>OX453039.1:7856940-8181940 GCA_949699805.1 Tromatobia lineatoria | reverse complement strand
TATAGGAAACGCACTACGGCAAAAGGTAAATCAGCAATGCGAAACATAAGAGCAAGACTAATTAACTTTTGAGAAATATCAACTCTTTTCTATTTTCACGAGCGCGAGAGGTGTCGTTGAAATAATGAGATCGCGGTCTTGATTGAAGATGAGTTCAACGACCGCGATTCTGGGTGTAAGCCCTTACTATTATTGTGTGTTTAACTTCGAGAGCAGAGCCAGAGCCTAGCAGCTGTCAAATCGGAGAGGTAAATATTATGTACAGCGCTGCGTCAGAGCGAGCGGACACCAAGTGTCCGAGAGTGTTTACTATTTTTCAATTCGGGCCGCGAGAACAAGCCTCGACGCCCGCAGAGAGAGAAAGTCAACACCATAGGCGGTATATCTGTAGTTCTCTCCAAAAGATCGAGACAACAGATACTCCGACTTGTTTTCTGGATGCACTTACTTTCTATGTTTTGTTGCGACCCGGAATTTCGGCAAGCAACGTTGCGAAACATTTATTGCACTTCGCTAATCATATTCAGCATATTCGCTGATCGCGAATATTGCAATCGCACCATGCGGCATTTTTGTCAATTAAGCAATAATGCAATTCAGCATTATCGTGTAGGAACTAAGGTGAACTGGAAGCGACAGCTCCAGGACATCGGCAGTCTTAAATCGACTTCAAGAGCAATCGGTTGGGCTCGCGAGTAGAGTACTTTAGCAAGTTGTAATTGTAATAAATACATTTTATATTTAAACTCGTGTGGATTCCAATCCTTTAATCGGTCCCGATCCCTTAATATATTAATTGAACCGAGTCAGGAAAAGGGCTGATCACCCTTTGAGCATTTCGGGCACAACAATTTGGTGGCAGCGGTGGGATCACCGTAAGCGAAGTTTAAACAATCTACAACCAAACCCAGGAACGAACCCGACACGCAGTCGTTGGTGTAAATAGCCTGGTGCGATTCAACACGCAGTCGTTGAATCGTCGAGACGTCAGAAGGTACCACTGACGAGGACGAGCCAACTACGAGGTCAAGCACGACTGGAAGGACGTACAACTTGACCAAGGGTGACCAGAACGTCGCCAACCGGGGAATAACGTCGAGGTCAGCACGACTACGAGGACGGCAACCCTGAAGTTCCACAGCGCCATGGAAGGAATTCTATATCTGTAAGTGGCGGTTACCTTTTTCAGAGCCAAATATTTTAAAAAATAAAAAAATAAAAAATTCCGTAGGACTGGGCCCGCGAGCTCATATCCTTCGTTAACAAAAATCGAAACCTTACCAACAATCGGTGCAAGTTTGTAGCAACTTGCAGGGATTTTGGTATTAATTCGCGAAAGGCAGGAGGCAAGGCTATCTCCAACCACTGCCCATCATAACTAAAAATTTTTATAAAAAAATCCGTAGGACTGGGCCCGTGAGCTCATATCCTTCGTTAATAAAAATCGAGACCCTTACCAATAATCGGTGCAAGTTTGTAGCAACTTGCAGGGATTTTGGTATTAAATCGCGAAAGGCAGGAGGCAAGGCTATCTCCAACCACTGCCCATCATAATTTAAAAATAATAAATAAAAAATATATATATATGTTTTTAATACAAGCCCTTCCGCCATAATAAAAAAGTAAAAAAGTTAACGAATCAACGATGGAAGACGGGAAGGAGACTCAGCAACAACGAAGGTCCAACTCCGAAAAAACCACACTACCGGGAAAGGATCTCGGAGCTGTGGCTGGAGTTGAAGCAGCCATAGGAGACATATCACTGAGGACGGACGACGCCCTCAGACAGCTATCTCCTGCCGAAGGGGTAACAGATAAAGCGAAGGACCCACTCAGTAAGGAAACATTGGATTCTTATTTTGGGATCAACACCAAAAGAGGCACGTCGTTCACTAAAACGACAGGGAAAACTGAAAAAAGGGAACCAGTGACGGACGTCAACAGAGAAAAGGGGGCGAAGGTCCCAACGACACCGGAAGTGGACGGTGAAATAGATGCGCTGCTCAAGGCCAGTGGATTGGGCGAGCGTGAGGGGGCTCTAGCCAGAGCACGAGCGAATGCACCCGGCATTAGTGGTGGGAGTGCTCTGCGGAAAATCATCCCACCTAGTCGATGGGATAAAACTCCGGAAGTCCCGAAAAATAGACGGCCACGATATCCGGAAGGAACTCCGGAAATCGAGGACAGCGACTATGAGTTACCTCCTCCGTTGCGGAGAGGAGGAAGAAATGCTTCCGCTGGAGGAAGATTAGAGGAGCGAGGAGGGAGTCTTGCTCGTTCGGCAGCAATAACGGACCACAACGCCACACAAGACCTACTCGTGTCTATGCATCGACAAGGAAACGAGCTAGACGATCAGATGATGCTGATACAGCTACTTCAAGGTCAAGTGGAAAGGCTCGAAAAGGCTCTTTCCGAAAAAACAAATCCACGTACGGGAAGAAATGGCGAAGAAGTAAATAATGAACGAGAGTCAGCAGTAGTTACGCCCAGAGGACGGCCAACAAGGTCACCAGGAGATCCACCTGAAGGGTCACCATCAGGACCTCCAGGAGGGCCGAGAAGAAATGGAAATTGGGGACCACCGGGAGAACCTCCAGGAGGGGGACCAGGTGGAGATCCACCAAACGATCCGCCAGGGGGATTTGTGCAGAATAGGTTCAGTGAAGGACGGAGGTATCTCGACCTTGGATTGGCATTAAAACATGTAAAACATTTTGATGGCAGTGACTCAGCTGAACTAGACGGATTTTTGCGGTCATGTGAAACCGTATTTGCCAGGGTACGCGAAGATGACTACGAGTTACTACTGGCATTGGTTCTCAGCAGTAAAATTGGTGGACGAGCGACAAGAGAACTAAAGCATAAATCCATCTATACGCTTGAACAACTGAAAGCTGAGTTGGAAGCATTGTACGGCCATAGGAAATCACTGTCTGCCTTACAAATTGAATTTAACTCGTTACGGCAAGGACCGAGCGAAGATATAGCCGCGTATGCAGCTAGGACAGAGAAAATCACCGTAGAAGTGGTTGAAAAACTCTGCGAGACCGTATCTACAGAAAGAGATGCACGCACGGTGGAAACAATGACCCGAAAATGTGCACAAATGAATTTCGAGAATGGATTACACGGTCAGGTGCAAATATTGGTTAGATCACGTAATTACTCCTCTCTTCATGAGGCAGTGACCGGTGCAATAGAAATAAGCCACATGGTTCAGCCGAAAGGAGGAGCGGGAGGTGTTCATAATACCAATAATCGAAAATCCCTATCGGGAAAAGCAGGTGAAAGAAATTGCTATATTTGCGGAAATTCGGGACATCTGGCGAGGGATTGTACTCGCAGATCAGGAAGGGTAAGCCTCCCTGCCCCTAGTGCACCAAGGAACATCAATCAAGTTGAAATAATCTGCACTTATTGCAAGAATAAAGGGCACACCTGGTTGGAATGCAGAAAGCGATTACGGAAGAAGTATGAAGTAGGCCAAGGTCGCGAAGGAAACAGCAACGGCAGTAAGCAGCGCGGAAGCGATAGGCGAAAAGAATCCAGTATGGCCGCTAGAAATAATATCCGCACACTCGGGTCTTTGCAAATCAACACTATCACCACGAGAAGCCCGGTGAAGGACCCGAGTAGAGGAGTCAGCGATAAGCAGAAAGAATTCAGCATGGCCGCCGCGAGTAGTAGTACTACGTCTGCTACTACTACCAACGCGCGTACGTTGAGCGGCGTGCGATTCACCAAGGCACTGCGGCCAGACGCCGCGGAGGGGCCGAGAGGGGAAGCGAGCGATAAGACGTTGCTACGGGTGCTAGAGGTATCGGCACCCACGACGAGTGCAACGGCCAGCGACATTGATATCGCCAGCACTACATCGGTACGGGGGGTTCTGACCCTTAAGGCCGATACAGGAGCTCAATGCAGCATAGTGAAATATAGTTGCGTAAAGGCTGAGACTCCTATAATGGATAATGATGCAGAATTACAGGGCGCTGAAGGAAGTAAATTCCGGCCTATCTGTAAAGCGGAAGTGACCCTACAAATTCCAGGGAAATCTGTAAAACATTGGTTTTACGTTGTGAAAGATGAAATCCCAATAACTGTAAATGGATTATTGGGAATGGACTTCATCAAGAAACATAAGGCAAATATATTGCAGGGAGAGACATTCGAGTTATATGGACATAAAATGCCATTGGTAGATGGAAAGTCAAAAATCGTCCTCACACCTCGGTCGGAAACCATAGCGTACGTATCTACTACGAGTCAAAATCCCGGAATACTCTCTCGAGTGGAAATAGGCGAAGGAATATCAATGGGGGCATGCTATACACCACCACTAGGAAGTAGCTGTGTGGTGAACCTCGTTAATACAAACGAGAGGGAAGTAGTAGTAGAGCGTCCGACGGTGACACTCGAGCCGGTCGAGATAACAGAGCTCGACGCGGAGTCCAACGCTCTAAGTATGAACGCTGTGAGTAAAGAAAGAGGGGTATACCGACTCCAGCGGTTAGAAAGAGAGCTCAACATGAGTCACCTCAACGGTGAAGAGAGAGAAGCCCTACTTCAGCTCATAAGAAAATATGAAAATATCTTCCATCTAGAGGGTGATAAACTACCTTGTACTCATATGGTGAAGCACCGAATACCATTAAAGGAAGGCACTTTGGCAATGAAGGTGCATCCTTATCGATTACCGGAAGCCCACAAAGAGGAGGTCGAACGACAAACGTGCGAAATGTTGGAGGATGGAATCATCCAACCCAGTAGGAGCCAATGGAACGCACCCTTGTTAGTGGTGGCCAAAAAACCGGATGCCTCTGGAAAAGTAAAAATGCGAGTAGTGGTGGATTTTCGGAAAATAAATGAAGCCACCATTGGAGATTCCTACCCACTTCCAAATATCACGGAGATATTGGATCAATTGGGAAAAGCCCAATACTTTTCCACTCTCGACCTTGCTTCTGGATTCCATCAAATTCCGATGGCTAAGGAAGATAAGGAAAAAACAGCATTTTCTACACCTCAAGGCCATTTCGAATATAATCGAATGCCATTCGGGTTAAAAAATGCGCCTCCAACTTTTCAGCGGTTAATGAACTCCGTACTAGCCGGAATACAGGGCATAAAATGCTATGTTTACCTAGATGACATTGTTGTTCACGGGAAAAACCTGCGTGAACACAATGAAAGACTAGAAGAAGTTTTCCGACGATTAAGGGAAGCTAGACTGGCTGTGAAGCCACAACAATGCCAATTCTTGCGGAAAGAGACGCAATTTCTAGGTCACATCATTTCCGAGGACGGGGTACGGGCAGATCCGGAGAAACTTGCGGCTGTGAAGGAGTATCCTGCACCTAAAAATGTTAAACAAGTACAATCATTTTTGGGATTAGCTGGTTATTACCGAAAATTCATAAAAGATTTTTCGAGGATAGCCAAGCTATTAACGGAGCTAATAAAGAAAGATACTAAATTTGAATGGACGGCTGTGCGCGATGCTGCATTCGAAGAATTAAAGAATGCATTAACAACTGCACCGGTATTACAATACCCAGATTTTCAGCAGCAGTTCTTGGTAACTACAGATGCATCGGATAAGGCTATTGGAGCCATCCTCTCGCAAGGCAAGGTCGGAGAAGACTTGCCTATATGTTACGCAAGCCGCACACTCTCAAAGGCAGAAACGAATTATACCACAACGGAGAGAGAATTGCTCGCTATAGTATGGGCTATAGCGCAATTTCGGCCCTATATATATGGGACGCTGTTTAAAGTGATAACCGATCATCAACCTCTCACATGGTTATTTGGGGTGAAAGATCCAGGTTCACGGCTAATGAGGTCGCGAAAAAAATTGGCAGAACACCAATTTGACGTGGAATACAAGGCTGGCAAAAGAAATACCAACGCAGACGCGCTTAGTCGTATATACGTTACTACGAGAGCACGCGCGCGAGAAGGAGAACCTGTGCTGAAGGACGTGCGAGAGAAAGAGACAGAGCAACACGCCGTTTCTACAGACGGCGGCTCACCTATACGCACCAATACACCCAAGGCAGGTGAGTCGGGCTCCCGCGGTGCGAATATCAGCACAAAGCGGAGAGCCGAGGAGACAGAGAGAGCTATAGAGGATACCGCTCTACCATATAGCGAGCAGTGCAGGGAACAGGGGGCTGCGCCGCGGCTACCCGTGAGAGCTGGGAGCGCGAGCGAGCGACCTGGCTTGCAGCAGAGCGAAAGAGATGCTATGAGGCAACCGCAGCCAATCACTGAAATAGGTGAAGCAGTCCGCGCGGACTGCAATGCTTCTGGAAGGCTGGGGGAAGCGGAGAGCGGGGAGAACGAGAGTATACCTTTGCGCTCAAGGAGGGACAAGGAAGCTACGATGGGAAAAGAGTGTAGCTGCAGCAATGGTGTAACCTGTCCTTCTTTGGAGGATAGAGGGAAAATACTAAAGGAATATCATGATGCCCCTCTGGGTGGGCACCAGGGTATCAAGAGGACTCTGAAACGAATCCAAGCAAAATATGTATGGCCAGGAATGAAAACAGGAATACAAAGACATATCGCTGCTTGTGAAAAATGTCAGAAGAACAAGCTCCGATGCAAGGGCAAGGTACCTATGGTGATTACAGACACGCCTGGACGAGCTTTCGAAAAGGTAGCTGTGGACATCGTTGGACCACTACCTTTGACATGTGCTGGAAATAAAAACATACTTACTTTCCAGGATGCTTTGACGAAATACAGCGCGGCTGTGGCCATCCCAAATCAGGAAGCCCATACAGTCGCGAAAGCTTTAGTGACGGAGGTAATTTGTCGATATGGAACCCCCGAAATAATCCTTTCGGATAGGGGTACGAACTTTTTGAGTTCTACATTTAAAGAGGTCTGCAAGTTGTTGCGGATTAAGAAAATCCAAACTACGGCTTATCATCCTGAAAGTAATGGAGCATTGGAAAGGTCGCACCGAACTTTGGCCGAATATTTAAAAAATTTTATAGATGAAGATCAAGACGATTGGGATGAGTGGCTGCCGTACGCTATGTTCACGTACAACACCACTCCACACACAGCTACCGGAATGACTCCCTATGTGTTAATGTATGGACGCGAGGCCGAGTTGCCTACTGCGGTGAAACAGGAGCCGCGCTCCACTTACACACACGCAGACTATGCCAGCGAGCTGCGAGAAAGATTACGAGCCTCGTGGACGGTGGCCAGACATAATCTAAGCAGTGCGAAAGAGAGGGCGAAGCTGGATTACGACGTCAAAGCGAGACAGCGTGAATATCTTGTAGGTGACCACGTACTATTGCACGATAATACGGTACGGCGGGGACGATCAGCCAAACTGACACCCACATGGACGGGGCCACACACTATCACGGCGGTGCATAGTCCCGTCACCTATACAATTAAAATGGGACGTAAAACCGCGACGGTTCACGTTAACCGTCTGCGACATTTCGTCGAGTATTAGGGTGTGTGTATGTATATATTAGCTTATCGCATGCAACGGCCATTAGACCGTCCCCATGCTCCTAAGTGAGAGAGAAGATAGGGAGCACGGATGCGCCAGAAAAAGAAGGCTGCCACGTGCTCGCAAGAAAGAAGGAGAAGAGGATAGTGAGCACGGATGCACCAGAGAGAGAAGGCGACCACGTGCTCGAAAGAGGAAAGGAGAGACAGATAGAGAGAGAGAGAAAAGTAAGGCACGGATGCACAAGGGGCATCTACGCGCGTTAGAAGGAAGAAGTAAAAAAAAAAAAAAAAAAAAAAAAAAAAAGCCTTACTCATGGAACTGACGCAAAGTGCGTCCTCATGATTCTATTTAAGGGAAGGATGGGGTCATCCGCGATCTATTACGCGGGGGAAAACTTAAAATTAAGAGAAAAAAAAAAAAAAAACATAATTTAGTTTTTTTTTGTTTTTAAAGTTTATTATAGGGAGGGGATAATCCCCTCCCCAACGGAAAATACAGAGAATATTTTTAATCAATTTTCTCTGCCCCGCATATCATGCAGAATGACGGGGGGCCGACGCTAAAGAGCCGGCGGAGGCCCAGAAAATCCACCGCCTCTTCATCCACCTCGTCGCCGCCGTCCCATAAATAAGCTGCGTGCCTCCTTGCAGCTTGACGGCGGCGCCTTACAGTGAGGGCCTCCCGGATGAATGTGGAGGCCCACGTCGGCCTCCGGGGTCGCCTCGCCGTCCCCGGAACATAGATGACCCGGTTCTAAGGAAAAAAAAAAAGAGAGAAGAGATTATTAATATTATGTCACAATATAAATAAATTGAATAGAAATGGTACTTACGATCGCCTCGAGTAGACGGCGGTTGAGGCTCCCGCCTCGGATTAAAACAACCCCACTCATTATTAATTTTTTTAATAGGAGTGATTAGAAGGATTCAGCGCTGCTGCTCGCGAGGTGGTCGTTGAAGCGGTTGACGATTTAATGAGCCGGTGGCAGCTACTCAGTGCCAACCACCGCTAAACGACGGGGGTAATTTACAAAGTAAGCAGTCCCACGGTCGAAAACTGCTTTAACCGTTGTCTTCTGGTTTCAGGATTGCGCTGTTCCTCGCCTACCTTATCAAAACCAGCACGGCCAACGAGGAATATGCGCTGAAACCATTCACCGACAATCCCGGCATCTTCTACGAGGAAATTGGAAGCGTCACACAAACAAAAGCGACATGGAGACTTGCCATACACATGGATCTCACATGTATACTCCGTCGAGAAAGGATGGTTAAATTAAATAGTCGTCAAGCCGACGAACTATGTCACGCGCTTCTAGAAACCGTCGAACACATGTCATCAAGGGTAGAAGATGGCATGAGCACCGTTCATGACCTAATTGAACCCAATTCGTTGCGAAGACGCAGAGGACTTATCGATGGAATGGGATCGATAATCAAATCAATCACCGGAAATATGGATGCTGCAGATGCGGAGCGGATTAATCACCAGATAATGGCCCTGCAGGCGGGTGAACGAACCCTAAAAAGAGGCATCAAGGGACAACTGCAGGTCGTTTCCTCCACTCTGCGGTTATTTAACGATACCGTGGACAGGATAGTGGCCAATGAGAACACCCTTCTCGGCCTTGTAAATGCAGCGCGGCGTGATCTAATCGCTAAAAAGACCAGCTCATCAGACGTGTACGTCTTGACGAGAGCCTAACTGCCGTAAGTGTGGTGGTAGAGGAACTCCTCACCGACGTGCGGGAGTTAGTATTGCTCCTGGCCGAGATATCTACGGGAAATGTGAGCGCAGCGGTACTACTACCGCGTAAGCTAGTGGAGTACCTCACGGATGCACTACCACACCTACCGGCTGGCACTGGATTCCCCTTACCGATCGTAAGGAGTGAGGCAAACTCCTTGATGCGACTCATCGACGCGCGGGCATACAGTGATGGAACAGCGGCCATACTGCTATTGGATATCCCGCTGATAAGCTCACAGCGTTACACCGTCCACCGGCTATACCTGTCACCGTGCCTGTGAAGGGTATCAATGACACCTACTACTACGTGGATACAACAGAAGACCTCGTAGTAGTAGATCAGGCGAATAGAAATTTTTTGCGGATGTCATCAGTAGACTCGCGGAATTGCAAAAATTTCGGGAAAAAATTTATATGCTCTCCTCAGCACCCTTCGGTGCCCATCACAAAAAATGCACCATGCGAAATACTAACCTTGGTAAAAATCGACACTGAGGGCGGTCTCAGGTGTCCTAAGCGAGTTTTAACTCTGACCAGCACGCTTATCATCCCTATGGAGCAACCCGGAAGATGGATGTACATCGCACCTTCAGAAGAAATAGTAACAATAACTTGTAACAAAAAACCGGCGTTCCGCGAATCGTTAATAAACTCGGGTATTTTGGCTCTGATAGGTTCGTGCGAGGTAACCGCCCAAGATTTTAGTATTCGGACCCTTAAAAGGGTCACAGACACTCGGAACGAGGAATATCTACCTCCGTTTAATCTTACATTATCCGACATCGATGTGAATTATCATTCACAATTACAAAAAGTTAATAAGAAAGTGCAGTTCTTAAGTGTATTGCGGAATCCCGAGGAGTTAAGGACCCCTGGTTCACGTGTGAAAGAGATAACTAGAGACTTAGATAAAGACAATAAGAACAGTGAGCAGTGCTACCATAATATAGCACTGTATTCTTTAGTAGCCTTAGTTTTTGTAGCCTTGGCCTGCTATGCCGCATATCGGTTACACCGGCTGAGGCGAAGATGCAACGCGACACCGGCAAGGCCAGAGGAGGCGGTGACCCCTCAAGAAGCACCGTCCGCAGTCGAGATGCGTGCGGAGCCAGTGCCCCCGCGTATCAGTAGTTTACATGTAGATAGGGCTGCTACAATTCAGAGGCACCCATTGCGTTTTTCATATCATGCCAGAGCTACAGATAAGCCACAATTTATAAGAGTATCCATATGTCACATAAATAGTCGAAAGTTCAACCAACTTGCTCAGACGAAAAATTTTTTTTGAACCTCAAAATTTTTCTTTTTAAGGGGGGAGGGATGTTGCGACTCGGAATTTCGGCAAGCAACGTTGCGAAACATTTATTGCACTTCGCTAATCATATTCAGCATATTCGCTGATCGCGAATATTGCAATCGCACCATGCGACATTTTTGTCAATTAAGCAATAATGCAATTCAGCATTATCGTGTAGGAACTAAGGTGAACTGGAAGCGACAGCGCCAGGACATCGGCAGTCTTAAATCGACTTCAAGAGCAATCGGTTGGGCTCGCGAGTAGAGTACTTTAGCAAGTTGTAATTGTAATAAATACATTTTATATTTAAACTCGTGTGGATTCCAATCCTTTAATCGGTCCCGATCCCTTAATATATTAATTGAACCGAGTCAGGAAAAGGGCTGATCACCCTTTGAGCATTTCGGGCACAACAGTTTTTATTGGATCAAACCATATGTTTACTCAACTCTAAAGCCTTGAATATATGTGAGCGTATTAGGCTAGCACTAATTTAAAGAGCCAGGAGCCAACGCAGTGTTGGGGCCTAATTCTTGGTTTATAACTAATTTACCAAGAAGAATAATATTCCGAGCAAGTATTCCATTCCCACACGTACAGCGAGGGCCGATGCAGTATCGGGGCACGTTGCAGTGGTGAAATAAAACATGCTAAATTTTATTCTTCACATATAAAACTTACAACAAGGAAAATAATAATTTTCATGAATTTCGGATAGAGAAAGTAGAGAAGTAGAGCAGTAGGAGCTGACGCAGTGTCAGGGCCTACTGGAGCTGGGCTTGCTCAAGGGAAGGACCGTACGAGTCAGTGCAGTACTGAGATGTACGGGTGAGCCTGGGCTATGCTCAGAGAGGTATTCCGAGAGTCAGTCGCTGTGCTGGGGCTCGCAATCGGTTTAGGATGGTTCCGTGTAGGAAGATTGGTAGGTAATAAGGTCTCGAGAGTGCGTGCGGCTGCCCTTATATACTCTATTCCCTACTAATTGTCAACAAGTTGAGTTGACAATTTTCGGGAGAGGTGGATAGCCACGCGCTGCTTACGAGCGCACGTGTAAATGAGTGCGTGGGGCCTTGGTGGTGTGGCATATGTGTGTGCCCGCGCTCTGGTGTTTTGGATATATCTCGTTCCGTTACAATGTAAAAAGAAAATTGTAAAAATATAAATTCATTTTTATTGAAAAAAAAATATATATATATTCTATAATTTAATATAAAATCTGTATATAATCGTCTTTGTTGATTTCACCATTAATTCAAAATCCTATTTGATTGAACAAAACAAAAAGTTAACTACATTGAATATGTTTTTTGAAAAAATTACTTCTTTTCCGGCTTATTCCTTACTCTTGATATGATGCCGCGGTTGTGCAAAAACGAGCCATCACCTAGTCGGCGGGAGCAAGAGCCACAAAGAGAACGAGATAGAGAGTGGTAAGTACGCCGACATGTGTGTGTGTGCGTGTGAGCCGTGTTATAAAAGCTGACCGCCACGTTCGCTCGCTCATTATCTGTTTGGAGCGATCGTGAGTTCCGGGTATGTTAGGCTACATTTCCGCGCCAGTCTGCGCACACGTCGTAGCAGCATATAGCGACGTGTGTCGCAGAAGAGCTTATAGGCTAGCTGTGGCAGTAGAATGAGCATAGTTTTTCTATTCATTACTCTGTAGAGTGGTGAAATTAAGAATAACCAATTTAAATTTTGAAAAATTGACGTACGCTGGAAACATCCCTGGACGTCACTGATCTGTGGACCAACGGGTTGCGATAAAACGGTGTTTGTTCGTCGTTTCTTATCTTATCGAGGCAATGAGCGACACACTCTTTGATAGAATTTTATTCTGTTATGGTGACAATCTCGATCGTGATACAGAAGCATTATTTAAAAATCCTTCTACCTCGGCCACACCCAAGATTGAATTCCACGAGGGTCTACCAGTACCGGAGGATTATTCGAACGACAATGAGGCAAAAAAACTTGTTATTATTGACGATTTAATGCTTGAATCGTCAAATAGCACAATTATCGATGTATTCACCAAAGGTAGTCATCACAAAAATATTAGCGTTATCTTTATTACGCAAAATATTTTTCATCAAGGTCACGGACAACGGGATATTTTATTAAATGCTAATTATATAGTCATTCTCAAAAATCCACGTGATCGAGCACAAATTCAGCATCTCGCAAGGCATATATCCTGAAGATCCACGATTTGTATTTGAAGCGTATTACGATGCTACCGCTCAACCACATGAATATCTATTCCTTGGATATTATGAGGTGCTTCGGCGAATGACGGCTCTCAAAGTTTAGGTGAACTTTACGTTTCGCCCTGGTCAGAAGTTTATTGTATCTTCTTTATGTACAATAAAAGAATATAAAAACAATATTTTTGTATAAAAAAAATATAAAAACAATATTTTTGTATAAAAAAAATATAAAAACATTATTTGTTGATGTCGTTTAATATATTACCATTTTATGTATTGGTTTATGTGTTTTTTTTTTTTTTTTGGGTTTTGAAATTTGTTAGTGTTGTGAATTATTTGCAGAAATTATGTCATGTTTAACTCACCGGTATTGTGGATTTTGTGACCTTTTTTATGATTATGTGTGTCATTGTTGGTTAAAAACTTAATTCTCTATTAGTGATGTCGTGAAGCAGAATCAGTGGACAGACTCACCGGTCTTGTGGTTATGTCTGCGTGTGTGAATGAAATTTATTTGTGTGAAGTAGATTCATGTTATTTATATAGTTGTATTGGTTGGTTTCAATGTTAATATCTGTTCTATTATTATTTATGCTTCTTTTTACTTTTAATTATATTTATTTGGACTATTTTATAGACCGGAGAGTCCGGTCAGCGTGAGGTCACATTTTACTTTACCGGTCAGTTATTTCTCATGATTTTGAATGTTTTAAGGCGGATTTCTATTGGATTGTTTTTTGGTGGTGGGTTTACATTGGTTTTGTTACTTAATTTAAATTATTGCGTTATATATTATACTTAAGTTTTCTATATCGGTTCTAAAATAAATTGCGTTATTGTCTGCTCTAATTTTAATCATTTCTTGTAAAATTCGCTTGTAATAAGAAGGTTCTATTGTTAATATTTTAGTGTTATCAAAATCAAAGGTGTGTTTAGTTTTTTTAACATGTTTTACTAGTGCTGTGTGTTCGGATTCTAAATGATGTAAATTGTTTTTGTGTTCATTGATTCTAGTTTTAAGATGTCTTTTTGTTTGTCCTATATATGTGCCTAAACAATCCGTACAGGGAATTTTATACACAACATTTGATTTTGATAACAGTGGAATTTTATCCTTGGTAGATACAATTTTTTTTATACAAAAATATTGTTTTTATATTTTTTTATTGTACATAGAGAAGATACAATAAACTTCTGAAGAGGCCCCGACCAGGGTGAAACGTAAAGTTCACCTAAACTTTAAGACCCGTCATTTGCTGAAGCACCGCATAATATCCATTAATTATGGTTGATACAACATCAACATTCATATCTATTCCTTGACCTGAAGCAGTCGACACCCGATATTTGCCGCTGTCGCACAACGATATTCCCCGATGATCCCCAAATGCAGGTATACGTACCAAAAAATAAACCTGCAACCCGGCAAAGGTGAATGAACTTACCCCCCCCCCCCCCCCCCCCCCCCCACACACACACACACACACACACACACAAACGAACACACACACGCGCGCGCGCATTATGATATTTGAAATATCATAAGTGTGCGAAGCATTCAGTTGTAGTACGATCGTCGATAATGTGCAATCGTGGGGGGCCAGTAATTACCGTACGATGGTAAAGACACGAGGAAAACGTCAATGGTCTGCACGACTACCGATCGGTCAACGTCACGCAGCCCTACTCAACGCCCTCTGTCATGCAACTTAAGAACAACAAAAAATGTTGCTACGTGCATTTGATAAAGCACTCGTAAAATGTATTTGTGAATGTGCTTTGAACATTTTACATAGTGTGGTGAAAGTCGGACCAGCTGTGAAAACTGTTTGTGTAAATTTAAAAACGTTCTGCGACAATTAGTGCCACCTCTAACGACGTGCCCGCGACTGAGGAAAAATCAAAATAGCGGTGGAAAACGACACACAGATGGCGCCACGCGATGTAAGCTGTAGCGTGTGTCGATAAAACAGGAACTTCCTCAAGGCGCAACCTCATGGCGCGATCACAGCGTGACTGTTGCGCCACATGCTAGGCGTAGCGACGGAGACGTTCTCAGTCAGTCGATTGGCGTCCATGCGACGAGTCACATACCTTCTCTATCTACCTTAATAAATACGATATAATAAAATTTTATTTGTTCATTAATCGGTGCATATTTTATTCTCTGCGACCCTTATCTATAGGAAGTTAAAACCAGTGCTTTAAAATACACGATAACTCACTATAGAATTGGTGACCCGGCTAGACAAAAGAAAATCGCGACCACGAGTGCTGCGAACAAAAGACAGTACGCAGTTATCTTTATGCTACGTAAATGGCCCTAGTGCATACGCCTCCGCCTGCAAGAACATCTAACGGAGCTTCGAGCACGAATAACGGAGAAAATTAAGAGAATAACGGTGAACATTCCAACAACGTGGGAACGATGAACGACGAAGAGATCGTGTGCGTGCGACGCCTGTTGCAAATGGACGACGAGAACGCGGTAAACACAGCACGGGCAGTAAAACTACCGCCATTTTGGAAAGAAAACCCGGTGTTATGGTTCGCGCAAGCCGAAGCAGCTTTTTCGATTTCGCGCATTACGAGCGACGAAACAAAATACAGGTACATTATTGTTAATTTAGAACAGTCTGTCCTGCCATTTGTCTCCAACATTATAGCCACGCCACTCGCTGAAAATAAATACGACACGTTGAAGGCAAGAATCATAAGCTCATTTGACGAGACTAGCGAATCAAAATTACGTAGACTATTGAGAAATAACGAGGCAACAGACGAAAAACCTTCCAACCTGCTTCAGAGGCTGCGTAATTTAGCCGCCGGACAGTGCAACGATACCGTACTGAGAACGCTGTTCCTCGAGCAATTACCGGACCACGTAAAAGGCTTTTTAGCGATAAGTGAAGTAGCCGATCTGTCTAAACTTGCTTTACAAGCTGACGAAATTATTGAAGTGTCAAGACCTAATATAGCTGCAATCACGCCCGCAACTGCCAGCGCACAAGGAGGCAATTCGGAAATCTCCGAGTTAAGAAAAATGATGCAAGACATGGCACGCGAGATAGGCCAAATGCGCGGCCGCAGTAGACGTCGTAGCCAATCGCGCTCACGTGGACGAAAATCAGCAAATACTTCTCAAGAGCGTGACCACAATGACGATTTGTGCTTTTACCATGACAAATTCGGCGAAAAAGCGCGCAAGTGTCGACAGCCCTGCTCGTGGGACGAAAAAAAGTCGGAAAATTAAACGAGCCGATCCGCGGTTTGGTGGTCACGGACGGCCCAAAGCGATACCGCCTTGTGATTACAGACAATAAGACTGGAACAAAGTACCTCATTGATACGGGAGCTGACTTATCCGTATTACCAAAGATTAAAGTAAAAGGTAAAAAGTTGAAAACAATAGATTTAAAACTTTATGCCGCGAATGGATCTCAGATTAATACTTATGGAGCGGTTCTAGTTTTCGTCAATCTCGGATTACGACGACAGTTTCCATGGATCTTTATCGTAGCCGACGTATCTCAAGCAATATTAGGAGCTGATTTTATCTATCATTATAATCTTCTAGTCGACTTGAGAAACCGCAGAATGATCGACAACTGTACGAAACTACATACTGTCGGAAAAGTGGTTGAATCGGAGCAAACCACAATTTCATCGATCGATCCAAACGGAAGCTATTCACAACTCCTGAAAGAATTTGTGGATGTTACCCTTCCGGTGACCATGAAGAAACCAACGCACGAAGTTCAGCATCACATTCTTACAACAGGCCCGCCAGTTTACGAGCCAGCACGTCGTCTCACCGGCACTAAACTTAAAGAAGCAAAGGCAGAATTTGAGTACATGTTGGACCAAGGGATTTGTGAACCATCAAATAGTTCATGGGCAAGTCCTCTCCATCTGGTGGAAAAACCGAACGGCTACTGGAGACCGTGTGGTGATTATCGGCGTCTAAATAATATTACAAAACCCGATAAGTACCCAATTCCTCATCTCCACGATTTCGCACATAACCTCGACGGTTGTACGATCTTTTCGACATTGGACTTAGAGCGTGCGTATTATCAAATCCCAGTGGCTCCTGAGGATAAACCAAAAACAGCAGTAATAACGCCATTCGGGTTATTCCAATTCAACGTCATGACCTTTGGACTGAGAAACGCCGCCCAGACATTCCAACGGTTTATGGACACCGCTCTTCGAGGTCCCAACTATTGCCACTGCTACATCGACGACATAATTGTCGCATCGACAAACCCAGCCGAACACGAACAGCATCTACGCGAAATCTTCGAAAGATTGCGTAAGCACGGTTTATCGATTAACGTTTCTAAATGTTGTTTTGGCTCAAAAGAAGTAAAGTACCTTGGCTACCTGGTAAACGAACAAGGAATTAGACCACTTGATGAACGAGTAAAAGCTATTCAGGAGTACAAAAAGCCGACTAATATAAGCGAACTCCGTCGTTTTCTCGGCATTATCAACTTCTATCGCCGCTTTATTCCGAAAGCCGCGCAAACTCAAGCTCCATTACACGGTTACTTAGTCGGTGCTAAAAAGAAAGACAAACGAGAAATAGAATGGACTCCCGAAGCTGAATTTGCATTTGAGCAGTGCAAGAACAAATTAGCGAACGCATCTCTACTCGCTCATCCTTTGATGAACGCACCTCTGGTTCTCCACACCGACGCGTCAGACACAGCAATCGGCGCGGTGTTAGAACAACGTCGCGGTGAAATATCGGAGCCTTTAGGATTCTTTTCCAAGAAATTGTCACCTGCTCAGACGAGGTATTCAACGTATGACCGCGAGCTTCAGGCAATCTATAGTGGCCTAAAATTCTTTCTCCACATGGTCGAGGTTCGTCAACTCACCATATGTACAGACCACAAACCCCTTATATATGCTTTTCAGCAAAAATCAAGCAAAGCTTCACCAAGACAACAAAGACAGTTGGACTTTATCGGACAATTTACTACGGAAATAGTTCATGTTGCGGGTGACGACAACGTTGTGGCAGATGCTCTATCCCGACTGGAATCTGTAGACATGCCTGTAGTGGTAAGTACAAACGAGCTCGCACAACACCAAACGGACGACGAAGAACTTCAACGGTTGATTGAACCAGGAGCAACGACATCACTCGTACTGCGAAAACTTCGAGTCGATAATTCGGACACAATCGTCTACTGTGATGTTTCCGGAAGTGACGTTCGCCCTTATGTTCCACTATCACTCCGAAAACGCATCTTCGACGCCTCTCACAGTTTGTCACACCCCGGTGGACGCGCTACAAAAAAACTCATCAGTCAACGATTCGTTTGGCCGAGTATGAATCGGGATATTATGGAGTGGGCTCGAACGTGTCTACCATGCCAGCGTAGCAAGATTCATCGACATAACAAAAACGTACCAGAGAAAATTCCGATCCCGGATACTCGATTTTACCATGTGCACATTGACATTGTAGGCCCATTACCAGTCTCTAAAGGATTTCGTTACTGCCTAACAATGATCGACAGATTTACTCGATGGCCAGAAGCAATACCTATTGTTGACGTCACCGCCGATACGATCGTCAAGGCATTTTTTACGGGTTGGATATCACGTTTTGGTGCGCCTGCAATCGTTACCTCAGATCGCGGGGCACAATTTGAATCAACTCTTTTCGAAGCGCTCACAAAACTCATCGGATGCGAACGAACTCGAACGACGGCATACCATCCAGCCTCGAACGGTATGATTGAGAGATGGCATCGATCGCTTAAGACATCCATCATGTGCCATAACAACGCTGAATGGACTGAAGTGCTTCCTGCTGTTCTTCTCGGACTCCGTACAAGTTTCAAGGAAGACATAAAAGCCACAACAGCCGAGTTAGTGTATGGAACAACTCTACGACTTCCTGGTGAGTACTTCATTGATGAAGAACCTTCCGGAAATCCGCAAATCTTTGTTGAGCAGTTTCGAGAGCATATGAGAAAAGTGCGATCTGCACCTTCAGCCCACCACAATAAGCGCAAGGCATTCGCACATAAGACGTTATACACGTGTACCCATGTTTTCGTGCGAGTTGACAGCGTTAAAAAACCATTCGAACAACCGTACGAAGGCCCCTACGAGGTTTTAGAACGCATATCCGATTACGTTTTTCGAGTAAACGTTAAAGGACAACCAACAACAATTTCGACTGAGAGACTGAAACCAGCGTTTTTTGAATCGACAATACCAGAAGAACCTGCCACCCCGGCAGGAAGCGACGCAGGTAATCAACCGAGTACTTCTACACATCATCCACAACAGAGACCATCTACGGATCAACAGCCTGCTCAGCAGACCCCACCGATAGCCCTTCAACGTTCTCATAACAGACAGTCAAATGAACCGAGAACTTACTCACAAAAAAAGAAAATAAATTTCGTAACTTCACGTGGGTCAAGTTACTCGGGGGGGAGTAATGTAGCGTGTGTCGATAAAACAGGAACTTCCTCAAGGCGCAACCTCATGGCGCGATCACAGCGTGACTGTTGCGCCACAGGCTAGGCGTAGCGACGGAGACGTTCTCAGTCAGTCGATTGGCGTCCATGCGACGAGTCACATACCTTCTCTATCTACCTTAATAAATACGATATAATAAAATTTTATTTGTTCATTAATTGGTGCATATTTTATTCTCTGCGACCCTTATCTATAGGAAGTTAAAACCAGTGCTTTAAAATACACGATAACTCACTATAAAGCGACGAAAGTTCAATTGGAGAGCGAAAAGACGTATAATGATGCAAAAAGGGTGTGGCGCATTTTTACCCCTTTGATTGGCATCCATTATCACGAGTCTGTTTAGTAAACTGTTTTGCGGCAACAACAACGGTGGTAGTGCCGAGTAATTAATATATTAAAATGGAACATGCGAGGTAAATGGTCTTAGTACCGGCGGAGGAGGTGGTTGCTGCGAAAGATCCGATGATCAGTAGCGGTCGTATAAAAAAAACCGCACAAACAACGGGTGACCCTGGAATATCGCGGCTTGATGCTGAACTTAGTGGTATTTTAAACTCAAAGAAATATCACGATGATGCTACCAAGTCGAAAGAATATTTACAAGTACTGCAACGATATTTATTTTTCGCGGACACACGAAACGGGCCATTAGACCCATCGTTGCCTGGTGCGACATCAGCGCCACCACGACCACCGGAAAATCAAGATTTTAATGAAAATAATATATTATACAGTGTACCGCTACAATACAAACGTAGAGCTAATGCACTACTTAACTACATGCGTAATTCACCACGTGCTTCACAACGCATCAGATGGGACAATGAGAGACGAGTGGGAATCGACGGTGCACTCATTCATAATTCAATTATTGTCGATTTTATTAAATACGCGAGAGAAAAGGCTTTGAAGCCAACAGCTGTCGTCGATTCATTCAGTCTTAGGGCTGGCGCTGTACCGCACGAGTTTATATATAACCACACGAGACACTCAACAATAAAAATGCAACCGTCTGCAGTGACTTTACACAATGCCGATATAGCAGTGACAAATATGAAAAATGCATCTCTTAAACAACGTAAAATAGACGCTATACTATGGTTAAATATAGACGCGGCAATTACGTAAGGATTAGTCGAACAAAAGGCACCTTCGAGAAGGGTTACGAGCGAAATTGGAGTGAAGAAATTTTCCAAATCGATAAAGTGACAAATCGTCAAGGAATACAAATTTACGAGCTGCGTGGTCTCGAGAGGGCATTAATGGACGAATTTTTCTACACCGAGGAAATAACGCCTGTGCACGATAAACGCATGACGGAAGATAAAATTTTCAAGATCGATCGTTTCTTACGGGCTAAAGGACGCGATGCGAAGAAACAGCTTTTAGTCAGTTGAGTTGGCTACCCATCGAAATTCAACTCTCGAATACCTGCGTCCAACGCCTATAACATCGATAACCCATAAACTCGCGGATCTCGTGCTGCTGCTGCTGCTCACCAGACTCCTCATCATGTACTGGGATGAAATTTTTTTTCTCGTATTACCGAGCAACAGCAGTATGCAATATTATCCCGATAAAACAACAACACGTTTTACCACACAGCTTTCACGTGAACTACATCTCAATGGTCAATGGGCTGTAGTGTTATCCGGAATACATGTACCCCGCACAATGACACATTTACAGCGCAAAGACACAGAAATTAAATAGACCCCACGTGATAAAAAGGATTCCGTGGCGGGTAACATTCCGTATGGCATATATAAGAGCCATGAAGAATCTATGGAAAAAATAAATAATGTCCCCGGTCTACGAGAATCGGGTATACAGATTGTTGGTGCTAGAGAGGCATGCGGTTATGCGGCCATCGATGGTGAAATCTGGAAGGAAATGTCCGGAGCAAAGAGTGCCACTAATCAAAATATTGTTCACATGAGCGAAAAGGTGCAACGTATTCTAGGCTTCAGCATAAAAGATGATTCTGACTGGAGGACAAACGAGGGTTCGTACCTGCGCTCCATGCGTGGGCACCAACGAGTGGGTGAAACACCCACCTGCATCTCTCGAGCTCTACCTGAACAACTTTTTGTCTATACAGATCTCCGTATACCCCATACAGTAGGCGATACTCAATCTGCTCTATTACGTATAGTGAATTTGGATTTATCACACTATACATATGGCTCGACACAGGTAAGATATTTCTCACCACCAAATTACATACCTCTAATGAACAATTGCTTTCGCACAGTGGAGATTGATATAAAAGACCATCTAGGGAAACCAATCACATTCGAGTACGGAACGTTAGCCGTAACGCTTCACATTAAGCGCCTCGCTTAGAATTGCGCGCGTGAACACTTTTCGGACAATGGTGGCTTCTTATACAGCGTATTACGATAATCAAGAGATTACCTCGACCTACCCCATACAATGCTCTGTGTAAAACTCAAAGTTCTCCAGACTGGTGACTCACTCTACAAAGTAGCACCCGTGAATAATTTTTTACACGGCCTTTTCAATCAAGTTGACGTGTTTTTAAATAAAAAAACTTGTTGCACCACCCAATAATGCTTACGCCTACAGAGCGTACATTAAAACATTATTGAATTACAGCCCTGCGGCAAAACAATCACATCTCACGACCGCTTTATGGTTTGCGGACGACCCTGGTAAATTTGAGGCTCTACCAGACACAAAAGTCGGTAGCAATACGGGTGAAGAAATAAGATCGCAATATATAAAGGCTGGTAAAACACTGGACTTGATTGGACATTTACACTGCGATGTATTTAATCAGGATAAGTTTTTGTTAAATGGTGTAGAAGTGCGTCTACGCCTCGTACGTTCGAAAGACGAATTTTGTCTCATAGAAACACCACTACAAGGAATTTCACACAAAATCAAAATCAGTGACTCATACATGTGACTCTACTGGTACGTCGAGCAAAAATGAATACTGGTGTGCTTATCTCACATGCGAAAACTTTGGCTAAGACAACCGCAAAATATCCGATAACTCGCGTGGAAGTTAAATCATTCACCATGCATAGCGGAATTATCGGTGATACATTGAATAATGTTATACTTGGACAACTGCCGAAACGTATAATGCTTAGCTTTGTATACAATAAGGCTTTTAACGGCAACGAAACACTGAATCCCTCTAATTTTCAACATCATTCGATGAATTATCTATCGCTCTACGTGGATGGTCAGCAAATTCCAGGAAAACCTCTGCAACCGGAGTTTGGCGGTAAGGACACATGGATTCAGAGCTATCATACGCTCTTTTCCGGAACTGGTATACATTTTCAAAATGAAGAACTGGGCATTGATCGTGAGGCATACGCTCGTGGCTACTGTTTGTTCGCCTTCGACTTAACACCGGACTTATCAGCAAACTGTTTCACCCACTGGAACCTTGTGAGGCATGGCAGCGTATGCATTAAAATACGCTTTGCCAAATCTCTCAATGCAACTATGAATTGTATCGTCTACGCTGAATACGATAGTGTTATTGAAATTGATTCAGCGCATCAAGTTATCACTGATTTTAGTGCTTAGAAAAAAAGAAACGATAAAAATCTCGCCCCTCCATCGCCACCACCGTCGCTGTCAAGATGTTCTTTGGGGGGAGGGGAAACAAACATTTTTGGCCACCGTAAGTGGTATTTAAGAACCTCTTAACACACATGCTCGACAACAGTTCACCACAAGTTCTCAGCATGGACGCTATAGTGGATATTTAAGCCTTGTACGGCATACACGGTGATTTCCTACCCAAAGAAGTTGCGGTTACCACACTACAGGCCAATAATATCGGACATTTGCTCATTGAAGCACCATACGGTTTTAGTGATTTACCGAAAGAAATGAGAGACAGTAATAATCAATTAACCTGCTACCATCATGGACTCGAGTGTGTTGACGGTGACACACCCTTGTGGAAAGTCTACGTTAACTTGAAAGCCATGTGTCGCTACGCTTTCCGCACTTACACGCGAGACGCACAAAAAGCTGAAATTTTATGAGATGTACTGGGACGAGATATTATCAACTTGGAGGATCACGAAGGACCAAGCTTCAAAAAAATGCCACCATACGACACATGGTGTATTTATCACGGTCTTGCTAAGGAAGATGATGCAAAGTGCGCGTTAAATAACGTGGGAAAAATTAAACTATTCCTTCAATCTCAACTTGGCGACTCGATAAATCCCATTTATATGAAACCTCTTGGAGCTGTGAATCACAAGAACAACCGACAAGACAAAAATGTAAAAAAATCCGTGCGTATCAATATGCCTGACGATTCAGAGATTGTATCTGTGGGTCAAGGGTATATAGTCCATGCACCTGTGAAGAGTGTCAACTGTGTTACACTAACTAACTGTGACGGTACGGTACCGGCTAACGACGAAATAGTTACTCTTTACCGTGCGACCATAAATTCACCGCCACCACCACCACCTCAAAAACGACAGATGACAACCGTCACGACCACTACAACCAGCGCTCGTGGTGGCCATAATACGGATCATCAGCAGTATTATCAACGCAGACGCCACCCCCACCAGGCATCAGAAAAAAGTATATATAATGAACAGTTTGGAGGTACTGGAAGCACTACAGCACATACCAGCTCAGACGAAAGGAGTATTTCCCGCCGATCGTATTTTCAGTCGGTAGTCCAGACCCACTGCAATCGTCGCCAACACAAACGATCGTACCAAACCAGGGACTCACTGGGTCACAGTGTACGTTGACGACAATGGTCGAGGTCTCTACTTCGATAGCTACGGGATACCCCTACTCATCAACAAACACCAACACCGTATACGTCGAAACACCACAACCTACGAGTGGAATACCCGAACTCTACAATCAATCAAGTTTACGGTGTGTGGAGAAAACGGTGTTATGTTCCTCGATTACATGTGCCGTGGTTTTACTCTGGATATGTTTTTACATTTATTTTCGACAAATAAGTTGAAAAATGATAACATTGTGCGACGGTATTATAAAAAATAAAAACATACAACACGTAAAACTCATTACATGAAAAGTGCAGGATCAAATGGACTAGGGGGAGCCGGTAGTATATGCGGAGCATCGTGTGTAAAAACATGCACACCTCGTTCTGAATGCCATCTGTAAATAAACAAGCTTATACTGCGTGATCATTTATAATAAATTCTACCAACGACATCCCCCACCACATTGACAAGTATAAAAGCATCCGTACGTGACACGATTAAGACCACTTCAAAAGTAGCAGCGGCAGCTTTAACACCTCTGTTAAAATGGAAGTTATCAACGGGATACTCGTCATCGATCTTGGCAAAGATCCATAGGATCTCACCAGAGAAGAACTCTAATATATACCGAAACCCCTGCTGCTGCGACACTGGGGTGATGACATTCATTTTCTCTGAGAAAAACTACCTGGGCACATCTGAGTGGATCCCAAGGTTGCATCGTATCAACTCTGTGTAGAACACACAGACTCACCAGATCTACTGATGCAAGTGGATACCTGTCCTCCAACCAAGAGGGATTGTCCACCCTGCCTGGAAAACAAATCTGCACCACCAACACCACCACCAGCAAAGGAATTACCTCAACCAACGCTGTCACTTTCAAAATTACACCCTGAAACTGCTGTTTAATCACACGCACGCACGCACGCACGCACGCACGCACACACGTGTATTTTGATGAATCTGAGAATTCTGTTTTTCTTCTATTGGACTTTAATTATTACTGACCCTTGGAACCTTAGCGATCGTAGGGAAGAAATCTACAATATCGACTGTAGACGCATACATTTTCACAGTATCGCGGACAAGCTTGCGCTAGCCGGAGGGGGATCAAGGCCCTCAGGAAAAACACCTCGACCGATCACCACTCGGGCTAAACACGGGGCCAGACGGGAGGTTGGGAGGGGGCCTCTCTCCCATATGCCTCAAGGAGGAGGAGCGGGGGGCCAATCACCGCTCGGGGAATTATACTAATCAGGCTAGACACGATGGATGGGAGGGGCCTGGCTCCGCCCATCGCTCAACGAGGAGAAGTGGGGGACCAATCACCGCTCAGGGACTTATGCTAATCAGGGGGTGGGAGGGCCCTGCCTCCCCCATTCCTCAAGGAGGAGGAGTTGGAGGGAGTGAGGGAGGGGGTAGGGTCTGTCTTCCCAACTCATGCCTATACTACTGCCCACCATATGTATGCTCTTCAATAGTTCAATAAATTGGCGTGTGATCTTAATCTGTCGCACTCTAACCGCACATCTCACTTTTTCATCGACATGCCGTGTTAATTTCTAAATGATCATTTCGTCAGTCATCTTTTCTTATAAATCTCGCGCATTTCCGATGATTAACGTTGCATATTCTGCTCTTGTCCTCCGCTGCGTACCAGGATCGTAGACCCCAAACTCCAAGTTGCTTCGCACCTTACTCTGCAGATCTTCGTTCCAATATCGACTAGAAAAAACGACTGACAAAGTCACGATGTCATGTTCATCCTGGTTTTCCAGATTCTACCAGTTTTCTGCCTCACCTGTCAAGGATCCTCGCAAAACATGGTGGATATCTGTTCCTTCGACTCCTGCTGCTTCACAGTACTCCTGAAGATTTCCCAAATACCTCATTGGCCTCTCTTTTCCATCCGCAGCAAATTTCGAAATTCTTTGGGGTACTGCCGGTATTCTGGAAAATCCGGTGACATTTCCTGACTGAGACAAACCCCAAATTAAGTCATTTGGAGCGTGAGATAACTTTTCCTCCAATTTCTTGTTTCGAACGATTGCAGATTTCGTTAAGGGGGGAACCCGGTTTATGAGGTCGAAATTTTGCTGTTTTTCATGATTTTTTTAAACCAGGAAGGAATAATCACAAATTGTTTAAACTTGGAGGATATTTTATTTATGTTTTCAAGTACACTTTAAAAAAATTTCAAACGATTTCCGCCGGAAATAGTGGAGTTACCACGTGCAGTCTATGGGCGATTGCCATCCGAGCATTCGGCTGGCGTACATCTCTGACGTCACAATTTTTATCTGTAATCATCAGGATTTTTCGTTTTCATTAAAAACATATTTTCTAAGAATATGAACCTAATTTTGATCAAACACATTGAAAATTGCATGTTTTTGAGGTGTTTGAACACAATGTCATGTTTTTATACTATATTTTTTCATCTTTCTTGCATAAAAAAATATATTTTTAATAACATTATAATCCCCGAATTCGGTTCATGTTCCGTGGAATTGAATAAAGAATATCTACACCAAGTTTCAGAACGATTGATCAATAACTTTTTGAGCTAGAATGTACGCTAGTCGAAAAAAAGTCGTTTCGAGAAAAACGCGTTTGAAATAAAATGTAGTGAAAATGAGAAATCCAAGGCAGTAATTAATTATAAAAAATGCTCATCGGTTAATCAGCTATTCCAGCACCATATAGCAATCCCTCTTCTTGCTCATATGCGTCATTTTTAGCTTGCAACTCCGCTTGACGAGCTATACGAGCTTCCTTCGTCTCCAATGAGCTGCGCCTATTCTGTCTCGTCACGCGCTTTCTGTCCATGCTCTCGGCATAATTGAAGCTCTGTGAGCCAACGACGAGATTTAATTCATTCATCAGCATTAGAAGGGCTGAATTTCCGTTTTTGATTTTATTGAAATTTTACTTTTTGTTTACAATTTCCGCAAATAAGAATGTCCGACAAAGCAGTGAATACTGTGAAAAATTCGATTATCCTATAACAATGTATAGGATCCACAATCACATTCTCACTAGTAGCAGTCGAAAGTTTTCTTTTGCTCGTACTTGCTTCACCTTCTTCACTGACACTCGACTGACTCTTGGTGTTTTGATTTCCATAAAATGCTCTTTTACGTGGTCTACTTCGTCGTTCGCAAGACTCATTACAACTTTTCGGATACGAGGACATTTTGAAAACTCTCGGTAAGAAAGCCGGAGC
Organism: Tromatobia lineatoria; assembly: GCA_949699805.1. Lineage (NCBI taxonomy): Eukaryota > Metazoa > Arthropoda > Insecta > Hymenoptera > Ichneumonidae > Tromatobia > Tromatobia lineatoria. The sequence continues at coordinate 8,154,687 of OX453039.1, read as the reverse complement.
TCAACTAACCAGACCCGACGCTCTGTCGAAATATCGTAAGCGTTCGAGAACGTTCTACCTAATGCTAAACAAGAACATCTGCCGAAACTCACCTCTTTCTAGTATTCAATAGCACAGCGGTATTGGGGCAGGTAGCTGGAAAAGAAGGGTCTGGGCGACCGCTCCGTTATAATTACCGTGCGCTTCTTCACAGAACCGACGGGCGGTCACTTAAGTGCTCATTGCATTCGAACTAATGGGAATTTTGCTTTGAAATTTTGACTACATATTCTTGAATAGTTATACTAACCATTCATGCAATAAAAAAAAAGACGATTTTTCGATCGGTCTAAACTGGTTTCCCCCCTTAAATCTTCGTTCCTATCTACGCGATACATCGCTTGGCCAATCATTTTTTTATCTGCTCCCTGGCTGATCGATCTCTCTCAAACTCGTCGCAGATTGCTTTGCTGCTGTCATGCTGAGTTTGTAAGAATATTTCTTGGACAGTCTCGATCTTCTGGGCCACTTTTCTCTCTAATTCCGGAATTTTTTTCTCAACCCAGTCCAATCTTCCCATACTAGTCGTTGACCTTGATCGCCACAAATTATTTCCTTTGATTAATTCTTGAGTCATCCTGGCCTGTTCTTCCCTGATCGTCTGATGCATTTTTATCATTTCATCGTTTTTGTCCAATTAACGTTTTCCATCCTCTTCCGATTGTGTGCAACCTTGCGTGGTAGCACCTCATATGACCCATCGGAGTCGTTACTGTCCTCCGGACGAATTTTTGACATGCGTCAAATTGCCGCTCGATCATCCTCTCTTCTTTCTCTCATAAGATGATCAGTGGTCGTCGATTCCCAGTAAAAGGTAGTAGTAGTACAAGAGTTTCATTGGACATAATGTTTACATAAGTTAGCGGTTGCTTACAAGTGTCGCTTGTGAACTATTCTTCGCCCAAATGGCCATTGACCGGAGTCCTTCAGCCCGTGTACCTTATAATTGTCTGTTTATTAACCTTTCTTTGTGATGAAAATCTTGGCTGCGATAGTGTTGTGACTTGATCTAGGCTTTATTCCGTACCGATTGTGTGAGGCTATGCGTTGTGAAGTAAGTTCAAGATTTCTGCTATTATGTGGGTCGGAAATTTGTGTTTGGGTCTTTAGGTCATTTGGGGAACGACTATTGCATAGGCTTGTGATAGTCGCTAGGTGCGTTTTAGCAAGGTTTGAACTTATTTTGTTGATACGCTCCTTTATCGGTGTTATCCTGGAGGTTTCGTATAGTAGGAGATTTGAAGGATTGTGGAGGGGGTTGTTCGGATGTCTAATCTTGGTGAGTTTTCGGAGAGCCATTGTTTCAGAGGTGAAAATGTTTTTTTTTTGCTGGATTGTTACGGTTTAAGAAGAGCGTGTGTCCGTACTCGAGTAGTGGTCGGCAAATGCTTTGGTAGATTTTTTTACTTGTTGTACGGTGATCTGTTTGTGGCGGAAGGTAATTTTCCGGAAGTGTCCCGCTTGCGTGATTATTTTTGTTTTGGTCATTGCTGTGTGGGTTTTTAGGTTCAGTTTATTGTCTAGAGTGATGCCTAGGTATTTGGCGGATATGCTTGGTTTTATATCGCTATTGTACATTGTTAAATATGGGGAATTATCTGTGATGGTGTGGTTGAATAGTAGCAGCTTTTATTTTGCGAGATTTGACTTAAGACGCCATTTGTTGAACCAGAGTATGCTTCTTTTCTGTCAGCTTTTGTAACGCCAGTATGGTGCCTCCTATTGTTTTTTTTTGTGAGCGATTAAGGCAGTGTCATCAGCGTTTTGCAAAATGTAGAGACTGGGATCGGTGTATGTTTTATTTGGAAAGTCGAAGTTGTAGTCGTCGTGGCAATATAGGTTGTATAGAAGCGGAGAAAGTGGTGAGCCTTGCGGAACGCCTTGTTCGGGAGTGAACATCGGGAGGAGGACATCGCGTTTTCGCCTTTTATCTGGAGAGTGCGGTTATTTTAAATTATCATTTATAAGCAGAAGATATGGTAGACATTGTAGAGAGTGTAACTTGTAGATCAAGCGTTTATGCCACACACTGTCGAAGGCTTTGTCAATTTCCATGAATAGCGTTCGTTGGAAAGTTTAGCCGTTTGGATGTTGGATGCTAATATTGTAAGTGATTGTATCGTTGATTTGCGGTTGCGAAAGCCGAATTACGAAGGAATGTGAGCGGGTCCTAGCCGGCCTTTAATTTTTTTTTCGAATATCTTGCCCAGTGTCGGTAGAAATGTGATAGGCCGGTAGTTTGATGCTCGTGTCGTGTCCGTGTTGGATTTCGGAAGAGTGATGATTACTCCTTCTTTCCATTGTTGCGGAAAGTAATTGGTGTCTAGGCAGAAGTTATACATCTTCAGCAAGTAATTGTGAATGAGAGGACTGGGGCATTTGACCATAGCCATAGAAACTTTATCGAAACCTGGTGAGGATCTTTTCCCTTTTTTAATGATATTCTGTAGCTCGTCGAATGTCAGTGGATCGTGTTGCACATTCCATGTAGCCGTGTCTCTTAAGGTTTTTTCGTACTAACGGTCAACCGTTTCTTCGTGTGTGACGTTGAAGTGACCGTCAGTTGATTTGCTGAATACGTTTTTAAAGTGGTTCTCAAAAATGTTTGCCTTTTCTTCGGCGTTTGTTGATCTTGTTCGTGTACGTGTTGATTATGTGGTCATGAATCGTGATCAGTGCGTAAATGGGTGAGTTCCCGGTGATATTCTCGTCGATCTCTGCGGTTTTTTTGTTGATTGATTTGATTGTTGTGTTTGGGATCCCATCGATGGGTGCAGTCGGCCTTTCCGGACATTTGAATGACCATGCAGCGTGTTCCGTTGAGTTGCAGGCTGAGCACTTTGCAAGGAGGTCTGTAGTGTAGTCGGTGGTTTTGTGTTTGCCCTTACATTTATTACAGGTAACTTCATTCGGGCAGCTACTGGTTATGTGTGTGAATTGTAGATACTTGTTGCATGGCTGTGGAGCGGGGAGCTTAGGTACGGTGGATAGTGTTTGTGCAGAAAGGAGAAACACTCATTTGTGAGTTTTCCAAATGAGTTAATTCATCCTGAGATGATTCTCACATGTGTTCTGGGTTTGTTCGTCGCTCTTGCGATGATCCGCTTACAGAATCTGTGGGTTACTCCCTGTGCCTTTAGCGCCTCGCTGATTGTTGTGTCATCGAGTTCGTGCTCGACCGTAGCTATAACCGCTGAGAAGGTAGCGGGTAGTTTGTCTGTTGTGGTTTTGTTTGTGTATGGCGCTGTTCCGAAATAACTGGCGATGGCTTTATCACGGACGAATGCGCCTAGAGCTTTCGTGAGTATAGATTTGTTTGAGTTGGACTTCAGAAGATATCATTTGGTGGTTTGGAGAATGATGTCTTCTGATCGGGGATTAGCGGGTTTCCATAAATTGGCCAGCTGGATTCGGCTGTCAATGTATGAAGCATTGACGTAGGACAAGTGTAGGAAGGCGATTTTCTGTTTCAATACTTGTTCTCGGGCAGAGTAGTTAGATCGCGTTGTTGATGTTTGCGTGAGCGGTGGTGGTAGTGATACGCCGCTAGAGCGTGGAACGCGCTGTGTGAGCCTTGGTGTTGGTGTTAGGATTGATTGAAGTTTGAGCAGTGGTTGTTTTTGCTTGTGCGAAGGGCCGGAGCTTTCGCCATCCGATTTCTTCGGCGGTCTACCCCTTTTCCTGCGTGTATGCAGCACGGGGGTGAAGCACGACTCCATATCCTCCTCTACTGTCTCCGAGTCGGCCATCCTATCACCTGTGTACTTTCACTTTTGCACCTAACCGTTTGTACTCAAGAGATTGTTAGTAAACACGGGAGCGAGCGGAACGCGTCCGCTCGCATCGGCTGCCTAGCAAAAACTGTAAGAAAAGGTTTATTTCTTGATTTATCTTTACCAGATCTGATTTCGCAAATTGAAGTATTTCTGTTCGGGATGTTTGTTCGATTAGCAAATTTGTATCGAGTGTTAGAATTTATCAATAATTCTTTATTGATAAGTGGTCCGACCCAATATCTGGGTGGTTTCGATGTCAGTAATGTTGTTCTCGATGTTCTGGGTGCAAAAAATTAGGTCCGGTGTGGTATCCCGGTTGTTTGGCATCATGAACGTTGGTGGTGTATTGATTTGAATTAAATTTGAGCTGTGTAGAAAGTTCGTAATTTGATTACATTTTCTTTCATCTGGGTTGAAATCACCCAGTAGAATCGCGTATATAAATAATTCGCATTTTGTAAATACTGGATTTTCTATTGGACTGTTATTGTGAACAGATAATAAGATGATGTAAAGCCTGTCCTGTAGGAACGGTATGGAGACATGTAGAGCATTGTTTCTATTGTCATCGATCTTTAGGGGCATTTCTTTTCTAACTTTCGTACCTGGACTGATTTGGACAATTGAACCTCCTCTAGTGTTTGCGTTGACTATGTTTCCGTAGTGTGTAATGATGGACCAGTCACGATAATTTATGTTGGTGGAGAGATTGTGTTTTGTTTCTACGAAGGCAGTGCAGTTAATTTGATTCTCTTCTATAAGGTGTTTGATGAGGTGGCTTTTGTATTATGATAGTTTAAGTTTCCATATAACAGATTAAGAGCCAGCAATAGCGCAGCTCGATCCTTTGATTGGTTCCGTTGGAGAAGAGGCTCCGATCGAGGTCGATCATGAGGATGTCCATCCAGTTACCGGTAAATACAACCGTTGTATCGATGTTGAGCTCTTTGATGAACCCCTTCTTCAGTTTTTGAATAAGCTCTTCTCTATTGATATTCGCTGGATTGTTGATTTTTCTAATGTAGGTATTGATGATGATGTCGTGCGCTGTAATAGATTCATGAATGCGTTGATTTATTGTCTGCTTCGAGTCGACTTCTCTACTCCTCTTAGTTAGCGATTTAATCTGCGTATTCGGGATTCCTGCTCTTGGTTTAATGAGTCTTCTGGGTCATTTTATAGACCATAAAACCCGCTCGGTAGTGTTGCAAGTAGTGCATTTAATTGTTAGGTTTTCGTTGCATTTTTCTGTGCGATAATCACCTTTACATTTGCTATACGGAGCGTTGTTTAGGCAGTTTTCAGTGGTGTGCGAAATTAGGCTGCATTTTGTGCATGGTTGCGGTATCGGTGGTGACGGGGAGATCGGTGATGCGCGGTAGTGTTTGCTCAAGAGAAAAACACCTTCGTTCATTAGTTTGTGGAACGCGTCAGCTTCACCAGTTATTACTCTTACCAATGGTGTGGGTTTGGAAGTAGCCCCGGATATAATCCTTTTACAAAATCGGTGCGTGATGTTGTTGTTGTTAAGAGCATCGCTGATCGATGGGTCTTGAATTTTGAAGTCTACCTATGTAATTACAGCCGCAAACGTCGCTGGCGGCGAGTTGGGCAGACGTACGTTTGTGCGTCCGGTAGTTTCCGAAAAGCTGTCGATAGTTTTTTTCTCTTTGAGCTTATTCAGCATAAGCTTAAGGCGCTTCTTTGACGTGTTGGATTTAAGCAAGAATCCTTTAGTGGTTTGCAGAATTATATCTCTTGAGATAGGAGCTACTTCTGCCCAGTGCATAGCCATTTCTACTCTGGATTGGAGTGGGGTTAAGTTTATAAAGAAGAGTGATTCAAAGGTCTCATGATCTCTGTTCTCCATTGGAGTTTTGGTTGTGCTCGGTGGCGTAATCGAAGGTGTCTCTTTGGATGACTCACCTTTGGAGTTTACTTGAGATTCCGACAATGACGTCTGCGAACCGTTAATTTTTTGGCACTCACGTTTTGAAAAAACCCACAGAAGTGCATATTAAACCCGCGGTTCACCGAACCTAATTGCCGTTTCATTGGTTAATTTGATTTTAATAAATCTTTTTTTTTTACAACACATTTCTCAAACACAGTGAAATACATATTCTTGGTGTATTAGAATATAGATTTTTTTATGATTAAATAATTTTTCTCATGAAAATCAGATTTTTTGTTACCCGGACGTCCGTATTACGAGGTAACTTTGGTCCGAATGGACCGAATGGGTTAAAATCTGAAACATTTTCTATCTTCACAATAAGAAGTATGCACAAATATTATAGTAATTTTTCTATTTGTTTATATTGGCATTTACCTTAAAAAATTACCCTTTTCAGGTACGCATATGTGTATATGGCTTGCTAACTTTTCCATCCATAATTCCATATCCATAATTAACCGGTGGTGAGAAACTATCAGTTAGAGATTTTAGGAGGTAACCATTTTCGGAGAAGTTAACCGAGAAACAGACGGAAGTTGGTCACATGACGGAAGGAATGAGTCAAGAATTATCCGAAGGGCATTTAATACTTTTTCCACAAGCCACAAAAACAATGAAGCCATTTCGAGTCGACACAACGATAACAAGCACTAAAACGTAGCAAAAGAGACATACATTAAGAAATTCGGTAATCTCTAAACAGAGATACCGAAAGCTGAAAAATCCGACGACATTTCACCTGTTGCGTGGCGACGGCCACCTGCCCGACTGACAACTTCCAGCATCGACCAGGATCAGCACTCGTAATCGCGCCAACTCGCGAGAAGTTGAGCAATCTACCATAGCAGTGAGAGGTCCGAGGATCCACGAAAGTGAGAGAAACAGCGCTATACTACGATAGCACGTAAAGACACCGTGACGCTGATTGGATGTACGAGCTCACCGATTAAGGACAAGCAAATAGGATCGATTTAAGGATAAAATCAATACCTTAAAATAATTATTTTCTAACAGATGTCGCCACTAGTTACCGGAATTGAGAAATGTATATGATTTGTTTGAAAATACGGATATTGCGTGTATTTTTATGAATAAAACCTACTTTGAACTATTATTTGAAGCCTAAATTAATTTCATCCCTTTCCGAGTCTCGAATTCTAGACTTTCAGAACTATTAAGTTAAATGTAAGCGAAAATATCGTTACAACGTATATTTTTATCAATTATTTTGTTTTTTTATTTACACTGGCACTCGAATTTGTTATTTTGTTTGTCTATTATCGTTTCTAAATTGTCACCTGTCAAAAAGTGAAACAGCAGCATCCCGAATCAACTACATTTACGTCCCTTACCGACTGCGAACGATCTTGACGACAACGACGATGAAGCGCCAAAACAAAAGTTCAGTTCTCATGAAAAAATCCGCTCCACTAATAACCGCGTAGCGAACTTAATAATAGAATATTTTACAATCTGTATTTCCAAAAAAATACATAGTATCGAAAACTATGAAATATTGTAATAATGTGAAGCAATAAGAATTAAAAGTAAACATAAAAAAGTTACACTTTAAATAATCAGAGTGTGCATAAATTATTATGAATATTAATTACGCTTGATCTTAAATATCAAGACGAAACGCAAACGCGTCAATGGCAGCAAGTTCGTGCCTATTCAACATCACTTCATGATGTGCTAAGGGCTGCTCAGCGCCAGAGGCAGCAATTTGCGCCGGTAATATAAGTTTATTAGACTTACTGGGGACACAACTTTCCTTCGATTATATATAATATATCGAATGGTAAAACAGAAACGCGCTATGTTATCTACTTCAAAGTGGTGTGGAAATGATAATACTTATACTTCCAATACTTACTCCAATACTTACTCCTCATGAAAACTCTCTTGATAATTATTAAAAAAACGATGTTGCTTAACATGGTAACTCAGAGCGCGACATATAAGTCATACGGAGTGCAAAATGCAAACCATATAGAACGCGAAGCGCAATGTCCGTTAACGGAACGTGAAATGCAACGTCCAAACCATACGGGGACTGAGACATGACGGACATATACGGAGCGTGAACGCCACGGCCGGACCATACGGAGCACGAAGCACGACGGTGCCTTAAAAATGGACCGAAGGGCCACTTTTTGGGGGGGTTGGGGGGGCAGAGCCCCCGAACAAACAATCCGGCGCCCCGCAGGGGCGACCGGATTGCTTGTTTTACGTTTTTCTGGTCTCCCTCTTCCTCTTACTGGGACAAACTCTGCGGTAGTAGAGTTTTCAGACAGTAAGTTTTGTTTTTGATAATAATGCTCGATCAAGACTGTGGCATTTAATTTTTTTTTTTTTGTGCTTGACTAGTAGTACTGTTTCATTTAGTTGTGCGATTTATTTCATTCCAAGGCAGATGTCTGCGTTCCGCGAACATCTCAAGGAATTTTTTTTAGTTTTCATTCAATCATATTGGAACGTTAGGCAACGTTATCTGAATTTTTTTTGTCGTTGGCCAGTTGTCAAGAAACGCGATAGCGTCTCGACGCCAAGACTTCAAAAAACGATGAGATGCTAGCGCTACGCTTATGTACAGCAAGCTCGGCCCTTTTTCGTCTGCTACGATATGTAACTCAAATTATCTCAGTCAAAACGTCGCTGACGCCAAATGTGTCAGGTTCAATATACATATATATTTTTTCTCTTTCCAATGAGCCCTGTTTTAATATAATCGGTTCACGAAGTGCTAACATCTAGCCAATATTTTACATTTGTCTGAATGCACACATCAAAACAGATTTGTCCGATCGCATAAACGTGTGCATACGTGTGAAGAAAAACGTTAACACAACACAACTAGTGGCCCCAAGCACCCGCAGCGGCAGCCCGAAGAAGTTGCGGCGATAGCCTGCTTACCGGCTCGCAATTATAGTAGACACAAGAACAGTCTGCTAAAAACTTATATTCGTGCTCCATGGATAACCTTGTAAAAGTTCAATTGAAGATTTCATGCAAAGGAACAATAAACACGGATAAGTAAGTACAAAAAACAAAGACACTGTTTACTTTTGAAGACTTGAAGACGAGTTTATCTTCAATCAACTATAAGCGGGACGTTCAGCCAAAAAGGATTTAAAAAAATTTTAAACCTGGCCGATACAGACGGCTTTATTTTTACTAAGTTTCTACTGTATGAGGGTACATTAGAAACTCAGAAAAACTGCCTCCCGTTCAGCAGTTGGCGCGCAAACCAGTGCCCGGCTAAGCAGTCACCCATCCAAGTTATGGCCACAAACAATGCTGCTTAACTCTGGGGACCGCCGAAGCCACACACCGACTGCGCGTCAACTGCTGTCGGTATGAAGATCACTTTTCCCCACACAAAAAAAAATAAAAACAAATTATTGCCTCTCTTCAGAATCAATCCGAAGCATTTTTTTTAAAATGGCTCAATCGATTAGGTTGTCATTTACAAATCCATTGACAGGCTTGTTCTAAAAGCCCCTGCGAGTGCTTTTCATGCCACACTGCAGTAAAAAAAAGTCATATGTTTAATTATAAGAGTCACTTTCTCCTTCACAAGGGAAGAGACTAAAAATTATTACCTTCTTTCAGGATGAACCCAAAGGATTTTTTATAAGTGGGTTAACTGGTGACTTAGAAACCAAATTAGAAAATGAGAACACTCCGCCAAGGATTGGTTTTCGCTAGGTGACATTCTCTTCGTAGCACACACCACTCCAGCGGAGCATTTTTTTCAATGGTCCTCAAGGGAGATGAGAAGTCGAAGAAGATTTTTTTGCTTATAAGGACACCTTTCACCCTCAGCAAAGAAAAAAAATGATAAATGTCCTCCCTTCAGGATCATACCGAAGGGTTTTGTTATAAATCGACCAGCAAATTTGGTCAACCGCTTACTTTGAAACCAGGTTCATGAGTTTTACACAGTGCACAGGATCTGGAGAACACTACTTTGGAGATTGGCCTTCGCTAAAAATCATTCTCTTTGCAGTTGCACTGCACACCAATTAAAAGTACCAATTTTTTTCTTAATCCTTAAGGGACCCAGTCACCTGAATATTTCATAGGAAAAAAAAACTAAAAATGATATACTTCTTTTAAAAAATCTGAAATTAAAAAAAACTTAAATACAGAACAAGTATTACAATTATGAAAATTTGTAAAGACATACAGTGTATCAGAATAGTGTGAGGTAAAAAATAAAAGTTGTCACGTGTCGTAACTTTCAGACCAAACTGATGAATTAATGTTTTTATTAAATATCTTATTTCATCTGTCAAAGAAAGCATTCTGGATTCGATATAGGAATTTCCATTTCAAGTCTCCATGACAAAACTGTAATTTGAAATGTTCATAAATTCTTTTCTATTAAAAACTTACTAAACAAATAGTCACAATATATGTAATTTTTACTGCATTCAAAATCGCTATATTCAATCCAGAATGCACTCTTTAACAGATAAAAGTAGACATTGAACACCAAAATTGGTTAACCGGTTTGGTCTGAAAGCTACAAGTGAAAAAAAATTTACTTGACCTCACACTATTCTTGTGCACTATATGTCTTTATGGAATTGCAGAATTATAATGCTTGTTATGTACTTAATAAGGTTTGAATGTAATATTTTTAAAGAGAAATATATAATTTACAGATTCTTTTTCTTATGACATTTTTTAGGTGAATCGGCCGCCTTCAGGCAGAATCATAGACAAGAGTATAAAATATCAAAATAATACTGGCAAAGATCTTCAAAAGTGTGACCTGTTAAGAAAATTGCCTCGCTTTATTGATGTGCAGTGTATTTTGAAAGCAAGTGAGACCTAGTCAAGGCCAGGCCCTGAAGCAGAGTTCTCTGAATCACATTCAAATAGTAAAATATCATGAATCTGGTTTCAAAGCAATCAGTTGAATTTCCTGGTCCATTTTCAAAAAATCCTTCGGGTTGATCCGGAAAGAAGGTAATTATTTTCCATTTTTTCTTCGACGGAAAGGAGAGTTGTCCTCATTTGAAAAAAAAAAAAAAAAAAAAAAAAAAAAAAAAAAAACACTTTTCCGGCAGTACCGTATAATTTAAAAACGACTCACAGTAGCTTTCAAATTAAGCTGATCAATGTATTATAGGTATCGATGCACAGAATATTAAGTAAGTCGAAAACCACAATTGATTGGCCAGTGCCATCCGAAAGCTACTGCTGGTGCTTTATTATTTGACGCTGCTTGTTATTTTTGTTTTCGACTCAATGCATATTCTTCAAATTACAAGAAAAAGCTATTGAATTGTGCAATCACAAGCAGCTCTAAATATAAAAGCAAAAATAGCGACGTCCAGATTAAGTTCGGGAATATAATTGTTGATGTAGAAAAAATGCAGTCAAAATCTCATTAAATACATAACAAACATTATCATTCTGCAATTCCGTAAAGGCATACTGATTACAGAGTCGTGTAAGGTAAAAAGTGGAAATGTTCACTCGTTTCAGGTTTCTGACCAAACCAGTGAACAAATTTTAGTGTTTAATGTCTAATGCTATCTGTTGAAGAGTGCATTCTGGATTGAATAACGGAATTTTTATTTCAAGTTGTTGTGAGGAAGCTATAATTCTACATGTGTTAATAAATCTTTCTCTATTAAAAACTTACTAAACAATTGGCTAGAGCAAATTCAATTTTCACTGCATCTCAAATAGCTATATTCGATTTAGAATGCATTCTTCGACAGATAAAATAAGACGTCAAACATCAGAATTGGTTCACCGGCAGGGGACCGACTCTACACCTCCTAAGTCGATACGAAGATCTACATTTGCGTCTACACAAAAAGTCGACACAGAATCACTTTACACGCATGCAACTTAATGCGAAATAACTCGATACCTAGCACTAAACCCCGTTGGCTTTACGTAAGAACAAATAAATGTCTTCGTGTCGACTTGGGAGGTGTCGAGTCGGTCTCCTGCCGGTTCACCGATTTGGTCTAAAATCTACGACAAGTGAGAAATTTTACTCTTGAACTCACACCATTCTTATGCACTATTGTTGTGTACTGCACTTAAGGAGGTTTAGATGTAACATTTTTTTCAAAATAACGGGATCATTTACATTTTTTTTTCTCATGACTTATTTTGTGACTCGGTCCCCTCAATGAGGTTTAAGTGTATCGTTTTTTTAAATGAAAGCTATCATATCTAGATTTTTCTTTATTGTGACTTTTTTTTAGAGTTTGCTTGACGATTAAAGAAATGTGCATTGATTATTAAACTAAAATACTAGAATGACACGTATGTAGTTAAGACAAACCCCAAAAAAAAAAAAAAAACACCATGCGTAAGAAAACTAGAGACAAGTAAATTTACGTTAGTGGAACCCAATACTTCCCCCAAAAACTGTGCAAGGTTTTCTCGTCCATTCCTGAATTTTTTTCCTTCTACTGTAAGCTTATTAGTACCGAATGAAAATACTGTGACAATATATATATCAATGATGAACAACATGTACTTGGAATGCTGCAGATATCTTTAGTTTATTTATTTCACAACATTTTGTTCCTATACATAGTAAACTATAGCTCAATTTTTTGAGACACATTTTTTATGGGAAGTATTGGGTTCCACTAAGGTAAATGTACTTGTCTCAAGTTTTTTACACATGGTGTTTTTTTAAGGGATCTTATTACGTTTTGCAAAGTTTCTGGATAGATAAAAAAAATAAAATCCATTGCACGAAAATTGTTCAAACTTAACACTTCTTCTTCCTCATCCGGACTTGGAGCAATGGCAGAGTTCCTGTTACAATTTAATTTTATGACGCAAAACATATTTTCGGTGAAATCCAGGACGCCCCTCTGACATAGAATTCCCTCTATATACTACACAGTGGCGGCGGCGAGATCTTTTCATAATGTAGAGAGATCTCTCTCTTTATATTTAGATATCGCTGCCGCTGTGTAGTATATAGAGGGAATTCTATGCCAAAGGGCCCGCCTGGGCCCGAATTATTCTCCCTCAAGGGTCCCGGAGTCCGAATTATTCTAAGTCCCTCCAGGGCTAATTTTCAAAATTTCCAAAATTTTGAAAATTTTGAAAAATTTTCAAGTTGACTATGGAATTTTCAGTGAGTCGGTTCAAGTTGGCCATGGAATTTTGAGCGAGTCGGTTCAAGTTGGCCATGGAATTTAATTTAGATTTAGAATTAAAGTTAGAGACGATGGAAGAAATCAGGTTTCGAGTAAAAATTGCAGTCAAAAATTTTGTATTCCGGGGGGAAGGGCACCGCCCCCCACGCGCGCTTCGCGCGCTCCGCCCCCCTCATTTTTCGATTGTTTTAGGTCTGTTATTAGAACAGTTTTCCGAGGGTCTAGAAAAAGCAATAACTGCCGTTTTTCCCACACCACTAAGAAGTAGATTAGCGGTGTGTTTTTTTTTAACATCTAGGAAATTTGTATTTCCAGTAAGCCTAATCAACTTTTAATATTGGCGCAAGTATTTATGTTTTCTTGCCGCCATAATTCAACGATTTTAAAATGTACTGATGCTGTCATTTAAGGTTACTTATAACCATAGACTTATTATTAGCCGTTAAAGTTTTTACTTCACTTTAGATATCATTTAGTCAAGATTTGAGAGAAAATGCCGCTGCTGCATAAGGCTGCTGCGATTGACTTATTAGCTATTAAAAAATTGTTTGTATTACACTGGCGCTGCTACGTGAAGCTGTTGCCATTGATTTATCAGCTATTGAAAAATTATTTGTATTATACTGACGCTGCTACGTGAGGCTGCTGCCATTAGCTATTGAGGTTTTGTACATTTGAGATTTCAGATGATTCGGAAGTCGTTTGAATTTTATGACATTTAAATTTTTTTTGATGAATGTACATTTTCGCTTATAACTTTCGTGTAAGTTAAGAGAGTGAGATAAAAATTTGTGTTTAATCACAATGCGATGTGAGGATGTTTCAACGGGGTTTTATAGCTGCACACAATATGGATAATTGAAGAGAACAATAATTAAGAAACAAGAAATTTAAAAAAGTTGACAAGAGATTGAAGAGGAAATGTGAGGAAACATGAAGAATAAATTGAAGATAAGTAAAAAAGTTTTGGAAAAAGATGCAAAGTCGACCTCTCAATTTTAAAGACAATTATGAAGAGATGGTTTTAAAATTTCATCTACCTCTATGAGGAAGAAATTTATTTTAAAATTCCATAAATTTTAAAATTTTCCTCCTTACAACTGTTTTCAAATTTTATATGAGAAAGCAATGTGGAAGGTTTCATTGTGCATCTTTTCTTATTTATTTTTTAATAATTCTCCAGTACCAGCAGAAACATTATCAACAGGAACAGCAATATTACCACGGTTTGTTGGATTCACGGTTTGTATTTTTTTGAAGCAGCAATTCATTTGTTTTTGTGTTCTTGTCAGTTTTTAATTTTATTATAATAATTTCAGGGCGGTATTAGCAGCTGTAGCAGCAACAGCAGTGGACTTCTTCGGGGCGTATATTTAATTCATTTTTTTAATGAACTATGTACAAGATTATATAATTTTTCCATCTACTTTCTATTCATTTTCCAGTAGCAGCAGAAACATTATCAACAGGAGCAGCAATATCACTATCAGTACCATCGATTCACGGTTTGTATTTTTTGAAGCAGCAGCAGCAGCTCATTTGTCTTTTCACTTTTATATATTTTTTAATTTTATTATATCAATTTCAGCGGCGGTATTAGCAGCAAGAGCAGCAGCAGCAGCAGTAGCAGCCACAGTAGTGGACTTCTTCGGGGCGTATATTCATTTAATTTTTTCAATGAACTATGCACAAGAATATATAATTTTTTCATTTATTTTAAATTCATTTTCGAGTAGCAGCAGAAACATTATCAGCAGGAGCAGCAATATCACCATCAGTACCATCTATTCATGGTTTATATGTTTTCAAGCAGCAGCAGCAGCAGCAGCAGCAGCAAATACATCTTTTTGTTTTTAGCAGATAGACAAAACACGATAGCGGCTCATTTGACGTTTTTGTGACAGATAGAAGGAACGAGAGCGAGGGAATACAAGCATTGAGATTTTCGGTGCGTATTTTTGAGAGTTTTTCGGTTCACTTCCTCTTTTACTCCTGTTTTTCAATGTTTTTTTATTTAGATGTTTTTATTCTCTCTCATTTTTTAAATTTGTTGTATTTTTAATTTTTCTAATTTTCTTTATTTTTTTTTCTTTTTATCTTTTTCCCGCTCTTTATTTCTTGCATTTTCATTCTCTCTGTTTTTCTCTCTTTATTTTTGGTATTTTTACTTTATCTCTCTCTGTCTCTGTCTCTCTCTCTGTGAGTAAGATTATACGTGCTACCTTGTTGCTCCTGCTTCTGCTTCGATTTTCTCTGCCACTGCTTGCCTTCCGGCGTTTTTGTTGCAGCTATCAGCGAGCCTAACAAACGCTTTTTCGACGTTGATAATTCTTTACTTGGCTTCTTTCACCAAATCGGTGCAATAAAGGATGGAAAAACGTCTGGACACTCCAACCTTAACTTGGTGCGGATGACCATTTAACCCCCCTACACAGACATTGATTGTTGATCTTCAATACATTTGTGCCACCACCTTCACGCCGCCTTCGTCCACACACTCAACTACATCGACGTAAATCGCCGAGTTCCGTCGAATACAGCCGAAGCTCAAAACATACCGCGGCCCCCTGAGTGGCGCTGGGGACCACCACTACCTGACGACTCTTGTCGAGCAGCGCTGAGTATCTCCGAACCCCTTGTTCACCTGTACCACTCAGCTGATGCGTATCGAGTTGTCAATATCCTCCGCTTACAGTCGTATTTAACTACTGCTCCGTTTTAAGTTAGTATTCCGCATGTCGTTATCTGTGTGTGATAAATGGTCTAGAACTATTGCCACACGTTCTGTCTCATGCCCTTTATCAGCAAAATTTTTCAGTCGAGCTGCGCCAAACTCTACATTACATATCGTTCGACTAACGATTGCTGCATTGCTAGTTTATTAAATCCCATTTCTCTCGCACTGTCATCGACTCCCACGCGCTACAGTACGGTGCTTAATTTACCGCATAGCCCTCCGGGTACACCTGGCACGTCGGGAAATTCAAGTATACATGAGTTACTTTGGAATATTTCTCAGAAACTTGATCGTATTGACAATTCGAATGTGTCGTTAACTGGAAAGCTCGACTCCTTCACCGAAACACAAACTAAGTTTAACGAGGAAATTAAAACTTCACTGGCCTGTATCCCTGAAATGAGAGCTCAGCTCGATAGGCAGGAAACTGATATAGCAGATTCAAAACATGACGTACAAAATATACGATCCGAACTCGCGAGCCGCATCAACCCACCGAAACAAACAAATCCCTCGGTCGCTGCAAAAATTATGCTTTCTGGCGTCCCCAGTGGTTTAGACAAAACACCACTTGAGATTGCAGAAGCGATATTTACTGCTCTTAACATCAGATCACTTGTTTCAGACATCCTAAGTGTACGTGTAATTCCGAAGAAGTCTTCGGCAAGTAATACTTGTGAGCAGTCAGAAACAAGTTCCTATATTTCATTTGTCATTACGCACAAATCCACTTAGATTCGTCATTTCATTGTTTCAAAAAAACGATCGATGCCTAATCTTAAAGCTAAAGAAGTCTTCGGTAATGACGTGTCAGGTTCTATCTTTGTAAACGAAGTTCGCTACTTCATCGTTCAAGTATGTGTGGACTCGCTCTGGTCGCATCTTCGCGCGCCTCAACGATGGCAAACCTGCTATTTATATTGAAACAGAAGCTGACCTGTCGTGACCACATCGATCAGGTTCGCGAATATCTTAAAAACACGAGTTTCATCTAACTGCTATCTCAGAAACCTGGCTCCACCCACTCATCCCTGACGATCTACTTTATATCCCTGGCAACTTTCTCATCAGAAACGATCATGTGGGAAAAGTCGGTGGAGGCGTCGCGTGTTATGTGCATAATTCTTTGACTGCAAAAATTATCGCTTCATCCCCAAATGAATTCAACAACCACTTGGAATACCTGCTTCTTGAAATTCGTTCCTCAAAGCGTGTCCTCCTCTTTGCTTCTATATATCGGCGTCCTGAAGGTCGTTTTTTCGCGGAATTTCATGCAGCACTCACGATGCATCTTCATGGGTACCAAAACCTAGTGCTTGCAGACGACTTCAATTGCAATCTTCTGCACGACAATTATAAATCGCAGTCTCCGTGACTTCACCACCGTTTTATCATTACATCTCGTCGACTCCGAACATACGTACCACACCGCCACTTCTGACTCGATCCTCGACATCTTTATTGTTGACTGTCTTTCTAGGGTCGGCTCTTTTTCGAAATCGGATGTACCGTTCATCGCAGGCCACGATCTGCTCGAACTCACCTATAAATTTGATGCTTCAGAATGTAAGCCACTTGTTCTCACTCACCGAACTTACAAAGGTCTCAACAATGAAGCATCTCTTGCGTCGTTACACAAAATTCTTACTGACATTGATATCGAATGCTCCAGTCGCTGCATGACTCTAAGTGACTTGGACAATCTCACTTCGATCATTTCTGACACCTTTGTAGCGGCAATCGATATCCAGGCTCCACTCAGCCAGTTCAAGGTTACTCGTCCGCCTACGCCGTGGATCACCGAAGAATTCAAGAGTAGGATGCGAGAGCGTGACGCCTCGTATAAATTAGCGAAGCGCACAAGCAATTCTCTCAGACTTGCATTATATAGAGACTTAAGGGATAAACTTACAGTTGATTTAAGAGATGCTAAAAGTATGTACCACCTGAATCGTCGGGCATCGATTACAGATCCTACAAAACTGTGGAAAGAACTTGCACGTCTTGGCCACACTAAATCTGAGAACTCTTCTCCCGTGAATTTTTTCTCACCGGACTTATTGAATCGCCACTATTGCTCGATCTCGAATGCGTGTTTGCCATGTTCCTACCACGACTTTCTCGGAATTATCTTTAGGCCATGGCCTCCTCAATACTCTTTTGTCCTCTATTACGTTGATTCAGGCACTGTTCTAAAACACATCACTTCAAAGCCGCTCCATTCGTTTGTATCTGGTCTCGATGGAATTCCACTATTTGTTATTCGTACAGCATTCCCTGTGATTGCATCTCTTCTAACCACGCTGTACAACAAATCATTCGAGCTCTCACTTTTTCCGACTAGTTAGAAAGTCACCGTTATTCGTCCTTTACTGAAGATTCCTACCCCTATGTCTCCATCTGACAACCGTCCTATCGCTAACCTCTCAGAGGCCTCTAAGATTTTCGAAAAAATTGTTCATGAACAGCATACAGCCTCCATTGAAGCTCATAATCTCCTAGATTCTCTTCAATCTGGATATAGAGAAGGGCTTAGCACGCAGACTGCTCTGCTTAGAGTTGTTGATGATATAAAGAAAAACATTGATGAACGCAAACTCACGATCTTAATACTGTTCGATTTTAGCAAGGCGTTTGATACAGTTTCGCATTCTCGGCTCCTAACTAAATTAAATGATTTTGGCTTCGCTCCTGCTTCACTGTCTTGGTTTCACTCATATTTAACAGGGCGCACTCAATCTGTTATTGATGACAAGCGTGTCATTCCCCCACCGCAATGTTCTAATGCTGGTGTTCCTCAAGGTTCCGTACTTAGACCTCTGCTATTTTCACTTTTCATAAATGATATTGTGATGTCGCGGATGTGTTATTTTATTCAATTAACACAGTGGGCAGCAGACTCTGCTACGGAACGCGGTTTTAGGAGGGAAAGACGCGGTTGACACTAGGTTGATACTGGTCGAGACGTTTATTAAACTGGTACAAAAAGGAACAGAGTAACGTTCTTACATAGTTTCGGAGACTTACTAATTAAAAAGATAACGCTGGAGGTGATTATATAGCAAATGCCGTGGGAAAGTAGTGGAGTTGGGGAGGAAATTTGGGAAAAAGTCGAGAAAATTCTCATGAGAAAAGCACACGTGTGCTTAGATTCCAGGAAATGCAGTGAATAGGCTATGTTGATGTAGGCACACTCTGTGGGAAAAAGGCGATTAAAAGGGGCTACAACGAAGGGATTTCGGGAAATGTCGAATATAGGAGTGCAGTGACACGCGTTAGACGGCGGGGGCGTATTTGGGAATTTATGGAGCGAGGGTGTGTGGCGCGAAGCCGTGCGGCAGTTTAGCAGGTCATAAACTTGGGCATGCAGGCCTGTGGGTCAGAAGTCTAGAAGGTTTTGGCCGGATTGTCTGGCCATGTTGTCAGTGGGAGGTTGGTTAATTCAATAATAATAGAAAAACAAAACTATTTTGTTTATGTCTTGCATTGTAAAACTTATAAAACGATCTATGTGGCCAGGCAATCCGGCCGGTTAGTGGAAACAGTTCATAATCTGCCAAAATAATAACATTGTTCCAGACATGTTGCATCAAAGTAAGATGAAGAATAATAACTGAAGAGGACCTACAATAAGGTCGAAACGTTTTAACAGAAGAGCAGCTATCTTCTTTTTTATTTGGTCGCCAATAGCCAAAACCTTCATCCAATATTATTAACTGCGGCCACAACCTTTATATCTCATCTTGTAAATTATATTAGATCAAAAATTTTGTCCAATAAATTATTTGTTAATATTTGTGTGTAAATTACTTTGGTTCTAACTCTTTACTAAATTGTCCTGTAAATAACTTCTCCAAGCAACCAAACCCGGAGACGGATTTGGCGGCTAAACATTGGTTGCAGCGGTGGGATTGCTAGAGTAAAAACACCAAATAAATAATTTATTACAAGGAGAAATTTTTTCTATCGGAAAAATTTTCTCAGCAAAATTCGATCTCCTGCGTTCGCTGCATTTCGCGCCAATAAGATTCTCCCGAAGGGAACGAAGAGACTGTCTGGGTGAAGGAGAGTCCAAGCGAAGGTCCATTTCGAAAATCGACATAACAGTGGTCCAGGGGACCACGGGAATCAAACCACGATTCGAAGAGCCTGCAGCAACCTTCGAAGGACGTCACCAGCGTCAGATAGTTCAACGGGATCCGAACATTACGATAAGGGTCTACGCCACCGAGCAAGGGCATCCCGCGATGTGGAAAAAGGGGCACTATAAGTAGCACCACATTCTTATTTCACCTATCTCGTTACGGGCAGTACTGTTCTGAAGCGAAGGATTTATGAGTAACTAGGGAACTCTGGCAAATCGTCAAGGAACATCTCTGGAATCCGTACTACCGGGAGATACCACACCAATTGCCAATACCTTGGAAAGTGGGCTAGTGGAAATCGCCGAACGTACAAGAAAAACTCTCGGTAAACTATCACCAGAAAGCAACCAGGAAGCCGAGGAAAGAAGCCCTAACCCTTTATACGGGGTCAACTTGCAGCGAGGCACCAACTTCAACACAGGGGACGATTTCGAAGGGCTCGACATCAACATATTCCAATCAAGGCCCGTAATGGCAAGATAACTCGAGACCCATAATCCCGTCGATGATCGACAATGAAATTGGAAACTTGGCAGCTTAACTATTGGAATCGCGTGAGGAACGCAGCCAAAATGCTCTTGACTGGGATTTGAAATGAAGCCAGAGCTTCGGTTTCCTCCAGCGACTCCAAAATGCTCCAAGGTTCGGACTCGCTCGGACGAGAAGAACCTTATTCGGGGATGTCACCTACCATGAAGCTGGAAATAACCAACCACCATAGGACCAGATCTCTGGAGGTACTCAACCGGGCGAAGATGACGATCATGAACATAACTACGATACGCGTAGAACGGCTGATAGCGGATTACCAGAATGGGTGAATAAACGCATTAGAAAGGAAAATGGATGAATTACTACGGATAATAAATCGAGGACAAACTGATCCGCCACCGCCACCTGAGGGTCAAGATCCACCACCATTTTCTCAACCGCGAAATTTCAATCAACCCCAACAACGCCACTGGTTAGAAGTTAAAGCCGAATACCTCGATCTGGGACTAACATTAAGGAACATAAGAAGTTTCGACGGTAACGACCCCAATAAACACGACGGATTTATTCTGTCATGTACTACGGTCAAGGAACGAGTTCGACCAGGACAGCGAACTACTCTACTTGCTCTCATCCTGAGCGGCAAGTTGGAAGACAGAGCAACGCGGGAAATGAAGCGAAAAACCATCTTGAATATCAACGATTTGAAAGTCGAATTAGAAGCTCTTTATGGGAAACGGAAGTCACTTGCAGCTCTACAATATGAATTTTGCTTATTACGTCAAGGAGCTGAGGAATCTGTGTCCTACCTACGTCACACGAGCGGAGAGACTTACAGTTGATGTAACAGAAAAACTATGCGAAGGCATCGATACACAGGGTGCTCGCTATATCGAAGAAGCCACAAGGAAAAACGCACAGATGAACTTCGAGAGTGAATTGTCCAAGGAAAAACAGACAATTGTTCGTTCAAGAAATTACCAGAGTCTACACGATTCTATGGTCGGGGCTATCGAAGTCGACAAAATGACAGCTCGAAGGGCATTCAAAGGTAACAATGATGGTGGGAATTCCCGTCGATCGTTATCAGCTTCGTGTACAGCTCAGACTCAATGTTACTTATGTCAGAGAACGGGACATTCAGCACGTAACTGCCGAAAATCGGCACGGCACAGCCTCCCTGTACCAGGACCAAATAAAGCGGTCAAATCAGTAAGTGTTACTTGTACGTACTGTAAGAACGCAGGGCATGGTGATATGCATTGCAGGAAATGAAAAAATCCATGGAAGCACGCGATCGCAACAGCCTGTCAAGACCAACGTTAACGGATTGACCATAGGGACTTTCCAGGTGAACAATATTCAAGTAGCTGACGAGGCAAAGGAGGATTACTAAATACGTATGGTAAAACCATCGTCTACGGGAGGTTCTGCCAACGACTTCCACATTACCTACGAGTAAAACTGACATGTTTACTCTAAAGGCCGATACAGGAGCGCAATTATGTATCATAAGCAAGAGCGCGCTGAGGGCCGATACCCCGATAGAAAAATCAGAAGTTTACCTTGAGGGGGTGGGCGGCAGAAGAATGAAGACGCAATGTGCTGTAAGAATCACATTGTTGACACTGGCCATCACGATAACTCACCTCGTCCATGTAATACCAGATGAAGTACCTCTCGGCGTGCATGGGTTCCTAGAAATCGATTCCATGAGGAAGCATAGTGTGGACATTCTGGGAGGATCATCGATAAAAATGTACGGGCACAGCATGCCTTTGATCAACGGAGGCTTGAAAATAAAATTGTCTCCTTACACCGAAAATATCACACACATGCATCTGCAAACAGTAAAATTATCGGGGTCATCGAAAAACGTGATATTTCCAACGATATTGTACTCAGGTTACGACGCCCCAAGGAAATAGGTGCGTAGTAAGTTTGGCAAACATGACAGCAAAAGAAATCGAGGTTGATCGGCCCGTGGTAACGCTCGAACCACTGCCATCAGCAGAAAATGCTATTCATGGGACCGACGATCTCACGCACGAGGTGAACGCGATCGGTGCGAGAAAAGGAACTACGCGTATCACCAGATTAAGGGACGAAATAGATGTATCTCACCTTAACACGGAGGAAAAGGATGCTCTTTTGAATATATGCGATGAGTATGCAGATAATTTTTATTTAGAAGGTGACAAGCTGCACTGCACGCATATGGTCGAGGACCGTATCCCATCAAAGGAAGGGGTTCTACCTATAAAGGTCAGCCCTTATCGGCTACCAGAAGCCCACAAACAGGAAGTACAGTGTCAAACTGAGGAAATCCGACGGGATGGCATAATACGCCCTAGTCGGAGTCAGTGGAAAGCACCGCTGTTGGTAGTGGTCAAGAAAGCTGATTCCACGGGCAAGCGAAGAATGCATGTCGTAGTAGAGTTTCGCAAGTTGAACGAGGCCACCATAGGGGACTCTTATTCATTACCCATCATCAATGAAATTTTGGATCAGTTGGGACACGCACGTTATTTTACCACTTTGGATTTGGCATCGGATTTCCATTAAATTCCCATGGCCGAGGAAGATAAAGTGGAGACAGCTTTTCCCACTCCACAAGAGCATTTTGAATACACGCAAATTCCTTTCCGATTGAAATATGCTTCACCAACTTCTCAAAGGCTGATATATTCTGTTTTGGCAGGTTTGGAAGGTTTAAAATGCTATGTATATTTGGACGGCATAGTAATATTCGGAACTTCGCTACACGAACACAACAAACGACTGCAAGAGGTATTCTGGTGATTACGGGAAGCAGAACTGTCGTTACAGCGAAGTAGATGCAGATAAAAAAAAAAAAAGAAACGCAATATTTGGGTCACATTATTTTGAAGGATGGAGTACATACAGATCCAGAAAAATAAGTCGCTGTGAAGAATTTTCTCACTCCATACAAAGAAGGTAAGCCTAATACCAACGCAGACGCATTAAGTTGTATACATGTAGTTCCGCGCTCGCGAGCAAGAACGGGAAAATAAGAGTTTGCCAATGATGCCCATGAGAGCGAGGAGGATAGAACTAGCCGTATTAATGGCCGCCGCGAGGCACCTCACCAACCTGATGACTCCCATTGTCCGCGTGGTGCCGCGGCGAGAGAGACAGCAAGCGCGCCGCCGAGAAAGACAGCATGCGGGTCAGCGTGCAAGAAAGATGCCACTACGGTGGACAGCTACTTCATGGGGGCAGGAGAGAGACAGAATGTACTGCGTGAATACCATGATACACTTCTAGGAGGGCATCAGGGAGTTTCGCGGATGCTGAAACGTATTCAGCTTGACTACTCTTAGCCTGGGTTATGTAAAGACGTGGAAAATTATGAGGCTCAATGTGACAAATGTCAAAGGAATAAAATTCGCTCAATATTCAAAGCGCCGATGGAGATTACTGACACACCTTCACGAGCTTTCCAGAAGTGTGCGACGGATATTGTAGGGCCTATGCCCGAGTCAGAGAGAGCGAATAAATGCATCCTTACTTTCCAGGATTTATTAAATAAATATAGTATTGCTATCGTTCTCCAAAATCAGCAAGCAAATCAGCAATGAAGTGGCAAAGGAATTTGCAAAGAAGATATGTCGCTATGGTACACCTGAGGTCATACTAACCGAACAGGGTACAAATTTTCTCAGCACAACGTTTGAGAAAGTCTGGAAACTGCTGCGCATCAAGAAGCTGCAAACCACGGCCTATCACCCCGAGTCAAATGGTGCGTTGGGGCGGTCCCACAGAACATTGGCTGAGAACCTGAAAAATTTCATAGATGAGGACCAAGGAAATTGGGATCAATGGCTTCCATATGCTATGTTTACATTGTGACCCTTATCCCTTGGAAAATAAGGCTCCCAAGGGACAGGTATCGACAACCGAAATTTTAGGGGTCGAGAGGGGGATGGGGAGGGAATACAGGGAAAAAGGGGGTTGATAATAATTTTCTGACTCTCAGTATTGTAAAAAAAAATGAACAAAAAAAATCCTTCTTTATTGGCCTAACTTACAAAAATAAAGAAAAAAAAAAAAGAAAAGAAATACAAGGTTTTAGGGTTGGTCAAAGGTGGAGCACTTAAAACTAACTCTGAATAAATATCTCTTAATCTAAAATCTACAATCTATTAGTCGAAGATGGGGCTGTTAGGGGAAAGCGATCAGTAAGATTCAGGGGCCGATAGGGGAGAAAGTCTTGGAGTCGCTTAGGGGTGGGATAGACAAAAGCGGCAGGGGTTGGAAGTTAAATTTTGGGCTTGGTGGGAGGAATTTAGTGTGAAAATTTCAAGGCGATGGTATGTTTAGTTTAGTAGTGGCCCAGAGGAGTAAAATGCACTGCGCCAGGAAATTTGCAGATAGTTTTGGAGCAACAATGGGAAGTGGTATGTTGAACACCAAGAAATTTAAGGGAGATATTAAGATGGGGTAAAGGAATTTGGTGACTAAATTTGAGGGCTATGCGCAGTGTAGTTCAGCTGGGGCACTAAGAACTAAAATACACTGCGATAGGAAATTTGGAGGAAAATTTGGAGTCGACGAAGGGAATTTATTGGCAGACCCCAAAAATAAGGGCACTTTAGTTTATTGGGGAGCTTTACCAAGTTAAATATAGGGTAGCAAGAATTCAGGATGGAAATTAGGACTCAGGGAGAAGAATTTAGGGGTCCGATACCGAAGCGTCAAGTGCTCGGGTTCTATTGTAGCGTACAGAACCACAAGTCACTCGGCCCTGGAAATATTCACAAACAATTGTAATCAGAGGGTACAATTTAATGGTACAATCTGGGAATGATGGTCCAAGGGGTGTGGCAGCGAATCGATGCACTATGCTTGGCTGCGTAGAGTGCTCGTCAAGAGTATGGGAGTCAGCGGAGGGAATAAAAATAGTGTTGGGGTTATTCTTTTGAAATGGCTTTGATGGCAAGAAAAAAGGTACACTAAAAGGGAGATATTTGGGCGCCAGCTACGTCAGGTGTAGCACCATATAGGATTTTAGATCTTTTATGCTGTTCTTCAGGCGGCACAGCTCAGTGGGGGGGGGGGGGGGGGGGGGGGGGGGGGGGGGGGGGGGGGGGGGGGCAAGAGGGGATCTCAGGGAGGTGAATTCCCGAAGTTTTGGCTTCTTAAATTTTACCTCGACCAGAGAATGGGCACAGGGGGACTCGTGGCACAGTTTGGGGCACTTATAGGGGGAAATTAAACTAGATTACCGCGTAATAACGCACCACTCGCGCAACAGGTGTTTACCGGCAAAACTCGACCACGCGGTCGCACGAAAAACGCGGCACACACACACAATTAAACAATGAAAATACGGGGAAAATCAGGGGGAAAATATATACGGGGTCAAGGAAAACTCAAGCACTTACTTGTATAAATGATCCGGGGGTCGCAAGTCTCCTTTTCACTCGAAAAACTCTCCAAAACAACAAATATCTCTCTCTCTCTCTCTCAAAAATGGCGTCGCTCTCGTGCAAGTAGCTCAGCTGAAGTGACAGGCCGGCCGGCTTCTTCTTCCTCGAAAGTTCGGGTCGTCGCTGATTGGCCGTGGTCCCCTTAGATCTTGGCCACGGCGAATTGGAGTGGTGTTCTTCCGTTAGACTGAGCGCAGCAGGTAATAGCTCTTTCAGCGGTGGCGAGGCGCTGGCGGCGGTTGACGAGGCAGGGACGCGTTCAGGCTACGCGTCCCCTCTGCATACGCTCTAGTCTGCGGCTCAAGGTCCAGATACGACACTGCGGCTTCGGCCGGCCGGCGCCACATTCAAACCTTGCTCGTTCTCTCAATTCACACTTCACACACAGAGATAAAAAAAGAGGGGGGGGGGGGGGGGGTTTCGGGGACTCGATATAAAAATAAATATATGAATAATAATTAATAACGATACCTGTTACGAGTGGTGGTCTCCAGCTGAGCTGCGTGCATGCTGCGCATGTGCCGTGTTTCAACATATAATACGACGCCTAATACATCCACAGGTTTGGTATTCGGAAAAGAAGCCGAGCTTCCAACTGCGCTAAAAAGGAAGTCGAGGCCTACTTATTCCTACTAAGATTATGCAGGACAGCTGAGAAAGCGCCTGCGTGCAGCATGGACAACGGTGCAGCAAAATTTGCAAAAATCGAAGGAACGAGCAAAACTTCAATTCGACAAGAAGTTCAAGGTACAGGAATCCCGTGTTGGTGATAAGGTTCTACTACACGACGAGACAATACGGCGAGGAAAATCAGCAAAATTGATTGCAAAATGTATCGGACCATATGTCGTAGAAGAGGCCCATCCGCCAACCAACTACACAATATACAAGCAACCCGGTCGGACCGTCGTGCTTCGTGCTGCGTATGGTCCGGCCGTGGCGTTCACGCTCCGTATAGCTCCGGACGTCGCGCTTCACGTTCTGTATAGTTTGACTGTCCTGTTTCGGTCTCCGTACTGTTCGGACGTCGCATTTCGCGTTCCGTTAACAGGCATTGCGCTTCGCGTTCTATGTGGTTTCAACGACGCATTTTACACCTCGTATGATTTACATGTCGCGTTTTGGGTTACCATGTTAACCAACATCGTTTTTTGAATATTTATCAATAGAGTTTCCATAAAGAGTAAGTATTGGAGTAAGTATTGAGAGTATAAGTATTATTATTTCCACACCACTTTGAAGTAGATAATATCCCAAAAAAAAAATTAGTACGCCAAGTACTAAAAGTGTTATTATCCCATAAGCATATCACTTGTAATCAAAAAAAATTTAGCTGAAAAATTTTAAAAAACAAAGTTGCCTTAAAAAAATATTCAACTCAATCTTATTAGCCAAGTGAAAACCCCCGATAAATTTTTAACAGATGAAGATGTTCCTCTACAAGAAACTTGGAGTCCCTGCGTCTAGCTCCCGTAAATAAACCATTGGAGTCAATGCGGGAGAAAGCATTTTTTGATTATAACATAATCACAATATGAAGAGACGCCGCAGCGTCTTAAGACAAGAACATTTACCTCTCTTTTCTTACGACCGACATTTTCTTTACCGACCGACAAGACGCTGCCACAGTATCTCTTACTCCGAGCAACTCATTTCAGCCACTTTTTTTTAGGTTAATATGTTATATCAACGAAATGGTAGCGTTTGCAAGCTTTTTCCCGGTTCAATGAAATACTACATGCAAAAACATTTCGTTTGACACCAAAACGAGCTCCGCAGCTTTCTCCAGTGGACTGATATCGTAATTTTAATCTTCAAATAGTTCTGAAATATTTCGAAAAATTAAGACCTTTTTCGCACTTCCGTGATTCTAATACGTTTCGCAGGGGCGTGAGCCTTATTTTTCCCAGTGACGTGATCTCAACCGACTGGTATCCACACCAGAATATATATATATATATATATATATTCATATATATATTTTGTTAGAATAGGCGCCCTTGCTGGTGCGGCCCTGTTACCTCTCCCACTTCTGTAGAGGCGCAAGCCGTTGTGCAGCGCTTCACTTCTTTATACGACTCGATAGAGTGAAGACGTGGTTAATATTCTTCTATTATTCTTTGTTATTAAACGAGTGACATACTAAATAATAAAGATTATTATTTACTATACGAGAAAGTTATTTTCTTGGAAGCACACTATAATCCCAACAAGTTATGAGCCCCGCACGCTTCCACTGCACGAGTACGAACAATCGTGAATAGTGTAAAGGAAAAAAAAGGCTGCAGTGTTGACAAGGCATCGAATGCATACGAAGGAAGACGCTCTGAGTCCGAAAGGAAAAAAATGGCAGAGAATGACAAAACGAGTGTGTCTGCTTCAGGACAACGCGGTAAGTACGAAAAATAAATAAAAAATCTCAGAGCAAGGACAAAACGCGTGTGGGAACGCACAGTACGATGGAAAAGTCGAAAGTTTTAATGACAGAAAATCCGTGAAATTTAACGAGAGAAAATTTGTGATAGTAATTGAATTTGCGATCTTGAAAAATTCTCGAAGGCCAGGTCGTGAAAATTGAATCGATGATTGTTTCATATTACGAAAGTTGCTAGGGCAAAACAAACCTTTTTGTTTGTAAAAATGGCCAACATATAAAGGTTATTCTCGATCGTCAAGAACAAAGCTAAGAAACAAGTCGAGACTCGTCCGATGCCGGGAACGTCTCACGCGAGGCCCGTACCCGTGTAAGCAACGTGGAGTGACTCGCGTTGTCAACCGAGTAATAGCGTAGATGCCCGAGGCGCGCATGTATGTACGAGAAGCAAAGAGAGATGGAGCTCCAATGAGAGAAATAACGAGAGAGATACGACGAGCGTTCTTGACGAGTGTTAACGAGAGAACGAATGATTACGATGGACGAGTGTTGAATGAGAGAACGAGAGAGCGCGTATCGGCATATGTATATATATTTATTGATATTGTAACGGAACGGGATATATCCAAAACACCGAAGCGCGGGCACACACATATGCCACACCACCAAGGCCCCACGCACTCATTTACACGTGCGCTCGTAAGCAGTGCGTGGCTATCCACCTCTCCCGAAAATTGTCAACTCAACTTGTTGACAATTAGTAGGGAATAGAGTACATAAGGGCAGCCGCACGCACTCTCGAGACCTTATTACCTACCAATCTTCCTACACGGAACCATCCTAAGCCGATTGCGAGCCCCAGCACAGCGACTGGCTCTCGCAATACCTCTCTGAGCAGAGCCCAGGCTCAACCGTACATCTCAGTACTGCACTGACTCGTACGGTCCTTCCCTTGAGCAAGCCCAGCTCCAGTAGGCCCTGACACTGCGTCTGCTCCTACTGCTCTACTTCTCTACTTTCTCTATCCTAAATTCCTGAAATTATTATTTTCCTAATTGTAAATTTTATATGTGCAGAATAAAATTTGGCATGTTTTATTTCACCACTGCAACGTGCCCCGATACTGCATCGGCCCTCGCTGTACGTGTGGAAATGGAATAATTGCTCGGAATATTATTCTTCTTGGTAAATTAGTGATAAGCCAAGAATTAGGCCCCAACACTGCGTTGGCTCCTAGCTCTTTAAATTAGTGCTGGCCTAATACGCTCACACGTATTCAAGGCTTTAGAGTTAAGTAAACATATGATTTGATCCAATAAAAACATAGAAAGTAAGTGCATCCTGAAAACAAGTCGGAGTATCTGTTGTCTCGATCTTTTGGAGAGAACTACAGATATACCGCCTATGGTGTTTACTTTCTCTCTCTGCGGGCGTCGAGTCTTATTCTCGCGGCCCGTATTGAAAAATAGTAAGCACTCTCGGACACTTGGTGTGCGCTCGCTCTGACGCAGCGCTGTACATAATATTTACCTCTCCGAATTGACAACTGATAGGCTTCGGCCTTGCTCTCGACGGTCAACACACAATAATAGTAAGGGCTTACACCCAGGTTCGCGGTCGTTTAACTCATCTTCAATCAAGACCGCGATCTCATTATTCCAACGACACCTCTCGCGCTCGTGAAAATAGAATAGAGTTGATATTCCTTAAAAGTTAATTAGTCTTGCTCTTATGTTTCGCATTGCTGATTTACCTTTTGCCGTAGTGCGTTTCCTATAGGAACAACTGGTGATAGCCCAACACACGCGTATAGCAAACGATATTGCAAGCACTTCGAAATATAATTTGAGTCCGGTTTCTCGCTTCTCGAGATAAGTTTTTCATAGGGATTCAAGTTTCTTTATGAACTCCTGGAGAAAGCCCAACTCACTTGTTCCTCTATTCTACTTACCCTCAAGTATAACGGAAATCATTTACAGTTTATTTATTATTCTATTGAACAACACGAATGATAATGTCGAGATAAGCAATCAAGGTAAATTGAATCAGACAAACAATTAAAACACCTTGTTGTGTCCTATGATGATATAGTCGCACCACAGCAGTGTACATCTCTGAGGACTTTTAGGTATCACCGAATCAAAATTTCCCCCAGCATTACAAAGGACGCATTGTAAATTCATTTGGCGATGAGCTATGCATGCTCCGTGTATCAGTCGTCAGCTCTGTACACGACAAATAAGAGTCACTTGTGAATTATTTGCATTTAATTATTATTATTGCTGGAACGCTCGCGTCTCGAGCCGTGCAACAATAATCTGAGTATTTAAACTACTTCGTTGGGAAGAAAAATTTATTCAAATCATAAAAAAACCATTATACCAATTTCAAACAATCCAATCCTGAGCCAATGATGAAAAACATTCACGCACTATGGCACAGGAATTGCTGAGGCTTCTTCATCTCCACTGAAACCCAAGTCAATCGAGTCCCGCACACGAATCCTCACTCATCCCATGAAAAATACCTTCACTGGGAGTTAGATTTTAAGAACAAATGGAAATATACACCAGGACTAATTTAATTGTTTTCCTGAGGAATATCAATTTCGTTACAATATATATACATAAATTGTACAATAGCGAATTTTCACTATGTAAACGAATGGTCGAATATACATATAAACATAATTATAAAAATTTAAAAAAACCGAGTGATGAACGAAGCAGCACATATTTGAAGAATATTTGATGAAAATTCTGTATGCCGTATGTTCATATATCGTGTACCGCTCGATTATAAACACACACAGACAGGCGCCGGTATGGGTGTGTAAGAGCTCTCGCTACGGGGAAAAATATGCGGAAGCATGTATTGTACGAATTGTACGAAAATGAAAACTTGACGAAGTTTAAAGTCTCAATGTTTCAAAAATTAATTAAAGTTCGAACAATAAAATAGAATTCTGCTTAAGCTTTGTAATTTACGCACAGTTAACGAGGGATTAAATATGAGAGAATAAACGAGTGCTAATAAATAAAATAAAAATGTATCTATTGGGTCTAATCGGATTTCGATCGCAGAACATATCAATATTCATTTCGATGATTAATTTTGTATATATGTCCTCACAGATAGCCTGGCTTTATTGGCATTCTATCACACGCATGACGAGATTTTTAAATTCAGCAGAGTTCATCCCAAGAAGAGAATTGACATTATTCATGTCAATGACATCATCATTTTTCGAGCTGAATCTGGTGCAGAGTATTCAATAGGTAAGACCATTCCTTTTTTTTTTTTTTACTAAATTACGAGTGTAAAATTAGTAGAAGATCAACGAGAGGTAAATTAACGAGTGGTTAATTAACGAATGGTCACTTAACGATTGATAAACGATTGGCAATAATATTTGTGAATTTTTGTCGTTTGTATAATTTGTGCCGTTTGTATTATTTGTGAATTTTTGCCGTTTGTATAATTTGTGAATTTGTGCGGTTTGTATTATTTGTGAATTTTTGCCGTTTGTATTATTTGTGCGATTTTATCCGCTGTGCGCTCTGAAATTGTATGGGTATGCAAATGTTGTAGAGGTTTCATAGATTGGATACAATAATATGCATTAAGATTCAATCGAGAGTTCTTTAAAAAAAAAAAAAAAATTCTTCGACGTTATCCGCCGTGCGCTCTATCATTGTGGGAATATGAGTCAGTGCTGTGGTATTCTTGTGTCCAGAAACCGCAATACCGAACTCGCTTCTATTCACTTAACTTGTGTTTCGTTAAGGGAAAAGTAAGCAATAGCTTTTCTCAACAATGAGGGTTGTTAAAACAAGTGTTCGATTTACAGGATTGAACACCCTTGGAGAAAATCAAAGAAGAGTTGTGCTGCAGGCCATAAACGACAGAAAACGAGAGGGCTCAACACTGAGCATGCCTGTCAGTATCAACAATCCGAACGATGTTAACAAAACTGATGATGCTGAATCAAGCCACGCGGATACGGACAGTAATAAGTCGTATACAACGAGCAGTAAGAAATATCGAGACGATACTATCGATGCTTTGAACCAAGGCATTGGAAGTAATGACAGCTGCACAAAATGACATGAGAGTCATTTTCCTAAAAGGAATAACTACTCTCGTCGATAAGCTGAAGGAGCGTTCTTCTCGTACATCAAGCGATCCCGATCCTCGAAGTACCGAGCGTAGAATCGAAGAAGATACCATGACTCTGACAGCAAATACAGCTGATGTAGGAACGAGTGATACTGCACTTGGAGTAGGCCGTCATGAAATAATTGAGTTGATTCAAAACGAGATAAAACGAGCGGGTACCAACTTAAATAATAACGAGAGTAAACC
Source organism: Tromatobia lineatoria (assembly GCA_949699805.1). Classification (NCBI taxonomy): domain Eukaryota; kingdom Metazoa; phylum Arthropoda; class Insecta; order Hymenoptera; family Ichneumonidae; genus Tromatobia; species Tromatobia lineatoria. The sequence continues at coordinate 8,122,195 of OX453039.1, read as the reverse complement.
AACATTTTCGGGATCTGATGTGGTAAAAGAAATACGCGAGAAGATACGAGTAGAGCTCGTGGGCAAAGACTCGAGCAAACGAGAGTACAAACTGACGAATCAAACGAAATTCGAACACTGTATAGATTTTCTCACATCCTAGTGGCGAATCTTAGATTTGCTTTACATCATCAAACCGGATGAGAGACCTAACTTTACAGTTGGGGACAGGACGAGAGAAAAACATATCTTCAAAGTTAGAGATATTCTGATCAATAGACTGGATCAAAATTATTACTCTAAAATTGATAAGATCAAGGATCCAGTTGAGATCTTGAACAAGATCAGAGAAATCAAGCAATGTGAGTCGAACTTGACCTTTATGACGATACGAAAACGACTCTATAACATGGAATATGTTCCGAGCAAAGAGAAGGCAGCAGAGTTCTGGGATCGCTTCGAGGAATTGGTACGAAATTACGATAGTCTACCAAACGTCAATCCTCTCTCACACGATGAAAAGACATATGCGTTTTCCAATGCGATAACTCTCGCTATACCTCAAGTCCAATCCATTCAATTTATGACGGTGAATTGAACTGGCAAAGGATTGACGTATGATGAGCTGAAAGCGTTTATCATACAGCACGAAGCCAACAAGACCCAAACGACTGATACGAAGCCCACAGCATTTGATGTGAGAAGACATGATTCGAAAAATCGATGTTATGGTTGTGAAGCTCAGGGTCACCACAGAGACGAATGCCCTACTATGGTCAACCTAAGTGTTACAAGTGTGGTAAAATCGGCCATATTGCCAGAGAATGTTCCGTCAGGTTGGCAAAGCAGAACGAACAGGGTTCGACATTGAAGTTTTCGTCAACTCCTAAATATCAGAGGAACAACTCCCAGCGTCCTGGTAATAAAGGCGGTTTCCGTGGTAAACGCAAGTTCAGCAGTACGAGTCGCGAGAACTACGCAAAACGAGCAAAGATTCCTGACAAAGGACAAGGTGGTCAGCAGAAAAACAAAGACAAGAAAAACCAAGATGATTTCAAGGAGAATCAAAGTGGAAACAAACCCCATAAAGGTAATGATACAGAGGTAAATATGACTAATTGTCGTACATGAAGTGTATTAAATTCATTGACTAACGAGAGCTATATCGATAATACCTTTACGAAGTTTCTGGCTGATTCGGGTGCTACTGAGCATTAAACGAATTCTACACTCATTTTCAAAACATTTGACGAAACTGAGAAAAGTTCGATAAAATGCGCGATTAAAGAAGCTCATGCCAATTTAAATTCAGAGAGAGCTGGAACGATAGACGTTAAATTGAGTAATGATCGGGTTATGAGCTTGGAAAACGTCATACGAGCCGAAGCCTTGTCAGAGAACCTTTTGTCACTAACAAAGTTTGCAGATATGGGACTAAGTATTTACTAAGACAATCGAGAAGTAGATATTTTTTATCCCATTTCGCACAAGTCATTTATCAAGGGAATTTATCAACAACCCTTTTGGATAGTTGAGTTGGAAGTAGATCAAATAAATAGTAAATGCCGACGATTGATCGAGAGCAAAACGATGAAAACGGTAGCTTACTTAACGACAGAGAGTTCCGATGGTGAACCTCGATACATGTCTCGTAGAAAAACTAAAACTGTAGACAGATCACAAATGGATACAGATATAACAGCAATTGACGCTGCAATTCGAAAGAATACTAACGAAATAGAAACGACTGTTATGACTAATTTACCGGTGGTAAGTGAATCTGATAACGATATAATAAATTCACACGATCAGAAAACTACTAGCGAATTATTTTTACTACTACTAGCTCCTGTTACTCAAAGTTTCAACTTTGATTTATCAATTTGGGACCGAAAATTCAGTAACGTAGATGATATCGAGTCTGATGATATAACGAGCGATGAAACGCCATTTAACGAGGGATACAGGAAATTCACAGATAAAAATAACGCTTTGTTATGGCACACACGATTTGGACATGCGTCCTTAGACTATCCGAAAGCAATGCAAAGGATGTTTCCGGACAACAAAAGCCTACACAATGCTCAGTTCGATGAGTCGATAAGAGATTGAAAAATTTGTATGGTAGCGAAACTTAATAAACTGCCTTTTAGTAAAACGAGAGAACGAGCGATAAGACCACTTGAGATAATACACTCTAATACTATGGGTCCAATAAATCCTTAGACACATCCAAAGGGATATCGATTTATTTCTGTGTTCATAGATGACTATTCCAGGTTAGCTATGGCTTATCCCATGAAATCGAAGAGCGAGACTAGGGAATGTCTGGAGGCATTCATCAAGAGCAGCCGAAATCTTTAAGGTTTCGATGCAAAGGTTTGCTACCTACAATCCGATCAAGGCACTGAGTTCACTGGAGGATACACGGTGGAAGTCCTCAAGAAAATCGGTGTTGAATCACGTTTTTCGAGTCCGGATACTCCTGAGCACAATGGAGTGGGGGACAATTTAAACAAAGTATCCAGAGAAAGGTGCGAGCAAACATGTTTGATTCAAAGCTTCCTGAAAATATGTGGGATCTGGCTCTTGGAGCAGCCACATATGCGTATAATAGGACTCCGCATAAATCGATTGATATGGCGATACCTATTCAGAGGTTTGCACCGAGGAAAAGTTTTGACATCAATCAGCTGACACGTTTCGGATGTTTAGCTTATATGAAAGTCCAACGAAACGTAGGACCAAAATTTGGAAACATTGGCAAGCGAGCGATTCTTGTAGGATATACTCCTTCGGGTTTTATCCTATTTAGACCTGAAGAAGGCAAGTTTTACGAAAGCAGAGATGTTCGTTTCAATGAGAAGCTTGTTTATGGAAACAAATACCGCAAACAGAGCATTAAAAATTGGATTTTTGGGTCTGACGAAGTCAACAAAGAAAAATGGTTTGTTGAATTCGGACAGGAAACGAGTGAAAACCCGTCTGAAAACTCGAAAACGGAGGGAGAGCTTAAGAGAAAAAGAGGCGGACCAAGGAAAAATCCAGAGGAAAAGCTGTGATACCTGACGTAACGATTGAAATGAGTGACCCGAGTTATCACGCACTGTTAACCGAAATTAACAGTGATCCGTCCTCTTATGAAAAAGCGATGCAAACGAGAGAGAAATTCAAATGGCAAGAGGAGATTAACAATGAGTTGAGGTCGATGAAAGTAGAACGAGGTGTGGACATTAGTCGACAGATCTGAACTGAGATCAAAACAGAAAAGGCCTAACGTGATAGAATCAAGATGGTTTTTAAAAGTAAATACGACATTAGTGGACTTTCCAAATATAAAGCCAGGCTGGTTATTCGAGGTTTTAAGGATCTAACGGAGTACGATCTAACGGAAACATATGCACCAGTTTCTCGATTGGCTTTAGTAAGGTCTGTATTTGCGATTATTAACAAATTCGATCTAGATGGCATTCAGCTAGATGTCAGAACTGCATGCCTGTACGGCACAAGAGATAAGGATATTTACATGGAAATACCCGAAGGTATGGAACTTGACGAAAGTATACGCTCTACTAAGGTATGTAAATTGCAACGGGCTCTATACGGTCTACGCCTAAGCCCTAAACGATGTAATATGCGATTGACAGAAGCAGCGAAAAAGGCTAGATTGAAGTCTCACTATACTGAACCTTGCCTGTTCACCTGGCAAGAGCGAGAGAAATTTCTGATTCTTCTGTTATATGTTGATGATATGCTGATGGCTAGCAATAACGAGCGAAAATTGCTAGAGATCAAGTCTGTGCTACGAAGCGAGTTCAAAATTACAGATCTTGGTTCACCGAAATCCTTCTTGGGAATTGAAGTCACTCGAACGAGAGAAAAACAAGAGATTTATCTAAAGCAAGAGCTGTATATATAGAAGATTTTGAAAAGATTGAAATTCGAAGAAACACATCCGCAACGCACTCCGATGGTAACGAAGCAAGTTGCTAATAAAGTGAAAAAAATTCGAGAAGAATCAAACGAGAAGAACGAGGGCAAATCCATAGAAAACAGTCTATACGGAGAGGCGATTGGAAGCCTCTTATATTTGGCTGATGCGACAAGACAGGATATACTGTACGCGGTTAACGTATTCAGTAGACACCAAGTCGACCCAACCAATAGCGAGTGGCATATGGTTAAACGAGTTTCCAGATACTTAAAAGGTACGAAGGATCTGGGGTTAAGATTTGTTGGCAATCAAAATAACATGCAAGCTTACTCAGATGCCAGCTTTGCCGACTGCAAGGGATCTCTTACGACTTGTGGTTATGTCATAACATTATACGGTGATGCTGTTGCTTGGAAAGCGCACAAGCAATCATATGATGCTTTATCTACATGTCAAGCTGAATATGTAGCAATTAGCAAAGCATAGTAAGTGAGCGTTGAATTGTTCATGATGTTTGTTTTGTAATTATTTTGTGACATCTGTTTCAGGAGGTAAAAAGTAACAAGAGCTAACGCAAGTGCGGTAGGGTGTGCTAGAATAGGCGCCCTTGCTGGTGCGGCCCTGTTACCTCTCCCACTTCTGTAGAGGCGCAAGCCGTTGTGCAGTGCTTCAATTCTTCATACGACTCGACAGAGTGAATACGTGGTTCATATTCTTTCATTATTCTTTGTTATTAAACGAGTGACATACTAAATAATATAGATTATTATTTACTATACGAAAGAGTTATTTCCTTGGAAGCACACTATAATCCCAGCATATATATATATATATATATATATATATATATATATATATATATTTAATTTATTTATATATAGATATATTAATTCGCTGATCGTTTGAAATTATAAAACGTAATTTCCGGTATTCATTAAATTAAATCATTATAATATTATAATATTATTTATATGCCAATAACAGTTGGACTATAGTTTTCGATGTCCAGTCGATCTCTCCATAGTTTTAAGTATCCAGGTCGATTCCTCCATGGTTTTCGATGTCCTGATTGACCTCTCCATAGTTTGAAACGTCCAGGTCGCTTCCTCTATAGTTTTTATTGTCCAGGTCGACCTCTCCATAGTTTTAAGTGTCCAGGTCGATTCCTCCATAGTTATCGATGTCTAGGTCGATCTCTCCATAGTTTTGAGTTTCCAGGTCGATGCCTCCATAGTTTTCGATGTCCAGGTTAACTTCCGCTATAACTTTTGTTGTCTAGGTTGATTCCTCCATAGTTTTTGTTTTCCAGGTCGAACTCTCCATAGTTTTAAGTGACGTGGTGGATTTCTCTATAGTTTTCGATGTCCAGATCGACCGCTTTGTGGTTTCGGGGGTCCCGATCGATCTCCCCATAGTTTCTGATCTCCAGGTCGACTGCTCCGTAGCTTTCGGTATCCAGGTCAATCCATTCAGAATCTTTATCGTCCCGTTCGATCGCTTTATAGTGTCCAGTGTCCAGGTTGATACGGCTTTAGTTTTCGATGTTTAGGTCGACCACTTTGTAGCTTTTCACGTCCAGCTCGACGGCCCCGCAGTTAATGTTGTCCAGGTCGGTCATTCTATAGTTTCAAGTTTCCAGGTCGCTTCCTCCATAGTTTTCGATGTCCAGTTGTATCGCTCCGTATTTTCGTTCTCCAGGTCGATCTCTTCATATTTTCCGATGTCCAGGTCGACCTCTCCATAGTTTTCGGTATCCAGGTCGATCTCTTTACGATTTCAGATGTCCAGGTCGACCTGTCTATAGCTTTCGGTGTCCAGTTCGATGTCTCCATAGTATTCGTTGTCCAGGTTGACGTCTCTGTAGTATTCGTCGTCCAGGTCGACGTCTTCGTAGATTTCACCGAAAATATGTTTTGCTTAGTAAAATTAAATTGTAACAGAAACTCTGCCATTGCTCCAAGTCCGGATGAGAAAGCAGAAGTGTTTATTTTTAACAATTTTCGTACAATGGATTTTATTTTTATAATCTATCCAAAAACTTTGCAAAAAGTAATGAGACCCCCCAAAAAAACACCATGCGTGAAAAAACTTGAGACAAGTACATTTACAAAGACTGTGTCTCAAAAAATTGAGCTATAAACTATGTATAGGAAAAAAAAATCGTCAAATAATGAAAAAATAAAAATATCTGCAGCATGTCAAGTACATGTTGTTCATGATTGATTTATATATTGTCACAGTATTTTTATTCGGTACTAATAAGCTTACAGTCGAAGGAAAAAAAGTTCAGGAATGGAAAAAAAAACCTTACAGTTGAAATAACAAAACAGTGAACTACAAAATTGGAAAAAAAATTAGAAAAAAATTTAATTCCCAACTTAACTTGGGAATTCTTATGCAGTCTAATAATATTTGCAAAATCACTTTTTCCGGTTCTTACGGCACTGGCTCGGTTCCTTTTCCTTACGATTTCTGCACCCATTAACCACATTTAGTTGTTCATTTTTTGTAAAACTGAACCTCCGGTTCCTCTCCAGGAAGATTCATAATCATAAAACGAATGGGCATAATATCAGACCCGTTGTCTTCCCGTCCTTACTTAAATGGACTATGTACGGGAGCTAGTCGGAGGGACGCTAAGTTTTTTGTAGAGGAACATCTTTATCTGTTAAACATTTATCGAGGGTTTTTACTTGGCTAATAAGATTCGGTTGAATATTTTTGAAAGGCAATTTTGTTTTTTAAGATTTCTCAGCTAAAATTTTTTTGATAACAAGTAATTTGTTTATGGGGTAATAACAATTTTAATACTTGGCGTATCAATTTTTGTTGGGAAAATTTTTTTTGGGGAATTTGCTATCCTTTTGAAAATCTAAACGCCATGAAAGTACTGATAAGTTAATTTACAGTCATCCGTAAATATAGGTAAGTAGACTCTCAGTAGACTCTCCTAAATGTTTGAACAGACAAGCCCGTACATAGAATGTATACAGGCTGCAGTAGGAATTTTGAACGTTGCTTCGTCTAATATTTGAAACGACAGACAACAGCTTCAATATAGGCGCCGAGAGGATTTAAAAAGTGTTATGCAACGTTATCACTTTTCCGTTTGTTCTAAATATTATATCTACGCGTCTTTAGAATTGCAAGGCCGATTCCCCTGCTTAACTGTTAAATCGTCGATGAATATCTAAGCAGTGCCTCTGCCTCGCATCATTGTTGTATAATGTGAACCTTTTCTATTTATATTCTCTGTTGCGTCCCGACGAAGCACCCCTAAAAATATGAAATCTTCCTGAACACCACTGCACGTCCCAGAAAAGGGCCCTGCAGTCGGTGGTCGGTAAAAAGGAAAAATAGTGTTAATTTCCAAATAAGATGCATCCTTCCGAGCATCTAGAATATTCCAAAGAAAGGCCGTGTAGTCAGTGATCGGTAAAAATGAAAATAGATATAGTATCATAGAAGGGGTAGACGGGGCTAGTTGCAAACCAGGGGTATAAGGCCCTCCACTAGCTCGTAGTCAACGAGCACCCCACGCAAACAACAGGGAAGTCGAAGACGGCAGTTTGACAGCCAATGAAGCGTGAACTCTGCCCTCTTCAAACCCCCAAAAATGTACTCACTAGATCTAAAGCGAAGAGAACTAACTCGTAAAGTGGGAGACGATAGTTTTTCCGACCAATTAGGAGGTTCAAGGAACTGCCCTCTCCTAACTCTGTGTAAGACAAGAAGCTGACTGCATTAGTAAATAAGGACATCATTTTTGTATTTTTCTCAGCCTCAAAATGTAAAATCACCGGGCAACATCTCCTAAACTGAGGAGGGTAATTAGTCAGTGGAATGTAATAGTCAGTCTTAAAAATTTCGTACCAACGGTCATCAGTTGTAAAAAGTAAAAGTAATAAATCCAGTTCAACAAGTAAGTTCTCTACGATAACCAGAACCTTCTGGAATGAATGCAGTACAATTGCATCCATTCTACCATAACTCCAAAAACCCAGAACGTACTGCAGTACAGTTGCAATCGTTTATTTCCTCAAAAACCTTTTAATCCCAGAACGTACTGCAGGACAGTTGCAAACGTTCATTCCTCCTAACAAATTCTTCTAACTCGAAACGTTTGCACAACAATTGCAAACGTTTCTCCCCAAAGACTGTCGTTCTCTCTCGCAGACAGACCCAGCTTAAAACAGTTAACGAACGCGAATTGTTGCAAGCGTTTAACTTTAATAACAACTGACTGTACGCGGGGAAGCGAAGTCATAACATTCCTCATTATACAAGACTTGGAGAAATTCTCAGTTTTATTCATTTTATTCCAAATCCAAATCTTATCTAACTAATGGCACAACATTCAAGCATTCCCCATCCCATTCAAAAAACTCTAGTTTAAGCTTATTTCACCAACGAATATTTAGAAACAAAGAACATAATTCCTAAATCGAGTCCGTCTCAATTGATTAAAATCACATTTATTATTAACTTTCTCAAAAGCAAATACATTCCGGTGAATGATCCTCGCTTCTTTTTTTATTTCAATAAAAAAAATCCTTCAAAGAAGATAAATTTACATTCAAGTCGTGCAGCCCAAATCCGAGACCAATTAGCCGTAGCTAAGGTCTAAAACAGGGCAGTTCTAATTGTTTTTGTTACTCGGACGTAACATCTCACCATAATCGATATCACACTTGTATCTTTATAATTATAATTGTTGACTTTCTGCGAAGATGTAGGCACTGATGCAATGATGTTAGTTTTTGCTACATTTATTTCAAATATTCGTCATTTGATTTGTAACAAATACGAGCTTGACTGAAGATCTATTTAACAAGCGCAATAGATGGCCAATGAAATAGTACAATCCAAAGATACTATTTCCTTTCAAAGAGGTTAGTTTTATTGTCAATTAGACATACGAGGGAAGGTCAGTTAACAATATTTTTCTTAAATTATGAATACGACCCTCCTTCTCATAGTAAGAAAAAAAAAATAACTCCCCTTTGCGAAATTAACCCAAAGGATGTTTTTGTAGACGGACCAACTAATTGGGTCAACCGGTTCCTTCAAAACCATAAATTCATGAGTTTAATACTCTGCGCGTCATACCAAGAACACTGCTCCAAAAATTGGTCTTAACTACTGTAACGCCGCCAAAATTGCGCGTCGCAATAATGGGCATCGTCCTCCTTGCTCTTCGACCCAATGGCGATCTCGCAGGGTCAACTTAAGATTTTTAGGAATATTTTTTAAATTATTTTTTAATTATAATTTTTTTTATGTACGTCGGAGAGAGAGAGAGAGAGAGAGAGAGAGAGAAAGCACCGGAAGGGAAGGAGCCTCGATTATAAAAAGAAACGTCCGTCCATCTCGTCCCGAACATTTTCGGGAATACCAGCAAGTTCACGTGTCGCCATATAATCCCGATTTGCCACCTACAACATCGTTTTAATGCATCGCCTATTGGGGAAGGCAATGGGCCATTCAAAATCGACAGCACCACCTCAAAAATGTGCGAATTTCGCGCTTGACAAGGGCGAAGCGCATGGCCGGTAGCGTAGTGAGCTGCCGGACCTTGATGCGCAAAAATTATTATAATGCAAATTGTCGTGGTCGCCTAGCGAGGCGCCAGGTACCATGTTGCGATGAAGCGCTCTAACGCGTTTCCCCCAATTAGGGCATTTTCGAAGACGTTAGGTGGGGAGCCGATTTGAGGAGCCACATCGTTCGTGATCACTCAGGGCTTTTTGCGTGGACACTCGAGCGAGGAGGACGTTCGTAAATTATTGGATTTACATCGAGGAGTTTAAGGAAAACCGTGGAACCTCCGTTAGCAAGAAACGGGTCTGAGGAGTAATTCAACGGTCCCTATATTCGTCCCGGTGAGCTTTTTTTTACATTTTTCTTTCTCTCTGGTCTTAGGAATTGTATTGTTTCTTTGTAAGATTTAAAAAAATAATTTCGCGAGTGAAAATTATGAGTCGAGAGTGGTCGTACCGTCCGTGTTCGTCTCCCCGCGTGGAGATAATAAATCGTTTGAAAATCAGAAAGTATTTCGTGCGTCTGAGAAGTTTTTAGTAACAGGTCCCGCGTGGTATAGCCACTAAAAAAGTTTATTTCTTTGACGTGTGAGAGTTCTTGGCGAGAGGCTCCGAGCCATTTTCGTAAACTTTGAGTCCGTTAAATAAAATTGAGAGTCATCAGCGTTTAGCAAAAGAAAATTCCGACGTGTAAGCGAATCGCCCTTGGGCCGACGTCTCGCAGAAAGTCATAGTGAATAGTGTATGTGTGTGTTTAGTATGTGTGCCCTTGGCCGGTCCCGTTTGTAACGGAATTTGGATTATTTTAGCGCGAGGGATCGTCGTTAAGGCCATATTACTTTGTATTTGAAAATTTATTAAACAATTATCGATCTCATTGGCCGAGTGGTTTATCACGTGAATTATTGTGTTTTTTTTTTCGGAAAGAGATAAGAGACGCGTTCCTCTCGGTTTATGTGAATTGGATTTGTGTGAGAGAGTGTGTGTGTGTGTGTGTGAGTGAGGCGGTCGTATTTGTCGGACACTTGTTGAAGGTCGCAATCGACCGTTTGTTAACAACATTGGGGCCGGATTGTGGTCCCGGAATTGAAAGGTTTTACGGCAACATTTTATTCATTAATTGTCTTGCAAAACTGCAACAACTTTTTGAATAAATATTAAATTTGTGAGTCCCGTAATTAATTGTTTCACTTAAATTATTCATTTCTTTATTTATTTACTGACACGAACTCCTTGAAGTCTTACCCCCCCCCCCCCCCCCCCCTCCCACTCTACGTATTGCAGCTGCGCCCAAGTCTGGGCTGATAATTGTTTCGGAAAGATTGTTTCTCTCCCGGCGCGAAAGCGCCTGGCGCCCAGTTCTTTATGAACGAAAAATAAGGGAGAGAAGCAAAGAACAATTTGAGATTGTACCTGGGTTTTTCCTGCGTTGTACAAATTCACGATACGCTACATACGTGTCATTCTAGTATTTTGGTTTTAGAATCAATGCACATTTCTTAAATCGACAAGCAAAATCCATCTACTGATTCAATCACGAGCAGCTTTAAAGAGCACTCGCAATGACTTTCAGATTAAGGAGACTGAATCACCTAAACCTCGTTTGTTATGTATTTAATGCGATTTTAACTGCATTTTCTTTACATCAACAATTATATTTCCCAGATTGATCTGAACGTCACTATTTTCGCTTTTCCATTTAGAGCTGATTGTGATTGCACCAGTCGATGGCTTTTGTTTGTAATTTGGAGAATATGCATTAAGTCGAAAACCAAAATCACAAGTAGCGTCAAATAAAAAAGCACCAGCAGTGGCTTTCAGATGGCGCCGGTCAATTAGCGTTTTTCGACTTACTGAATATTCTCTGCATCAATACCTATAATCCATTGACCAGATTCATCTGAAAGCCGTAAGTGGTTTTTAAATTAAACGCTACATTTACAGCCCGAAGTGTTTTTTTTTTTAAATTATAAGGACAATTCGCATCTTAGTCGAAAAAATACTAATAATAATGATCTTTTTTCCGGATCAACCCGGAGGATTTTTCGGAAATAGACCAGCCAATTCCGTCAAATGGTTGCTTCGAACCAGATTCATGATATTTTACTCTCTTGGTGTGATTCAGAGAACTCTGTTTCAGGGATTGGCCTTAACTAAGTCTCATTCGCTTTGAAGATACACTGCCCACCAATTAAGTGAAGCAATTTCTTGAACAGGTCAGACTTTTAAAGATCATCGCCAGTATTATTCTGACATCTTATTCTCTTGTCTATGACTCTGCTTGAAGGATGTATGATACGTACAGCCCAGCCAAAAGTGAGTTTCAGAGACGATTTTGATCACTTCCCGATGGGATAAGATCTGAAAATAATAATGCATATGAAATGTGCTGAAAAGGTTGATTTTGCATGATAATAATCCCAAATTTTTATTAACAAATTGGTGAAAAAACAATTGTTCAAGAACCAATCAGTCACAACCATAAGTACACTGATTGCCGGGTTTCCTGGCTAAGGTCACAAAATGTATTTCCAATTTCAATAACTCAATAATCATCAAAAATTAAATAAACAGAATTAATAACATTTGATATTTCAAAAAAATTTCCAATACACATTCATGGTATTGACCTACAATATTGACAGCACATGGCTAGGAAATCCGACAACCACAAAACACAACATTTATTACGATTAACAATTGAACACCACTTAAATGATTAAATTACTGAAGAGGACCCAAATCTGGGCCGAAACGTCTAAAGAAACAATCTAGTTTCGTTATTTGGTCGCCAATAGCCGATAACCTTCACAACTCACCAATCAGTCAACCCAACTTTTTTTCCAATGAAAATTATATGTTAATTTATTTGAATGCAAACGAATTTTTTCAGATTTTTTTCTTTATTTTCAATTTGATTTTTTTTATTTTGAAAAATGCGCAGAATATAACAAATTTTGGATACGCGTTTTGCAAACAGTCTTGAGTGTAGTAGATCGTTTTATGCCGAACACATATCCAAAATTCGTTATTTCCTGCACATTTTTCCGATTTTTATCCCATCGAGAAGTGATCGAAATTGTCTCTGAAATTTACTTTTGGCGAGACTGTACGTTATCATACATCCTTAAGGAGACCGACTCACCTACAAGATGTCATAAAAAAAAGAATCTGTAAATTATATCTTCCTCTTTAAAAATCTTACATTTCAACCTCATTAAGGACATAACAAACATTTTAATACTGCAATATTATAAAAACATATAGTGCACAATAAAAGTCTAAGGTCAAATGGAATTTTTTTCAGTTATCTTACCTTTCAGACAAAACTGGTGAACCAATTTTGGTGTTTCATGTCTAATTTTATCTGTTGAAGAGTGCATTCTGGATTGAATATAGCGATGTTGAATACAGCAACGAGCAATCCGGTCGCCCTTACGGGGCGCCGGGTTGTTTGTTGGGGGGTTCCGCTCCCCAAACCCCCCAAAAAATAGCCCTCTGGACCATTTTTAAGGCACTCTCTCTGACTGTATATAATCCGGAAATCTATATTTTTCACACCAAAAATATATATTTCTTCGTGTTCAAGAAATTTGCGGTGAAAAAAAATAGATTTATTGAATTTGAATCTGGATTAACGTACAAAAAGTGGATCAGGTCCAGTGGAACGCGGGTTTAATAGGCACTTCTGTGGGTTTTTTCAAAACGTGAGTTCCTAAAAATTACATATATTGTGGCCAATTGTTTAGTAAATTTGACAGATAAAATAAGATATTGAACAATAAAATTAATTAATCAGTTTGGTAATTTGGTTTGCATACACTGTATGTCTTTACAAAATTGCAGAATTTTAATATTTGTTATGTATTTAAGTATGTTTTCATATCAGATTTTTTTAAAGAAGTATATCATTTTCAGAATTTTTTTTCGTATGATATTTTTACGTGGCTGGGTCCCTCAGGGATTAAAAAAAAGGGTACTTTTAATTAGTGTGCAGTGAAACGGCAAAGAGAATGATTCTTAGCGAAGGCCAATCCTCAAAGCAGTGTTCTCCGGATCCTGCACACTGTGTGAAACTCTTGAACCTGGTTTCAAAGTAAGCGGTTGACCACATTGGCTGATCGATTTGTAATAAAATCCTTCGGTATGATCCTGAAGGGAGGACGTTTATCATTTTTTTCTTCGCTGATGGTGAAAGGTGTCCTTATAAGCAAAAAAAAACTTTTTTGACTCAGCTGGAATGTTGTGTGCTGCGAAGAGAATGTCACCTAGCGAAGATCAATCCTTGGCCGCCAGTTGACCCAACTAGTTGATCCACTTATGAAAAAATCCTTTGGGTCCATCCTGAAAGGAGGTAATTATTTTTAGTATTTTCTTTTGTGAAGGAGAGAGTGACCCTTATAATAAACATATGACTCTCTTTACTGCAGCGTGGAATTAAAAGCACTGGCAGGGGCTTTGGGAACAAGCCTGTCAATTGATTTCTAGATGGCAACCTATTCGATTGACCCATTTACAAATAAAAGGTTTGGGTTTATTCTGAAGAGAGGCAATAATTTGTTATTTTTTCTTCTGTGAAGGGGAAAGTGATCTTCATGATAAAAAATTTACTTTCCAGCTGAACATACCGCTTATGGCTAATTAAAAATCGAATTGAAGTCTTTAAAAGTAAATTGGGTCTTTGTATTTTTTACTTACTTATTCGTGTTCATTGTTCCTCTGCATAAAATCTTCGATTGAACTTTTTTTATCACTGGCAGCAAAAAACATCTTTTCTAAAATAAACATTACGAATTTTTTTCGAATAACCTGCTGATGAGGTTAGAAGTTTTCTCCCACATTTTTGTCGTCGTAGAAAATAATCCTCTTTCCGCGGTTTTGCCACTCACATACACTCACTAGAGGCATTAAGCTAGAGAAAAAATAATCACGCACGACTCTGTTTTTTTATTTTCTCACTTTCTGTCATCTGTCGTCAGGTGACGTGAGCGAGCCGGTCGGCAGACGTGTTATGTGTGCGTCGTTTTCGTCACACGTACGCACACGTATATGCGATCTGACAGATACATCAGCAGTTTGACGTTGTGTGAGTGCGGTGAAAAATTTTTGACCGATTTATAAATGTAACCGGTCAGATATTAGCATTGCGGGCACCGATTGCATTAACCTCTTGACTGTGAGTGACACACATATGTGCAGAGAAAAGTCGTGCCATTTTTGTGTCATGACACATATATGGGCATTTGAAAAACAACCTATTTCTACTGCATCAATTCGATTGTAATTTGGTACATCATGATTTTTGGGGTCGCTGAATTTTTTTCCAACGCAAAAATGGCACGAAAATGTCATTTTCACCTTACTGCGAAAGGGTTTAAGTAGGGCTTATTGTAAAGAGGGAAAAAAAAGTATATTGAACCTGACACATTTTGGCGTCGGCAACGTTTTGACTAAGATAATTCGAGTAACATTTCGTAGCAGACGAAACAAGGGCGAGCTTGCTGTAAATAAGAGTAGCGTTAGCGTCTCGGTTTTGATACTTGGCGTCGAGTCGCTACCGCGTCTCTTGATATTATCCGTCCGAAAACACGAAATTCTTGCGTTAAACACTTCCTCGCACGGCTGTAAAAAAAAAACAGGTTTTTGCGTTAAGTAACATCTCGCACAGTCGTAACGTCCGAAACTTCGAAGTACACCGAAAGTCGAGATTTCGCGAGATTCGAGCGATTCTGGCATCTCAGCTCGACGTAAAGCTGTGAAATCCATTCGTTTTGTCCGAAAACACAAAATTCATTCGTTAAACGTCATCTCATACGGCTGAAATAAACAAAACTTTGAACTACGCAGAGAATCGACATGTCGCGATTTTCAAGCGATTCTGGCTTTTGAGCTCGACGTAAAAGTGTGAAATCTATTCGTTTTGGGCGAAATAACAAGATTTTTACGTTAAACGACGTTTCGCACCGCTGTAACATCGGAAACTTCGAAGCACACCGAAAATCGAGATTTCGCGTGTTGCAAGAGATTCTGGCATCTCAGCCCGACGTAAAATCGTCCAAATCGTTCATTATGTCTAAAAACACGAAATCCTTGCGTTAAACGTCGTATGATATAGTCGTATGTGAGCTTGGATGCCTTGGGAGCGCGCTGGAAAATGGGTCAAAACAGTACTGTGTCACCCGCCTCCCTCATGACTTACCAGCCTGGAGCTGGACCATCCCACCGCAACCTGGATCGCCGCGATCCGGACAACCCGACGCCCCATTAAGAGTGGGCCTAGGATCGTCAGAGAAAGAGTTTAATTGCAGTGTTGCGCTAATAGTTGTGGATTCAAAGGCCGATGCATCGCTAGCCACGATTTCCCGCCTAAGGAACTTTGCACTTTTTCAACGGCAACACCGGATCCAAGAAGAAGGCCTTCCGGAAGCAGAGCTATTCGCTGCGTGAAGAAATAGTGAAAAACAATTAAATACGAGCGCGCTACCTTGAAACGTTCGTACTATGCCTGACCACCTTCAAATTTGATTAGCGCGCTATACCCTTCCGCGTTTCACATCCACGCCATTAGTGGACGAGCAGCGTAGCTACGAACTTCGGGAGAGCGAACGAAATCTGAGCGCTCACGATGACGAAAGCCGGCGACTAGACGGAGTGTGTGACGACCACCGGAGACACCCCGCAGACCAACAGCTTCAGGGATCGAAGCAGATTACTCGGTGAGACTCAGCCCTCCCTTCATTCTTGTTAAACGGGAAATTCTTTAGGACTGTATTATTCGGATTGACGTTTTATAGTTTTGCTTAAGATGAAGATTTGATTTGGTTTCGATTAATACGGGATGCCCCTCAGCCGGTGAGTCTAAAGAATTTTCCGTTAGTCCTGGTCGAATATTGAATTTTAGTTCCAAGCTCTCTCTCAGAAAATATCATTCCCGAAATTAGGTTAATAGTGTTTTCTCTCAGGCGATTTGTTAGTTAAGAATTAGGTGGTGAATGTTTCCGACATAGCTCTCTTGTTCCTTGCCTGTAACGTTCCTGCGACGCCGATTAGTAGCTCGCTTTGTATAGCGTGTTTATGAGCCCGCTGCGATGTTTACATCTTGGCTGTTTCTATGCTACCTGTTTGTATCAGCTCTCTTACAATCTCGTTTCAATATTCAGAAATATTATTTCCGTTCTGTATTCGTTTGGCTACCCTTACATTAGTAAGCTCTCTTGTCTTTGAAACATGTTTTGATTATTCATTGCTTAACTGCAGCTTTCTCATGATTGTTGAATAATTTTTATTAATTTGAAGCTACCTTTCGGAAATTGATCTGCTCTCCCCACTGATAACTTTCTGAACATATTTATTACTAGTAAATTCAATTTTGTTGTACTTCTCAATGTTACTATTGTTATTTTGGATAGCTACCTCTACCTCAGATTATTCATTCTTGTATTGTATTGAGGTCTTAGATTAAACCCAACCCAGGAATTGGTAATACTCGCAACATATTCCTGAAGCTTTGCGTTGTTGTCACTCATTCAGTTCGAACAGCCGCTCTACCATCGCCCTGCTCAATAAGCAAGTGTTAGCCATGGCCTCTTGTTGTTTTATCTTGTTCTCTCACTATTCAGCATCGGGTAATTCACTATCTTCGGAAAAAATTAATCAAGTCGGTCGGGAACCGGCGGTACTCGGTACATGGTGCCTAACTCCCCTGGTTAGTGACTTATTATTGAGTTTTGATGCGAGCCTATGTTTTGTGCTACCTGATCTGCGCCAATCCAACCCTGACTATGCTACCGGCGGTCAGCCTGCGGGTAATAGGAGTCAAGCCCGCAGGGGCATACGTACTCACGTTGCGTTACCCCGGGGGGTCTCAAACGCCCGCAGACTGTAATGGGCTTCAGCAGGCGCATCATAGCCGGTTGTTGCCAAGTCTTGAGCCCACCTTCCCGTGGTGCCGCTGTTTCTACTAAGAGGCTCAAGGCGTCCGGTCGCTGGGGGCTGTTTCTCGTGCTTCGTGCTCTCCCGGGGTTTGGGGGGGGGGGGGGGGGGGGGGTTCCCGCTGGGGTGCCGATTCCGACACAAGGTGCCGAAAAATGTCAGAGAATTCAAATTCAGTTTGAATCCAAACGGAGTTCTTTCGACCACAGATGTACCCTTCGTCATAGGGGGATGCAGATGACGAATCGACATAAGACCGGTACTCATGTGTGGGACCCTTTGGTGCCCTTGGCTCTTGGGACCACGTGTTGCGCGTGTGCGTGGCTCCCATAAGACAGCTGAATCTGTCCCACGCACTTTGCTGCGGGGGACCTGGTGCATGAAACGCCTTTACATGCACCAATTTCTACCAACTCCCGGCGGTCCCCAGTGTCGACCTCCGGTCCCCTCGGGGACGAGAGAGAGCGACGCCAATGACCGCGAAACCTCATCCGGGCCCTGCACTGTCGAGGTCCTTGCACCTCGTTGGTGACGGAACCGGGGGGTTAACTGATATTTTTCTTTCATTTTCAGCGCTGAGTATGGGATATTAGGTCATGTTTCGTGCTCCATACTCGGACGAACCCTAGACTAAGCTGGCTGACATGGTGATGGTCTCGAGGCAGGTGGGGTTAAGGTCCTGTCGTTAGTGTCAGCGGTTAAGGCGGTTGGTGGCCCCTGTAGCCATATTAATTCACCCGAGTGGGGCAAGCGGCTCTGCCCCACTCTGTGTCTTTTATTTCCAACATTACTCGTGGGATTCAATGGAGTGCTTTAGTAAACGAGGAGTTTGAGGAGGTCTGCTCGCCTGATGGTGAGTAGGACACCAGGTGCAGAGACCGTGGTAGGAGAAAACGCTGCCACCGTTGCGAGCTCGCACGCCCGCCCAGCTGTGCGGTCGTCTCGGGATCCTCAACCCCATGTGAATGGCACTCCCCCAAGAGAGGTTGCAGCGCGTCAGCGTCCCCGCACGCTGACGGGTGATGCTGGCTGTCTAACCGTCGGTGGTCAGCTCCTGCTTGCTGGCCTTCGTGTAGTCCAATTAAACTTAGTTAGGTGTGATAGGTTGTGTGAAAGACTGGTGAAATTAGGTATCAGCGAGAACGTAGAAACGAGCTCGACAAAACCAGGCGGTGGCACCAGTGCTGCGAGAAGTCCAAATCGCGTTGGACAGATGCGATAGAATCACGGGCGCGAGCGCGAGCGAAGTAACTGCGAATGCGAGAAATCCCCCACATATCACCAATGCGAGCGCGAATGCGAATCAGGCCACGCGCGTTACGGCCAATACCACGGAATTCAGGGTACTGCAGTTGAACATGCGTCGGTTAACTGTAGTCACAGGGGAGATGCGAGAATTAGTTAGAAAGAAAAAGTTAGACATCCTGCTATTGCAAGAACCTTATGTTCGCAAACAGGATCAAAGCCACACGTTCTATGGACTAGGTACTAGAATGAAGGTAGTGGCGGTGAGATTGACGCGCCCCTGGGCGGCGGTCGCACTCTGCAATCCTAATTTCCAGATGATTTTGTCTCGCAGCTTAGTACTACTCACTGTGTATGTGTAGAGGTACAGGCTCCCGGCTGTTCAATTTATGTCTCCTCCTATTTTCATTAGAGCGATGATATCGAGCAGCACCTCAGGCACCTCCAAATGGTTCTTCGTAGTCTGATGGGAATGAGAATTCTTATTGCGTTAGATGCCAACGCTAGATCTTCCCCTCTGGGGACCTCAAGCCACAAATCTTCGTGGTGAAAAACTGGAGGAGCTGATCCGCGCTTTCGGCGTACACGTTGCGAACGATGTGAGCCAGCCTCCGACTTATTGGACGAATAGGGGATCGTCATACATCAACGTGACTCTGGGGTCGCCTTCCATGGCCCGACTCATCAGGGAGTTGAGAGTACAGGAGTGCTGGACTACCAGCGATCACAACGCGATAGTAATTAGCTTGAGGGTGCCAAAAGCAATAGGAAATAAACAGTGTTTCGGACCCACTCGGTTTAATATCAAAAACGTTGACTGGGACCGATTCAATGCGATCTTGACAGATCAAGCGCGATCTAGGCTGGAGGTCCTCGAGTTAGAGACTAAAGAAGATGTAGAGTAGCAGAGTCTCTCACGAGTGTCATTATTGAAGCGTGCGAAGGCTCAATGCCTAGGAAAAAGCGATTCAGGAAGTCCAATACGTGGTGGACAGCGAAACTTACGAAACTAAATCGAACCGCGTACCGAAAACGGCATGCGTACAAGAATGAGCCGCGTGACAGCCTCGATCAGCCTCGTCTCAAGCTGGAATACCAACATCCTTTGAGGATTTACAGTGGAGATGTGAAAGTGGCAAAGCGCGCAAGCTGGAGAAGCTTCGTCGAATCGAACGGGAACTCGGAGCCTTGGGGCCTTGTATACAAGCTCCAAGCGGATAAACTCCAAGTTGAGAAAGTGCTTAGCACAATACGGTGTGAAGATGTCTTCACAATGGACATGAGAAAACCCGCCAGCTGTCTTTTACAAACGCATATTCCAGATTACATCGTTGAAGATGATACCCCGGAGCAAAAGGATGTGAGAGATGGTGCACGATGTGTATTCGATACTCCCGATGCCCCTGAATTTACTAGAGCGGATCTGGCCTTAGCCTTCCGTACTCTCAAAAACGGCAAAGCACCGGGACCCAATTTCGTTTCTACGAAATCGGGTCCCGGTTCTACGAAAAGCTTGCTTCAGACCCTCGACTTCTGTCGAGGTTCTGAAGCAAGCTTTTGCAATCATTCCCGAGAAAATGGTACGATTATTCAACGGGTGCCTTCGGTGGGGTGTTTTTCCCTCTGCTTGGAAGGAGGGTTCCCTCAGAATCCTCCTGAAGGGCGAAGGTAAAGACGAGAAGGACCCGAAATCCTATAGGCCCATATGTCTTCTCCCCGTGATAGAGAAAGTCTTCGAAAAACTCTTCAAGGCGTGACTGTCATGTAGTGCAATGGCCCCAGGACAGATCTCCGACCGACAGTTCGGATTTACCACTAGAAAGTCGGCGGAGGATACGATCGTGGAGATGCGTCACATGGTGAGCCTCTGCGAAGATGCTTACGCTGTGGCGCTACTCTTCGACATCTGGGGTGCTTCTGACAAGGTGTGGTGGCCTTTAGTTCTAGATGGTCTTAGGAACAGAGAAAGCCCAAAGAATATCTTTGAGGTCATGAAAGATTACTTCAACGAAAGTTAAGATAGTGCTAGGAAATGAGGAGGTATCCAAGCAAGTTACGAGAGGCTGTCCCCAAGGTTCCGTCCTTGGACCGGTCAGCTGGAACCTTATGTTTGATGAACTGCTTCGCATACTAGAGAATATAGCCCCGGAAAATTTTATAGCATACGCTGACAATCTTCTGGTTCTTATAACCAGAGACTCACGAAGAGAAATAGAGGCGAAAGCGCAAAGCATAGTGAACGCGATCTTAGATTGGTGCACATCAGCTAAACTTCAGCTGTCAGAACGTAAGACTGAAGCAATAATATTAAAGAACAAGGGAAAAGCTAGAAGGGGAGAAGGCAACTGACCCGACCGCAGGGCAAGACCCGCGAGAACACCAGACTTGGCTAGGAGACCACCTAGAATTAGAATAGGTAATTCAGTAATCGCGTTCAAAAACAACGTCAAGTATTTGGGGGTTTCTTTTGATCAAAAACTTAAAGTGAAAACGCATTGCGAATACCTGCGTACGAAACTCAACACTCTGTTCGAGAAACTTAGGAGATTAGCCGGTAGTGGATGGGGACTGCGCTTCGGAGTCCTATCAACTGTGTACAGAGGTGTCTTCCTCCCGACGATAACTTACGCATCGACGGGATGGTCAAACCTGTGCACAGCGGGGGACAAGAATGTACTCGGTGCTACGCAGCGTTTCGCGCTGCTTGCGACTACGTCCGTTTGGAGGACGGCGTCGGGAAAATCGCTCAACGTCATTGCGGGTGCAGTACCCGTCTGCCTCCTACTAGAAGACCGCCGCGCACGATACGATATTAGGATAGGCCGCGATACAGTCATAAACGGAAAGACCATAAGTGGCAACGAGGAGAACGTGACTGAGAGAATATAAGGCGAAGTGGTGAAAATGTGGAATAGGCGGTGGCAATCATTGCAAGTAGGTTATAACACTTTTTGTTTCTTTAGAAACGTTCGGGAAAGATTGGAAGCGACATGGTTCCGACCAAGTCGAAGCGTCGTTCAAGTGATCACTGGACACGGGGTCTTCCGTGCCTTTCTAGCATCGAGGAAGATCAACGAAGACGATGAATACTGTACGACGTGTTGCGTGCCGGAAACAGTCGA
Organism: Tromatobia lineatoria; assembly: GCA_949699805.1. Taxonomy (NCBI): domain Eukaryota; kingdom Metazoa; phylum Arthropoda; class Insecta; order Hymenoptera; family Ichneumonidae; genus Tromatobia; species Tromatobia lineatoria. The sequence goes on along the minus strand of OX453039.1, from coordinate 8,100,443 downwards.
GCACTTCCTTTTCGAATGTCAATGCTTCGAACCCCAAAGAGTCTTTCTGAGGGAAATCATTGGTGATAAAACTTGGCCAAGAGCGGCTACCGCTCTGGTCGCAACGAAAGAGGCCTTTGTAGTGTTCTCCGAATACTGTAAAGCCACTATCTGGATTAGAGAGCAGGAAAAACTCCTAAGAAACGAAGGTGCGCAAATAGAAGAGATAGATGAGGATGTATGAGTGGAAATGAGCGGGACATGCGAGCACGCGTAGAAAAGGTCGTAGTATGATAAAAGAAACGGGAAATGAGTGATCGCAAATTTAGGTCGTGGAATGCAAACGTAGATAGACTAGGAAAGATTCAAGTAAGAAATCGCATCTAGATAGGATTGGAAAAGTAGCAAGTGTGAAAACTCCCCACAAACCACCAATCTGGGTTTCGGAACCCAGTGGATAGACGGAACCCGTAAACCTCTCGGGGCAACCGTCTGCCTGGTGAATAGACCAGGGATTACACTCGCGAAGCACAAACAACTATAAACAACACTCAATCACACTCAACAAATCACAACACTCTAAAACCATCACGCACAAACATCTAAATAACATAATGCCAAAACAACGCTCAACACGAAAATGTAAACTCAAAATCAAATAAATCAACGGAGTCTGGGCTTGTGTCCGGGCGAGACACGAAGAGCAGGCCTTCCGGTGGTTCCTCGTGACTGCGTTCCGGACACGGCGTAGATGGTGGAAGCACTTGTGCAGAAACATCTGCGGCGAATCCTGGACGCAGCCAAACTGCTCTTTCCATAAAACGCCAGTGGAAGTCAAAGGATTTTTTCATCACCCGTTGTCTTGGTTGGAAGCATCGATGGATGGTAGATGGTAAAACAGTGGCGTATGCTCTTAACGGGCGTGGTAGCAGGGCAGAAATTGGACCGAAGACATCAAATGACTATGCTACCTGATAATAGCTAGCTCCGATTACTTCGCTAGCTGACCAAAAGTTCTCCCGCGACCATCAAGATATCCGATAATAAGCCACCTTCGAGCCACTTGCTACCTGGTAATGTTCTCTCGCGTCGTCAACGAGCTACCTGATAACAGCTACCTTCGAGCCACTTGCTACCTGATAATGTTCTCTCGCGTCGTCATCGAGCTACCTGATAACAGCTACCTTCGAGTAATTTACTACCAGATAACGTCCTCTGTCGTGGTCATCGAGCTACCTGATAACAGCTACCTTCGATTAATTCGCTACGTAATGAAAGCTCTCTTGTGATCATCAGGCTACCTGAGAACAGCTACCTTCGGTTAGTTTCTCACGTAATAAAAGTTTCCTTGAGATCATCATACTGCACGATAACCGCTACCTTTTATTCCCTCGCTACCTGATAACAGTTCTTTCTCGCGACCTTTGTACTGCCTGATTTTCCGGTTATCCTATGGCGGAGTTAAATGTTTGTTAGAATTTGATATTAGTTAGGCTAGCAATTTTAGTTAATCCCGACTTGCCATTTCTTACGGTAGATAGTGAGAAGGAATGAGACGTTATTGTGTGAAGGAGTCCCGGGAGGGATTTCCGTCATAAGCTGTAACGGACAAAACTTCGAACTACACAGAGAATCGAGATTTCGCGAGTTTCGAGCGATCCTGGCATCTTAGATTGACGTTAAAGTGATAAAATGGATCATTTGTCTGAAAACACGAAACCCTTGCATTGAACGTCGTCTCATATGGCTGTAACGAACGAAAGTTCGGACTACACTGAGAATCAAGATTCCGCATGTTTCGTGTGAATCTGGCATCTAAGCGCGACGCAAAAGTGTTAAAATCTTCCATTTTGTCCGAATGGACGAAATTCTTGCGTTAAACGTTTTCTCGCACGGCTGTATCGAACGAAACATCGACCTACACCGAGAATCGAGATTTCGCATGTTTCGAGCGATTCTGGCATCTCAGCTCGACGTAAAGTCGTGAAATCTATTTATTTTGGGCCAAAAAGAAAACAGGTTTTTGCGTTAAGTAACATCTCGCACACTCGTAACGTCCGAAACTTCGAAGTACACCGAGAATCGAAATTCCGCGAGTTTCGAGCGATTCTGGCGTCTCAGCTCGACGTAAAAGTGTCAAAATCGTTTATTTTTCCTGAAAACACTCGATTCTTACGTCAAACGTTGTCTCGCATGGCTGGGTAGAACGAAACATCGAGCTACACCGAAAATCGAGATCTCGCATGTTTTGGGCGATTTTGCAACCTCAAATCGACGTTAAGGGGGGGGTAAGGTATTTAATTTTTTTTTTTTGCATTTTATTTTTATTTTTGAAATTCAATCCGTAATATCTGAAGAATATTGTGTCAAAATTTTAAGTCAATTGGAGCAAAATTGACGAAATTATGAGTATTTTTATGCCTGCCGGATTTTTGTACCTATACCCGACCCGAATCGAGCACCCCGACCCGAGCGCGCTACTGTTTCCCGGCGGATGTTTTGCTCTTCATCTATCGAAATTTCAAGGAAAGGACAAACGTGTTTACATCTGGTCTGTATACTTTGTCAGTGTGGCGTACAAAAGTCAGTCAGCAGGAAATATCCTATCGAGCAGACGTATCCGCGCGTTCTTATTTTCGCATAATTTCAGCTCCGTTTTCATTAATTTTTGTTGTTAAATTATTACAAAAATCCAAAAAAAAAATTCCAAGATCTGATAGGCAATCAGTTAGTTCGAGATTACATCGACCCAAAAAAATTGTACCTCCCCACAAACGGAAAAGCGAAAACGTTACGACAATAAGCGCGTCAGCTAAACAAATAAAAATGACCATTCAAAATCAAATTACGGAGGATCTTGAAAAACATTATAGGGTTATTGATTTTTTATTGGTCTTTGCAACAATTGCTACGCTAGTGAAGTGTGTGAAGTGTGATGGAAAAGTAAATTTTCGTTCGACTAAGAAAGAAGGTCTTGGATTTCACATCAAAGTGTCGTGCGAAAGTTGTAAACAAATTACAAACGTTTCATCTAGTGCACGAATAAACTCTGGTATTTACGAAGTGAATTATCGGTTTGCCTTCGTGATGAGGATATTAGGCCTTGGATTAGTTGGCTGTGAAAAGTTCTGCGGCTTGATGGATTTGTCCAGTTTATTTTTATCAAGACCGACGTACAATAATTACGTGAACAAAATGTGCTCGACTATAAAAGAAGTAGCGAATCGATTTTTTTCATCTGCTATAAAAGAAGAAAGAGCAGCAACAGCCGAAGAAAAAAAAACTGAAGATGCCGACGAACTCAGTGTATCAGGCGACGGAACATGGAAAAAAAGAGGCTACTCATCTTTATTCGGCGTCACCTCGCTAATCGGTCACTTTACAGGTAAAGTTCTTGACATTCTCGTCAAAAGTTCATACTGCCACGAATGTAAAACTTGAGAACATAAATTAAACTCTGCCGAATACGGAGAGTGGCATGAAGCTCATGTAGATACTGGAAACTGTCGGGCAAATCATACTGGTGCAGCTGGAAATATGGAGGTCGAAGCGATAAAAACAATGTTTCAACGCTCGGTAAAGAATGGTGTACGATATCGCAACTATATCGGCGACGGTGACTCCAAAGCTTACTCCGGGTTAGTGAATTCGAAACCTTATGGTGATGATTTTTCAATAGCAAAAAAAGAATGTGTAGGACATGTTCAAAAAAGAATGGGCACTCGTCTACGTGAAATAGTCAAAAAGACCGTTGTAGATACCGAAACTAAGGCTGGAAAGAAAATCAAAAGAAAGAGTCTGTCTGGTAAGGGGAAGCTTACGGCCAAAATTATCGATAAATTGACGGTATACTACGGGTTGGCTATCAGACGTCACTTTGATTCCGTAAAAAATATGAAGAACGCTATCTGGGCAACGTTCTTTCACTACTGTTCGACGGACGAGAATCCACAGCACGAAAAATGCCCGAGCGGCGCGGACTCCTGGTGCGAATGGCAAAAAGCTGCAGCTGCTAATGCATTGGATTCGTTCAAACACACGTATTGTGCTCTTCCCAAGGATGTGTTGGATGCAATCAAGCCTATCTACGAAGTTTTATTCTTATTTGGCTTTGGCGGAGTATGTATATATTGAATAGATGTTATGATGCTTCGACGATGACCGCCTTTTAATGTTTTGATGGAAGTTTGGCAAATCGTAACTCGGGTCTGAGTCGCACGATGCCGGAGATTCCGTTGTTATCGATCTTCCTGTATAGGAAAATCAAACATTTGGAATCTATTTATTTTTGTCCCTTCAAATTGCTTTATCAATTCGTAAATTGATGAAGCAAACTGAACGGACGATATTTTAACAATTAATTTTTAATCGTGAAAAAATATTGCCACAGCCCGGGATCGAACCGGGAACTCTAGGTATCCAGCCTAGTGCGTTACCGATTACGCCACCGTGGCTCTGGCAACATTGATTCACGATTCATTTAGTTTAACGTCAGATGTAAGCTTTATTCTTATTTGGCTTTGGCGGAGTATGTATATATTGAATAGATGTTATGATGCTTCGACGATGACCGCCTTTTAATGTTTTGATGGAAGTTTGGCAAATCGTTTTTAATTTTTAATCGTGAAAAAATATTTTCACGATTAAAAATTAATTGTTAAAATATCGTCCGTTCAGTTTGCTTCATCAATTTACGAATTGATAAAGCAATTTGAAGGGACAAAAATAAATAGATTCCAAATGTTTGATTTTCCTATACAGGAAGATCGATAACAACGGAATCTCCGGCATCGTGCGACTCAGACCCGAGTTACGATTTGCCAAACTTCCATCAAAACATTAAAAGGCGGTCATCGTCGAAGCATCATAACATCTATTCAATATATACATACTCCGCCAAAGCCAAATAAGAATAAAGCTTACATCTGACGTTAAACTAAATGAATCGTGAATCAATGTTGCCAGAGCCACGGTGGCGTAATCGGTAACGCACTAGGCTGGATACCTAGAGTTCCCGGTTCGATCCCGGGCTGTGGCAATATTTTTTCACGATTAAAAATTAATTGTTAAAATATCGTCCGTTCAGTTTGCTTCATCAATTTACGAATTGATAAAGCAATTTGAAGGGACAAAAATAAATAGATTCCAAATGTTTGATTTTCCTATACAGGAAGATCGATAACAACGGAATCTCCGGCATCGTGCGACTCAGACCCGAGTTACGATTTGCCAAACTTCCATCAAAACATTAAAAGGCGGTCATCGTCGAAGCATCATAACATCTATTCAACCTATCTACGAAGATCTCAGCAAAGATGCCCTCCTGGAGCGATGTGTCGGAGGCTTCACGCAGAACAACAATGAGAGTTTGAACCAACTTATTTGGAAAATCTCACCGAAGCACTTGAGTGGAACCTCTGTCGTCGTTGAAATTGCAGCTTATGTGGCAGCCAGTGTCTTCAACGAAGGTTCATTCGCTTTACTCACCTTCATGCAAGACATGGAAATCAGTAGTGGATCAAGTGCTCATGACTGGGCGCGATCCACTAACTCCACACGCATAAGGCGAGCAGAGCAGGAAGCTGAACGACAAACCAAAGAAGGCAGGATTCGTTGTAGGCAGGAGCAAAAAGATGCATTAGACATCATCGATGTTAGCAACATCCTCTATGGACCTGGCATTGATGACTCAGTGTGAGGTATGTCGATAAAATTCGCTTACAAACGTTGTAACTGGATTTTTTCGTGCTTAAAACTTTAAAGCGTTTTTCCCACAACTCACGTTTTTAAAGTCGGTGCCCCTGATCGCGTGAAAACTACTGCACCGATCCTTTTGAAATTTCAAACACTATTTCTGTACATCATTGACGAGGTAACGCTGTCGAGTTTTTTTTTTTCATAATTTTGATTTCACAATAACAAATTAGCCGATATTTTCCCAAAAAATTGTGTTTTTCACTTCAAAGTGTTCGAAAAAATAAAAAAATTTGAATTAAAAAAAAAACTTGACAGCGTTACCTGGGGAAAACTATTATCTAACGAATGAACTTTGATTTTTTGATTTCAGATGATCCAGCACCCAGTTATGAGGGGCACCGCAATTTAACTTTTTTTCGAGACACGTCCGAACAATTGCTGCCATTGCCGTATTTTCTGATATTTCTTTGTACAAATTTGATGAAACATTCTTCGAATGTCATACTTCAATGTACCATTGGTTGATTAAAGAAATTTTAACTGTGTCGTCAGAAAAAAAATCACGAAAACATGGCTTTTTTCGTATGATTTGGCCTTACCCCCCCCTTAACATATCAAAATCAAGAGACGCGGTAGCGTCGCGACGCCAAGTGTTAAAAAAAAAAAAAATTTCGTTGAAAAATGCCCGCCAGTCCGTCGCGGATACCGCTACTTTTACCACTACTACGACTTTTTTCAAACTGCTTCTCGACTTTACTCTAAACAAAAAATGCGGATTAAAAAAGTATCAGGTCCAATATTTTCTATTTTTGTTTCTATCGACAGCATTTCTGAACAGAAAATTTCTATCGAGCGCATTTCTGAACAGATTGACAGCATTTCTGAACAGAAAATTTCTATCGACAGCATTTCTGAATAGACAAATTCTACCGACAGCATTTCTGAATGGAAAATTTCAATCGACAGCATTTCTGAACAGAAAATTTCTATCGACAGCATTTCTGAACAGGAAAATTCTACCGTCAGCATTTCTGAACGGAAAATTTCAATCGACAGCATTTCTGAACAGAAAATTTCTATCGACAGCATTTCTGAACAGAAAATTTTAATCGACAGCATTTCTGAACAGATCGTCAGCATTTCTGAACAGATCGTCAGCATTTCTGAACAGATCGTCAACATTTCTGAACAGATCGTCAGCATTTCTGAACAGATCGTCAGCATTTCTGAACAGATCGTCAGCATTTCTGAACCGAGAATTTCTATCGGCAGCATTTCTGAACAGATTGACAGCATTTCTAAATAGAAAAATTTTATCGACAGCATTTCTGGACAGAAAATTTCTATCGACAGCATCTTTAAACAGAAAATTTCTATTCGAACAGCATTTCTGAATAGAAAATTTCTATCGTCAGTATCTTTTAACAGAAATATTCTATCGACAGCATTTCTGAACGGAAAATTTCTATCCACAGTTTAATAGTTCTGCAATGTTGTGAAGTGCACAAGAATGGAGTGACGTCAAAAGTACACATTTTCACTCGATGTACCTTTCACATCAAACCTGTTAACTAATTTTAGTGTTTGATGTCTTATATTTACTGAGTGCACTCTTCGACACATCAAATAAGATATCGAGCACTAAAATTTGTCAACAGGTTCGGTGCGAAAGCTATGAGTGAAAATTTTTACTTTTGACCTCACACCATTCTCGTGCACTGTACGTTTTTTCAAAATTGCAGGATTATAATGCTTGTTATACACTTATATTCATTTAAAGAGGTTTACGTGTTACTTTTTTTTAAGTATAATTTTGTCATTTTCTTTTATTTTTTTGTTATTTGTTTTTTTTTTCTTTCTCAACTTTAAATATTTTTTCTATGCTTCATATTTGATATGGATTTTTATGTTTTTACGACTGCGGACAAGAACATCCTGATGCAAGGATGTCATTGGTGGATGGTGTCTATGAGCCCTCATGGATGTCCTCATATCCACAATGCAGATGAACAATAGAAGGTAAGGATCTGTAATTTTTTATTAATCTATTTTTTTAAAATCAAATCATTCGGAAAGACTTCAGATAGATGTAAGGATTCTAAGAAAATTCTTTAATTCTGCAGATTATTGCATGATTACAGAGTTCTCCGAATATAGAGAAATAGCATATTTCATTAAGGCAAACGGTTGAGTAGGAAAAATCTTACTTTATGGTTTTTAAGCATTTCTAAGCAGTTAGTCAAACAATTTCAAATGTTGTACCAATAAATTCTTTGGTACAACATTTAAAAAAAAGGAATAGTACATTTCGATACAAGTTAGATGCGTGTATAGCACCAGACGCATCATTCCGCACGTGTACCGTACACTATTTTTCTTACCAAATGCATGGGGTCCAAGGGCGAAGCCCCTCCACTGTAACGGTATATAATATTTGTTCTCACACGTCCTTTAACAACTAAATACCATTTTTAAAAATCAAACAAAAATCGAGGTAGAATTTCTCGAAATCAAGGTAGAATTTCTCGAAATCAAGGTAGAATTTCTCGAAATCAAGGTAGAATTTCTCGAAAATTTGTCCTACTCAAATCCGCAAAAAAAAAACTAATCGAAAAAGAGTTATCAAAACTTTCGTACAAGAAAACCATGGGGGAAAAAGTTCGTCGTTTTTTGTACGGGTAATTAAAGAGATTCAAAAAGTTTTATATTTCTATGACGATGTACACGAGTTTTAAAGAAGCTGCAGAAGTATCATAAACAACTAAACCGGCCGACTGACGTCAAGCGCGGGAAAAGAAGAACTATACGATTCATACCAAAAGCATTGCCCCGATCTATCATACGCTGAAGGTGGCGTCCCGAGAGGGATATATTGGGCTTGTTCGCCGCCATGCGCAGTACGTTGTGCGCACAACTGGCGTAGTTATACGGAGTCAGCCTACTAAAACGTCAGGAATGTGCCAAAATATGCACGCTCCATAGCCTTGAATAAGGCACTTTTTCATGCATGCGTTAAAAAAATTAATTTTCAACTTTTCCTGCTAACTGGAAGAGGCGTCGTTGAAACAAAAAGACTTTTTACTGATTTCCTTAAATTTATCTACAGTAAATGCTTTTGCTAAAGAGTAGATGTTCCTTCTGTTTCAGAATTACCAGAAGAAGAATGGGCAAAAGAGTCGACAGTCGAACAAGAATTCTTTCATAATGATATATTTTTCGAAAAAATATAAAAATTAAATGAGTGTTTTTTCTTCTCGACAGGATAAAAAAGTATAAAAACTAAACTAATTTTTGTTTACATGAACTCTTCAACTAAATTTTTTTCATAGATCCGATTGTGAAATCCTCGATTCCGGAATAGTTTTCTTGCTGTTCTACCATCCCTGATTTTGACATATATTTTATGAAATACGCTTGGGATTTCCAGAACGAAGGCAAATCCGGGTAAATATTTTCCAAAAAAAAAAAACATACGCCGAGTATTAAAACTGTAGTCATCACCATTATAAAAACAAACTTTTACAAAAAAAACTTTTACAAAAAAAATCTTCAAAAAAAACATTAACGAAAAAACTTAAATGAAAAACAACTTTTACACACAAAAAATTTACTAAACAAAACTTACAAAAACAAATTTTACCAAAAAATATAACAAAAATATAAAACCAAATCAATTATATTAGCCAAGTAAAACTCTACAAAAAACTTGGCGTACCGGCGACTAGCTCCCGTTCATAGTCCATTGCAGTGAGGACGGGAGGACAATGTAACTCCATGTATGACTGACTTTAAAAATAAAAAATCTTGACCGACAGCAGTTGACGCGTCGTCAGTTTGTGGCTTCGGCGGCAACCAGAGTTAAGCAGCATTGTTTGTTGCCATAACTTGAATTCGAGACCGCTCAGCCGCGCACTGGTTTGCGCGTAAGCTGTTGAGCTGGAGGTTGCCTTGTGATTTTCTAATGTATTTAAAAACGGTAGAAACTCAGTCAAAATGAAGCCGCCTGTATCGGCCAGGTTTCCTGCAGTTCCCCTCAGCCTTCGTGAAAATGCGATCCAATAGTCCATTTAAATTAGTGGCTGCGGACGACACTGTAGGGGGGAATTCTATGTAGAAACGGGGAAAGGGGCGACGGGTTACGAAAAAGCCTGAATGAGGCATCCGGAAGAGATATCCGGAAGAGATATCCCAATTAAATTTTAAAAAATCTTCGCATACGTGGTTTTCACGGTATTCGGGCTAGACTTTAGGAGGATGTAGTAGCGAGTGGTGAAAGGTAAAATCAATTCAACGGTGAAACATGTATTTCAAATTTGACAAACTCATGATGTTGTCTGTTCATAACATAACATTGTGCGCAAAAATTTTATTCATCCTATATTTCCAACTCGCCTGACGTTGCGTTTTCCTCCATGATCACGAATAAAGACCGTATGCACAGCTTTGAAAAATAGTAACAGCGAAACTGGAAAAGGGCTGCAGAAACCGCAAAAGCTGCGGAACGTCCGCGTGAAAATTACGAGTCCAGCGTAGAGTCCGTGCAGTCTACCATTTCCGGAGGTTCTGCGGAATATCTTAAACCTTTGCTTGCTCAGCGGAACTACCGCTGTAGTTTTAAAGAAAGTCGAAATTACAAACCAAGATTCCATTTAAGTAATGCAAGTGACTTAATAATGTACAAGGCGGACACGGTGAAACTGGACAGTCCAATGCGGCTGCGCGAGAATTTAGGAAGCCTGATTGGCTACTGCCTACGGCCACCAGTGCGTCTCATCCGAGCGGCGACTGTGTCCCCACGCGCCATCAGAATGGGCCAGTAAGGGTAGCGGTAGGGGCAAGGGACGCTACCTGAGCTGGTAGGGCAGACGCCAAAAGCCAAAATTTATTTAGAGCAAAACAAATATCTTGCAGAACATTAACTGAATAATAGGAAACTGGATAACTAGGGATGCATTTAAATTAATATTAAATCTCATATTAGCGAGATGGTTCATGTATAATATGGTAGAGCACGATTGCTCCATCAAGAAAAAAACAAAGTGGAATTCGAATTGCTCTCTAGCAACATGATCTAACAAATGATAAATACAAAAATAAATATGTTTTAGGTCGTGAATAGCTCATACACTTTTCCAATCATCGTAATGTCTGCGTATCTCCTATGAGTCGTCAAATCAGCCAGTGAATTAAAAATTGAATAAACAACAATTTCGGCAATACTTATTACGAATTTTTAAAGACCGCTGCTACAAAATTTAGAAGAAATATGTCGATAAGTTCGTTTTGTTACTTTTCAAATATCGTAACCATCTCTTATTTAAAAGTACTCAAAGAAGAAAAATACAAGTAGCGTCACGAGATACTTTAATTTTGATAGGTTTTGGATAAAATCACAGCTAGCTGTAAAAAAAAACAAAAAGTTCGCTTATCTGAGAGCCTAATCGTACTTCCAAAATATTGGAAACTGCATATCGTTTAACTTCGAGTTTTCAATGTACTTAACCAGTTGCTGCATAAGCCAGTAAATTTTCATAGAGGAGGATAGAAATATGGGGCTGCTACGAGTTTTTAAAAAGTAGATCTATTTAAACTCGTCCTTGTAAAACGTCGAGCGCTACGCTTTACAAGAATGTGTCCGCTATTCAAAATACGAAGGATTTAAAAGCTCGATCGCGTCATATTATTATTGGTCATATTATGATTTTAACCGCTTTTTAGGTTGATCGGTGAACTGACTTACCAAATTAGCTGTTTTCAATCGTTAGGAAATCTAAATAAGCAAACGAATCTGAAAAACTAGTTGTACTTGAGATATTGAGAAACTTGATGAACGCCGTTGTCTTTGCAATGCATTGCATCTAGGAGTCTGCAGAACAGAACGCAATTTTTTTAAATATTAGAAGGTCGTCGGTATCTTGCGTAATTACGATTTTTTACATAGCAGTATCTCAGGTTATGATAAATCGTACTTGTAAGGTCATTGTAAGGTAATTGTTGATTTTCGGCAATAATTAGAATCATGGTTGTAGTTTATAGTACATAGTAGTATAATCTACAACTGCGGCTTGAATTATCGCTGAAAAAGAACAATATTTACTTTTGGAGGGCGATTTACTTAGACCTGAGTTACTGCTGCGAGTTTTTATGTATGTACGTTTCGATAACTTATAATCAATACTATATTGTATAATGTTTAATATGCATATTATTAATGAATAAAATACATCTATAGAATAAATAAAAATATTTTTCGGTCTGTTTTACCAAAATATTCAATTTAATGGTATACGGTTACTGAATAAATGATGAATCAAAGTAGATTCATCATTTATTTTTTAAATGAATGCTTAGGTTCGCACGCGTTATTCAGTAAGTGGGCATGAAGTTTCATTCATTATCCATCCTGAAATGATTATTGAATGGCGGTGGATTCATTAATTTAAAAAAAATATACTAATCGAGTTGGATTTGTAATTAACTTGTGGAGTACATACTCAATCGAATGAATTCATTATTTATTTTCAAATGTATACCGAATTGAATGGATTCATTGTTTGTTTTTGGAATAAACACTGAATTGATTTGTATGAATTACTGAAAACAAAAATACGATTAGACTTATTGTATTTGGGATTATTTTAGTATCCGAATAGCGAGACTACTCAAATGTGTCCATCCCTCGTACTTGACTTTATGGCGTGTGTTAAATTAACAAATCGCAGTCAAGTAAGCTTTGCAAAACTTCCAGGAAATGCAAACAGGCTTTTTAAAAATCTAAGCGGGAGTCCATACTTTCATCCGTTGTAACAGCAAACAGCTAGCTGATTCTGCGACTCGTAAAATCAAGTTTGTGTGTTTTAATTTTGTTAATGGCATACAGCTGACGGGCTATACTACTCATTAAGTAAAATTTGCTAAGTAAGATGTGTAAGTCACGTAGCAGTTCAATAAATTAAATAAGTTGGCATCCAGTCGCTACCATGACTCTCAATGATTATTATAAAATGTATTTTATGCCATACCGTTGCGCGAATAATAATTTTAACGGTGTACATCACATTTATAACGCTTTTTTTTAATATGTCATATTAATCGATTAGAGTTATTATGACCATATGTTTTAGTACCAGAAGTGCCATTAGTAGATAATATGGTTTGAAGCATAGCCACTAGCGTGTTTATTTTTCAGGATAAACGGAGAAAAACAACATGGCTTCAATCATTGCTACAAATTACGATTGCGCACTTTAAGAGCACAATTCACTATATCCTGAGTTACTACTACGAGTTTGATGTACATAATATTGACAAATAAAAAATAAATGTTTAAGTTAGACACAGATATTTTTTTCGTCCGTTTTAGCTAAATATTCAATTTAATGGTATCCAATTACTGAATGAATGCTAAATCGAAGCAATCACTCATTTTCTTATGAATATTAAATTGAAACAATTTATTCGCTTCTGAAACGGATACGGAATTAACTCAAATTTATTTTTTAATTTTTGGTATGAATACTGAATCCATTAGATTCTGTACCGATTTCAAAAGTGAATAAAAATCCCTCTCGTTCCATTATTTACTTAAGAAATGAATAATGAATCCGGCTTGGTTCAGAATTCATTGTTTCATGAAAAATAAATAAAATGTTTTCTGTTATTTGTGACTGAAAAAAAATTCATTTACAAATGCATAAGCTTTACGGAAACAGCTGCCTGACTGTTACTTTTGACCGATAACGCAGTCTTCAACATTCTGGATAGATCAGTGACCCTCATAGACTCGCTACAAAATAGTGTAAAAATGAAAATTTTGACACTACGAAAAACAATCTTTTTTTTTTTGTCGTAAGCGACCATGTAGGGAAATTTTGTAATGACGCAATGCTGCAAAGCATATCTAAGACACCGGAGCCTAAGAGACCGACCACTAGATCTGAAGTTCACAAACCTGAAACCCAAGCCAAATGTTACTAATGCGAATCTTTAGAAACATCTACTGTGGCTGGTAATTTAAAAAAAAATGTATGAACCAGCCATAATGGGCTGGTAAATTATCCTTGAATTCTCTAACCCTTTTCGTCACAGCCCACCTACAAGTCACTAATAGCTCAAAGGGTAAAATGCATGGTCTCATTTTTGTTTTAAATCGATATTTCGATGCGAAAAATTTATTTTTGCGATTGTTCAAATGTTTGGTCATAGTTTTGAAGAAAATGTGAATTACTGTTGTTCAGTAATACCTTTTCATAAAATTTGTGAGAAATTTTCCTATTAAAGGAATCCTGCACCTACAACTCCCTATTTTCCATCACTGACCAGCGCAATAAAACAAAACGGAACAAACTAAACCAGACACAACTAAATACTTCGAAAGACGACCAGGTCACGTATTGATCGAAAGCTAGCGTCGATCCAGTAGCCCCGACGATCCAAAGGGGACGCTGTTTAGGTAGCTTAATTATCAAAAGATAACGTTGCTCAGGTAGCGTAATTAATCGAAAGAGAGCAACGATCAGGTAGCATAATAATTGGAAGAGAGCAATGATCAGGTAGCATAATAATTGGAAGAGAGCAATGATCAGGTAGCATAATAATCGAAAGAGAGTCATGATCAGGTAGCGTAATAATCGAAATGGAGCAATGATCAGGTAGCATAATAACTGAAAGAACGCAATTACGTGATATCCGATGGCTAACTCATAGATGGAATGAGGCAATTCACTACCCAAAGGGAGGTTGGGCGCCAGGTACGAAGTACCGCCGGTTCTTGACCGACTTCATTATTTTTTTTTTCCCCCCAGATAAATGAATTACACGATGCTGGTCAGTGGGAAAACAAGTTAACTTAACTAAAGGCTCGGCTAACACTTGCTCTTTGAGCAGGGATATGGTAGAGGGGCTGGTCGAAAGAATGAGGTGACAAAACAAGAATTTTCAGGGAACTTTGCGGTTTATTACCGATTCCCCGGGCTGCACTTGAGGGTGTCTCAAGGCGCATTTTTGATTACAGGTTGGTTGACAAGAATACGAACAAAACATTATGAAAGCAAGGCAAAAACCGAATAAATTAACTAAGTCACTAAAAGTGTCAGGTAGCGCAAAAACAATAAGATAATAATGAAATGGATGGAACTGATTATTTACAGGACGACCGTCAATTGTCTGAAGGAAGGGAGCAACAGATAAATCTCGAGTCCTCAACTTGGTAATAACGCAATCGAAAATAATGAAAGGTAGCCGCTTACGCGCGAGAGTCAGGGATCGCAACGCGCGATATTCAATAGGTAGCGCACGATAGGTAGCATAAATGAAAGCAGATATTATGACGCAATATAACAGAAACCCAAAAGAAAAATACAATAATATACCGTGGTAAATATTCGGTCTACGACAAAGATAGTAAGGTAGCGTGAGTGAGGTAGCGTAAGCCGAACAACAAGCGCGGGATGTCAACACTGCGCCGGTCCTCGTGACCTTCGGCGAGCTACACAGTGGCAAATAAATCGACGATAGAGAGCCACGGAAATTAGCGTACGAAACGAAATATTCACTGTTAATACGGCACATACTATACTTCAGATAGGGAGCCAAACTAATCGATAATAATAATAATGAATAATAATACGGAAAGGTAGCGAATAATGAAGTTAAGGCAGCCGGAAATACAGAATTATAATACGATAAATATCTCACGTTATTGATACCCACCGACAACATACTAATCCAAAATCGAAACAAGATATGTCAAGAAAGAAAAAAAAAAAGTAATAAATCGACCAGTTATTGGTCGAGAATCCTTTTTGCCCGGCACGTAGCCGGGTGACTGAACGATTCGCCATCCGCAAATCTTCTCAATTCAATTGAACTAAAAATGACTGAGTCATATCAAAACTAAAACTCAAACTTTATTACGAGGCTGAATCAGACAGTCAAAGGACTCTCGACTCACAGAAGTAATAGGGAGGGCTGAGTCTCACCGGAATCTCCGTTGTCTCGTTGGTGGTAGCGCTGGTCGATCCCTCGGTGGTCCGCACAACAGAAGTAATGAAAGGATCTTGAGCGTCGTCGATCGATGTCCTTTTCTCCCACTCCGCCAACTCGCTGGCTACCGCTCGCGCACGCGCTCGGGTGTTCTTGCTCTTCTGCGATGTTTTGAAGTTGGAGTGAAGCACCGCGAGTTCTGCGCACAGGCGCGCGATTCAAACGGGTTATAGTATTTAGCGTACTCCACTGATAGTGCGTAGGCACGGGCCGTCGCTAAACTTGTTTCCGTCCAATCTCTTCAGGCAGCAAATTATTACTGGAACTTGGGTGTCTTCCCCTCGGATCCGGTGGCCACGTTGAGGAGTACCCTCACGCCGGAAATCGTAGCCGCGATGCGTCAGCGATATTTGACTTACAATAAAAGGTGCAACACTGCAATCAAACTCGTTCAACGCGGCTCCTAGACCCTTTCTTAGTGGGGCGCCAGGTTGGCCGGACCGCGACAGTCCAAATTCCAGGGGATGGTCCAGCGCCAGGCTGGGAAGTCGTAGGGAGGCGGGTGACACAGTAATATTTCGGCCCATTTTCCAGCGCGCTCCCTTGGCATCCATAATCCACAGGCACGGTTGTTCGGTGCCCGCCTGCGACTCTGTTGCACAGAATTCAAATATCCAAAACTGGAGCGTCGATCAAAATCCCAAAGCAAAACATAAATAAAAAATATTCGACATCCCTCGGTGTAGAGAGCTCATGGAAACGTTGTAGAGAGCAATAGGTAATGGCACGAGCGAGCGAAGAGTGCGTGAGCGATAGGTAGCGGTTCGTAGGCGGAGAGACTGTCCCTCGGTGGTAGTTGACAGGTGGGGTGAGACTCCGGTGGTAGGGAACAAAACGGTCGCCAAAATAAACAAGGATACGTACATTTACGGAATTGAGAAAATTAATTAACTAATAAAACGTCAACAGTTCGAAAGGGAGGTAGCTATAACGGAGATAATGTAGAGAGCGAAAATAGAGAGCGACTTCTGTTGCCGACCAATCGATTGTAGGGCGAACGTGCACCGACCCAAGTGTCGTAAATCCGACACTCCTCGCCGTTCACACTTCGCGCAGGTGGCGTGGCAAAAAATCACGTCACAAATTATACGATGCATATTTACCGAAGGAAATAATGGATATTTACAACCCAGCTCTTAAATGATACTTACAGTGCACGACGATTTTGTAAAAGCGTGTAAGCTGTTACGAACAAAAAGATAGATTTTCTGCAGGTCCTAGCAAAATATTATTTCGTAAGCTAATGTGGACGAAAATCAACACACTGTTCGAAAATAATTTTTTGTTAAAATAGAGAACTTCAGGAAAATTGTAAATTTTAGAAAAAAGTAAATTTGGTTGAAAGATATGAATTTCAGTTTTAGAATATCGTACGCTCTAGATAATTTGTAATATTTGTTGAAAATTTTGAATGTTAGAAGAAAGTCTAAATTTTGTTGAAAATTGGGGCAGCTGGTGGTCCAGAAGATTAATTTTTGTCTGTCACGCTTTTGCTGAAACGGACAACAGTTCTCAATTCTTTCTCAAATAATTTATGTGTTCGGTCTCATTTCTTCATAAAAATTTCGATGTTTCAGTATCAAAGTCCTTTCTATTGGTGCTTGTTAAAACAATTTGAAATAATTTCATAGAAACTGCAAATTATTGTTGCAAAATAATATCTTCTAAGCGTGCTTACTCAAATAAGGATTTACAAGGCAGCTGTAAACTAGTACACACAGTGTACTTCAATTTGCAAAAGCGAGTTAGCTATTATAACGAAAAGATTAATGTACAGAAGAACATATCGAATTGTCTTTCCGTATGCCAATCAACTAACTGCAATTCGTATTTGATATGCAGAGTTTGTGGCGGTCTACAAAAGCGTGTGAGTTATTTAAAAAACTAACGATATTTTGAGGAAATAAAATGAAATACATTTTTTTTGTGTTGGAATTTTCCATTTATCATATTACGCACACGAAATGTGTCGTACAAATCATAAGGAATTGGGCATTGGGTCAGCTGTGCTCGGCGCGCTAGTTCGTAGCCATCTGGTACGGGCATACGCTACATTCATACATTCCCCCTCTCCGTTCTCTCTTGCTGGCCCGACTACTCGGTCTGCACGCATAGAGTGAGAACCGTCGGTTTGACGCGCAAGCGCATTTGCGCTGTCTAGTTTCACCGTGTCCTCCCTGTACAATAAATATGAAGATATAAGTACCTTTTTTTCTGCATTCTGCTGCTGGTGGTGCCCTCGAAGCTGGTGGTAATTGAAATTAATTTTTACTATTGTTAAAAGATACACGCACGCGCGCGCGCGCACACACACACACACACACACACACACACACACACACACACACACACGCCACAGGGGGATGTCTGTAACCCCTACGTGGCGCGTCCCCAGGTGGCGGATAGGGGAATGCTCTCGCAAGATACGGTAAGGCTGAATTAAGTAAGCCTCACGGACCAACAGACTAGGGGAAGAAACCCTGAATATAAATCAACCATGGAAGGTTGTAGTACGAACAAAATACCCCAGGTGGGTACCTCTCATGTAGAGAGTAATCCCACCACTGGTTCCGATCGAGTGGAGGCTCGATGGCCAGTGTCGGTCCCAAGGATTCTGGGGGAGGGTGGGGGGGGGGGGGGGGGCTACACGATCTAGGGAAGACAGGCAGTGCCGCGGTGCAACATCCTACGACACCAACCCCGCCAACAACTGAGTTCAGCCAACAACAGCTGGCAACCGCTAAAGCGGAAGAGGTCTTCAAAAGACTGAAAAAGGACATGAAAGGCCTTGCGCAATTTGTTCTCGAGAAGAAGAATCTGCACAAAGAGCTCAAGGATATGTCGAGGAGCGCAACCAGAGCACTGTGAGAATTCGAGAAGGTGTGGCGTGATGCCATGAAGGCGCCAACATTGTCTCCCGAGGAGGATGGGACGACCTCAACATATCCTATCTTCCGAGCGGGGGTGGTCGAAACGGTAAGCAAACGGGAACGTCCCTCCCCGCCTTTCGTACCGGTAAGCAAGAGGCCACGCAAGAGTGAGGCCACAAAGCCAGCGATACCCCAAGGTGGAACACTTGGACGGCAACAACAACAGCCAGAGCCAGTGTGGACCACCGTAAAAAAGAAGAGGCCGAAAAAAAGGCCACTGCGAAGAAGGAGAGTTCGCAAAAAACGAAACGGGAAGCCCCCAACGCCAAATTGGGGAAGATAAGACCCTCCCGACCCGATGCTATCAAGATCAAGTCATCGGGGGAAACGTCATACGCGGACATCCTCCGGAAGGTGAGAGCCGCACCAGACCTCAAACCGCTGGGGGATAGGGTCACTCGCATCAGGCGCACTAGAGCAGGCGAACTGCTACTGGAGCTGGGAAGGCCAGGAACGTTGATCCAAGAGTTCCAAATCGTGGTCTCATCAGAGCTCAAAGAGGTGGCCGAAGTCCAGACTCTGACACATAAAGAGTCCCTCAACATCATGGACATGGACGAGGCCACCACCAATGAAGAAGAGGTTGAGGCTATTAATGCAGTGGCCGGGCCGGGAATCGTGACCTCTGAAAACGTGAAACTCCGGCGGTCGTACAGTAGCACCCGGGCGACCATGATACTGCTTCCAGCTGCAGCTGCGAAAAAAATGCTGCAAGCAGGGAAAGTTAAGATTGGCTGGGTGAATTGCCGGGTACGGCTGCGTGAAGCATCCTCGCGCTGTATTAAATGCCATGACACCGGGCATGTCGCAAGGAATTGTAAGAGCGCGGTCGACCGGTCGAGGCAATGCTTCCGATGCGGAAAGGAGGGCCACAAGGCTGGAGACTGCACGTTAAGGTACTCCAATTAAGCCTGAACCATTGTGCGGTAGCACAAGACCTGCTGTTCCAGCTGGTCGGAGAGGTGAAGGCCGACGTCGCCATCATCAGCGAGGAGTACAGGGATCTTAGTGAACCAAACTGGGTAGCCGACACCACCAAAAAGGCGGCTGTTTGGGTATGTGGACCTCTCCACATATCCAGCAAAATAGTAGCACCCCTACCCGGTTTCACCTGGGTGGAACTGGCTGGTCTTAGACTATACAGCTGCTATATACCACCTAGCGATACTATCGATCGGTTCCTAGGATTCCTCGACGCCACTGTTGCCAGTGCAAGGACTTCCCGCCTACCCGTTGTAATCGGGGGGACTTCAACGCATGGGCAACAGAGTGGGGCAGCGCGAGGACCAACAACCGCAGCCGCGCTCTCCTGGAGGCCTTTGCAATACTGGAGCTAGAGATTACGAATATCGGAAATACGCCAACTTACACCAAAGGTCTTCTATCATCGACCTGACCTTCATCGACCCGAAATTGATGGGGGAAAAGTTGAAATAGAGAGTTAGCAATCTGTACACGAGCAGCGATCACCACGCTCTCGTGTACGAGCTTCAGCTGACCAGCGGGACAACTCCGCTGCAGCGTCAAGGCAGAAGAAAGAGATGGGCACCGTCAACTTTTAACCACGAGACGTTCATCTGGTCTCTGGAAGAAATAAGCGTCGAAGGAACTGCCGAGGAAAGAGCACGAAGCCTCTCACAAGCTATAACAGCGGCCTGTGATGTCTCCATGACCGCGAAGTCAAACCCACGCGGTCGTCCACCTGTTTACTGGTGAAACCAAGACATCGCAAGAGTTAGACGAGAGTGCCTCCGAGCCCGAAGGCGACACCAAAAAGCAAAGCATAGGCCACAATACCAAGAACTAAGCGCGACCTATTGAAGCAAAAAGGAAGGAGCTCAAGGCCGCTATGAAAGTAGCCAAAAGGAAGTGCTGGCAGAACTTGTGTGCAGAAGTGGATCGTGATCCCTGGGGACGACCGTACAAAACGGTTATAAACAAAATCAAACCCAGGGGTAGCAGTGGTCCATCCTGTCCGGCTTTGCTTGACAGGGTCGTGCGCCATCTCTTCCCGGAACACCGGGAAAGGCAGCCTGACACCGGCCTGATGCTAGGCAACGAAACGGCCGAGCTGCCAGCCGTCAACGAAGCTGAACTGAAGATGGCTGCCAAAAGAATCGCAGTCCGCAAGGCCGCTGGGCTGGACGGAGTTCCTGATGTGGCCGCTGCGCTAAATGTCCCCGATATATTCAGGGATACATTTACCGCGTGTTTGTGGGAAGGAATCTACCCGGCACAGTGGAAGTTTCAGAGGTTGGTACTCCTTCCGAAAGGGAATAAACCCCCGGATGAGCCATCTTCGTACCGACCGCTGTGCATGCTGGACATCGCAGGCAAACTCTTTGAGTGGGTAATATGTGCCAGGCTACAAACTGCCATCGATCTGGCCGGAGATCTCTCCGATAATCAGTTCGGCTTTCGGAAAGGTCGTTCAACAGTGGACGCCATCGACCGAGTTGTGACACTCGCCACCGACGCCATCAGTGGTAGCTGGAACACCAGGCGCATGTGTGCTGTAATCGCATTAGACATAAGAAATGCGTTCAACTCGGCCAGATAGGATCAGACCATGGAGGCACTCGAACACCTTAAAGTGCCGCTTTACCTAAAGAAGGTCATCTCGAGTTGCCTGACTGACCGAACCTTACTCTATGATACCGATGATGGCAAGCACTCCTATAACATCACGGGAGGCGTGCCATAGGGTTCGGTTCTGGGGCCCCTGCTCTGGAACGTCCTGCACGACGGTCTGCTTAGGCAGTCCCTTCCAGGTGGGGTGTCAATGGTTGCCTTCGCGGCCGATGTTGCGCTGGTCGTCATCGCGAAAAGTATCAATGAAATACAGCAACTCGGTGATGAAGCAATCAAGATAGCAGCCGACTGGCTGAGCGGCCATGGGCTAAAGCTGGCGGCGGAAAAGACCGAAGCGGTGCTCATCTCTCGGGCGAAAAAGAGGATCCACGCCACCTTCACAGTAGGAGATACGAAGATCAAGACAGCTGACACCATTAGGTACCTCGGAGTCACTATGGGCGCGCAGCTGTCCTTCAAAAATCACATTTTAAACGCCGGCTCAAAAGCAGCGAACGTGGCTCGTGCGCTCGCGGGAATTATGCCCAACATAGGGGGGCCAAAACAACCACGACGGTTCCTGCTCACTACGGTTGTGAATTCCGTAATACTTTACGGGGCTCCAATCTGGGCCAAGGCTCTGAGAAGCCACGCGACCTATGGAGCCACTTGCCGACGGGCCTGGAGGATAGCCACGCTAAGAGTGGCTTGTGCCTACCAAACGGTGTCTGACGCTGCTCTCTCTCTGTGGTCGTGGGACTTCCCCCCATAGACTTGCTAGTAACGGAGAGAGCCGAAAAGTACTGTGAGGGAAGAAGTTCAGAAGAAGACGCCAGCGACCAGGAGCGTAACCAATGGGCGACAAAGACGACAGATGAATGGCAGCGCCGATGGGATTCAGCAAGTCAGGGCCGGTGGACCTACCGCATCATCGCAAACGTGTTGGAGTGGACGAGCAGGAGACACGGATTCGTCACCTTCCATCTGACCCAGGTGCTTACCGGGCATGGCTGCTTCCGCAGCTACTTACATCGAATCCGCGTTTATCAAAGCGCGGAATGCCCAACATGCCCTGGTGTCGACGAAGACGTGGAACACGCTCGTTTCCATTGCCCAAGATTCGCGGAAGAACGGGAACGTTATCGGGTCGCCGGAGGCCCGCCGACTCCCGAGGACATGGGGAAAAGCATGACTGTCTCACAGAACGGGTGGGACGCGGTGGTAATACTCGCCACGTCCATTGTAAAGGAGCTTAACACCATCCGAATAGCAGAAGAGCGAAATGCTGAATAAGCGATAGGATAGCCTTCTGAGGCGTAGACTGCCCCCGCGAAGTAATGCCTTGCGGCGGTTCCCGCGGGGGGTACAAGCAGTCGAGGGGAGGAACGTTTTTTAGAGGGTATTGCCTTTAGGCCGAGTCCCTCATAACCCTTTGGGTATGCGTAAACGCATTTTTCGGAACCTCCTCTGAAACACACACACACACACACACACACACACACACACACACACACACACACACACACACACACACACACACACACACACACACACACACACACACACACACACACACACACACACACACACACACACACACACACACACACACACACACACACACACACACACACACACACACACACACACACACACACACACACACACACACACACACACACACACACACACACACACACACACACACACACACACACACACACACACACACACACACACACACACACACACACACACACACACACAAAGGCTCTATCACCACCGGCAACGAATTCCTCTAAAATAATGCCGATTGCATGGTCCTCGTCCTGGTCCAAGTCTTCCATTACAACCTCTACCAATAATAGTGGTATATGGTACAAGGGCTCGAGGGTGCGGTACGCAGAGGTTTCTCAAGTCATAAAAAGCGGTGAACCTGTAGTCAATAGATGAAACCTCGAAAACTTTACCATCTCAATCGCCTCGCACTATTTTTCCGCGATTAACACTACCGTAAAAATAAACTATAAACGCTGCCCCGTCAACGGCTTGTTCCCGAGTCATCCGCCATATCGGGGTTGTTTCTATTTTTGCGATAAAAATCACGCAGAAACGTTTGCAGTCGGTGATAAACTGATTCCATCGCCAATGTACGGACACACACACACTGCAACCACCAAGAAAATGAACCATGAAGCACAGAGTGCCCACAGCTAAAACCAAACTTTCGTGTGATGGGTACATTGTAATTCCGTGCGCGACAACGGAAGACTGATGCTCGAGATGCGTAGTCTCTTTGACGAGATGTGGTAATTGCAAGATCAGCAAAAATGCACGGGTCTTCACCGGTACGTGCTTTTTCGCTAAAAAAAATTATAACACGAAAAATTATACGCTGCAGCTGCATCCATGGCGCGCGCGGAGAGCTCGATGCTGACCGTACTCTGTGTTAATGACACTTCAGCAATGTATTTTAAAAACATTGTCAACGGTCAAAGATCGCTCGATTTCGTTTTCCGATGTGTGGGTCCGCGTCCTCTTGTTGACCCCAATCCCCTTTAGTAAATCCCGAAAATTTGGTCCGCTTTCGCGTATCTTGCTCCGTTCTCGAGATATCGCTAATTTCAGATAGTGATATCATCTTTTGAGTGCGTGATCGGGGATGATTACCGATCATCAATAAAGAAGAATTCTCATCCTCCGATGGCCAGTTCACCCTCTAGAGTTGACCGGGGCAATTTGGATAAATTCTGATTTAACATTCAAAGTATAGGTCATTCACCGGGTCATCGGTATTAGTGGTTGATCACTTTCAGGTGTGAAATCTGGGAGTCTTGGGCAACACAACAGAAACGAATTTTTATCGCCTGATGATTCGTTCACCATGTGAAACACTTACGAGCATTTTAAGTGCGGCCACACTTTAAAATGCACCATTTTGCCCTATTCCAACTCTCACTGCTCTCGAGATGTTGCGTTAACGATCTATGTATGTATACGCTAACATAAATAATATTGACAATGAAGAAAACGGTAATTATTACGTATACGTTTTACACTATCTATCTCTCTCTAACGCATGTGAGATTTTAGACATGTCTTAAGCGTATTTATAAAAGTTTCTCAGATAAGCTGACGGTATGAACGCGGGTTCAGGAGGATGAGCGTATGTTTCATTTTTTTGTCTAAATTCGACTGAATGATGATTACAATGATGATCATTTTTCAAATTTTAGAAATAAAAATTGGAGAAATAAAAATTAGAGAAATAACAATCTTGGAAATAAAAATGGGAGAAATAAAAATCTTGGAAACAAAAATTAGAGAAATAAAAATTCCAGGAATGAATATTTTAGAAATAAAAATTCCAGAAATAAATATTTTAGAAATAAAAATTCCAGAAATAAATATTTTGAAAATAAAAATTCCAGAAATAAATATTTCGAAAATAAAAAGTTCAAAATAAAAAATTTCGAAAATCTTAATTAGGACAGTCATAAGGTATGCATAATATTGATGATTTTCGAGCCCTTATTTACATTCTCCTAACGACTGCGGTGCTCTGAACGCGTGAGTGTTCCTCATGCTGGAATTTGCAGAGTCGGCAGCTACAGAGCGATAGTGCTCCTCTGTAAAGACTCTGAGACGATTCCTCATCCAATTCAAATAAAGTTTGGGGCGGTGTAATATTATTGCTCTCTAACTTTGAATTTCAAATATGCGAAATTTCACAAGAAAATTCAGGTTTCATTTACCGATTTGAATCCGCAAGAATAATATGGTGACATGAAATAAAAGTCAAATTATCACATGACGAAATATTACGAACGTTCGATCACACACAATAAAATATAACAATGAGAAAAAATCACAGCGACAAAATATTCACACCGCCAAATTATCACACGCATCATCTTTCAACTTTTGCCTTTTAACCTTTAACTTTAACCTTTTACCTTTTAACTTTTAACTTTTAACTTTTAACTTTCAACTTTTCACTTCTAACTTTTGACCCGTTACTGTTTACTCTTAACTTTTTACTTTTTACATCTTACTTCTTACTTTTTATTTTTTATTTTTTACTTTTTACTTTTCACTTTTTACTTTTTCCGTTTAACTTTCACCTTTTTACTTCTCACGTTTAACTTTCAACTTTCAGCTTTCCAATTTTAACTTTCAACTCATATTGTGACCATGGCTCATGGTGCGTATTAATTGCGGTACTACGTGTCTGTCGACTCCGACGTATTGTAACGACGCAACAATTTGTAATGCTGCGATCATCGCAATTTAGCGCAGTGGATGGTATGAATATTTCAGATCTACGTAATCTTGATCACCGGTCTCGACGAACAACGCATCAGAATACCTGCTTTTGGGATGCCAATTGATAATTTGACCGTTGCGTACAACAACGCACATTCTATGACTACGGAGATCCGTCATATAAAACTGTCGGTCCTTTGACACTTGCGAGTATTGCGCGACATCTATGTCATAGAGGCTGTTCGCCAATGCTCGATAAGCATCCTTCATCTGACAGAGGCGCAAATGGAGGGTGCCATTATCTTCAGCGTATACCGATCGGTACACAAACATTTTCTCGACGAAATCGGTTATAACACGGGGACAGCAGTGTGGAAATCTAGTGGATTGTCAACACCGTGGATAACAAATCTATTAGTGACGCGACTTGAGTAACAATGATATTATGATTACTACATTGATGTGGTGTAGTGCTCCACTAATAAAGTGATGTAGTGAAACGCATAGCAGAAAGTTACGAACATATACGCAAGATAACACGTTATCGTTTCGTCAAAAATCTTGAATATTATCTATCGTGTTAATCGTACGAAGTGGATACAGTGAATAGCGAAGACAGTGGCTTGAGAATATAGTGTATTGTAGACACCGTGGACAACGGTGTCTATCGGTAACACTATTATAGAGTGACAATGATATTTCAATTCATGATCCAGCCTCGTTGACTTTACTGGGCAGACAGTTTTCCCACTGGACCCAATGAAGAGAAGAAATGCTTCTCGTTAATATTTATAAGAAATATGTTGTGACGTGATTTTTTTTTTAAATGACGTCACAAGATTTTATGCTACCGCAAATTGAGTTTGGTTATGATTTCGAGATGCTTCTCCCCGAATTTACTGTCTTCGTGGAACTAATGATTTTTATATTCAGGTTTTGTTGTTGTTTTTTTTCAAGTTATGGGAGATTGGTGCACTCGAATCTGTCGCGAGGACGAGAGCTCAACGAAACGAGCAGCCCGACAGATAAAAGTCACCAATCGGGTCTTGCAATTAGTTATAGACCGGTGTAAATCCGGCGCCCTATAGCGATAGTGCATTGTGCTAGAGAACGGGTGGAGTTTTGTTAGTTTTTGCAGGGAATAGAGCTTTCTCGTGCAACATGATTTTGTGAGTAGGCCCGTTTTCGCGCAAAGCACTGAGGGAGGCGATTGTGTGGATTTCGAAGATGTTACCGGCATGATTTACGGTCCCGATATAGTTACGAGGTAATTCCAGGGAGAGGGCAATAGCGCTCGAAGAAGGGATTTTGGAGAGATCAGAATTTTATTGATGATTTGTTCCCGATTATTACTCGTAGTAATCAGTCTCGCTCGGGACACCACTGAGGTGCCTCAAATAGTAGTCAAGCTCCCGTGTTGACAGTTTTTCTGTCGCTCGCGCTCGCGTCTTCGCGTCGTTCTCGCGCTTTGTATAGTGTACCACGTACACTACAAGTTTTCGTGCTTTGAGTTTTATTTTATTAAATAAAACGGACAGTTGTCGTACTGTCAATTTGAGTTTATTGAATAAAACTAAAAGTTCCCGAGCCAAGTGTAGTGCATTAGTGCACTTCTCGTTTTCGTGCATCCTCTGATCAAAGATGAAGATGATCAACGTTCTCGCTATAAAAGATTCCGAAAATAAAGCTATTTACTGGTAGATACCTCGACCCTCTCTACCACAACCTAGCAGACTGAGCGGCCGTGCATTTCCGCAACCGTTCGTCCTCACGAGCGCATCCAGTTGCGTTAAAATTAACTAAGCTACCGTTGCCTTTGTCGTTGGTCTCGATCGTTAGTTCTGATCCAGGCTTTCGATTTTATTGGAATTGAGGCTGCTCACCTCAATCCCTCGGACATACCGGTTCGTTAATACCGGTGAAACAAAAATTAGCTAGGTACCGATTTCGTTATGATTGCTCCCGATCGTTAGCTTTTGCTTCAAGCTTCCGATTTTGTTTAGTTTATTGGAATCGAGACTGCTCACCTCGATTCCTCGGACATACCGGTTCGTTAATACCGGTGGAACAAAAATTAACTGGCGCCCACCGGGTTTGCGGATGCGCGAACGAGGATGGACGGCTGAAGGTGACTGATCTCGATTGGTGTTCCCGATTCGTTTTCGTCATTTATGCTCGCTCACGTTAAAAATACGTCACAATTTATAAGAACGATATCACAAGTCAGTATCACTATATCACTACAAAACAATAACACACTAATGACTTTATTACAGTGTTAGTGTAGAACACTAAATCACTACGGCAGTTTTAAAGTATATCACCAATACTATCTTACACTAGCACGAATTGAAATATCATTGTCACTCTATAATAGTGTTACCAATAGACACCGTTGTCCACGGTGTCTACAATCCACTGTATTCTCAAGCCACTGTCTCCGCTATTCACTGTATCCACTTCGTACGATTAACTCGATAGATAATATTCAAGATTTTTGACGAAACGATAACGTGTTATCTTGCGTACATGTTCGTAACTTTCTGCTATGCGTTTCACTACATCACTTTATTAGTAGAGCACTACACGACATCAATGTAGTAATCATAATATCATTGTTACTAGAGTCGCGTCACTAATAGATTCGTTATTCGCGGTGTTAACAATCCACTAGATTCTCACGCTGCTGTGCCCGTGTTATAACCGATTTCGTCGAGAAAATGTTTGTGTACCGATCGGTATACGCTGAAGATAATGGCACCCTCCATTTCCGGCTCTGTCAGATGGGGGATGCTTATCGAGCATTGGCGAACAGCCTCTATGACATAGATGTCGCGCAATACTCGCAAGTGTCAAAGGACCGACAGTTTTATATGGCGGATCTCCGTAGTCATAGAATGTGCGTTGTTGTACGCAACGGTCAAATTATCAATTGGCATCCCAAGAGCAGATATTCTGATGCGTTGTTCGTCGATACCGGTGATCGAGATTACGTGGATCTGAAATACTTATACCATCCACTGCGCTAAATTGCGATGATCGCAGCATTACTAATTTTTGCGTCGTTACAATACGTCGAAGTCGACAGACACGTAGTACCGCAATTAATACGCACCATGTGCCATGGTCACCATATGAGTTAAAAGTTAAAATTGGGAAGCTGAAAGTTAAACGTAAGAAGTAAAAAGTAAAGAGTAAAGAGTCGAGAGTCGAGAGTCGAGAGTCGAGAGTCGAGAGTCAAGAGTCAAGAGTCAAGAGTCAAGAGTCAAGAGTCAAGAGTCAAGAGTCAAGAGTCAAGAGTCAAGAGTCAAGAGTCAAGAGTCAAGAGTCAAGAGTCAAGAGTCAAGAGTCAAGAGTCAAGAGTCAAGAGTCAAGAGTCAAGAGTCAAGAGTAACAAGTAACAAGTAACAAGTAACAAGTAACAAGTAACAAGTAACAAGTAACAAGTAACAAGTAACAAGTAACAAGTAACAAGTAACAAGTAACAAGTAACAAGTAACAAGTAACAAGTAACAAGTAACAAGTAACAAGTAACAAGTAACAAGTAACAAGTAACAAGTAACAAGTAACAAGTAACAAGTAACAAGTAACAAGTAACAAGTAACAAGTAACAAGTAACAAGTAACAAGTAACAAGTAACAAGTAACAAGTAACAAGTAACAAGTAACAAGTAACAAGTAACAAGTAACAAGTAACAAGTAACAAGTAACAAGTAACAAGTAACAAGTAACAAGTAACAAGTAACAAGTAACAAGTAACAAGTAACAAGTAACAAGTAACAAGTAACAAGTAACAAGTAACAAGTAACAAGTAACAAGTAACAAGTAACAAGTAACAAGTAACAAGTAACAAGTAACAAGTAACAAGTAACAAGTAACAAGTAACAAGTAACAAGTAACAAGTAACAAGTAACAAGTAACAAGTAACAAGTAACAAGTAACAAGTAACAAGTAACGAGTTGAGAGTAATGAGTTAAGAGTATTGAGTTAAGAGTAATGAGTTCAAAAGTTGAAAGTTAAAAGTTAAAAGTTAAAAGTTAAAAGTTAAAGGTTAAAAGTTAAAAGTTAAAAGTTAAAAGTTAAAAGTTAAAAGTTAAAAGTTAAAAGTTAAAAGTTAAAAGTTAAAAGTTAAAAGTTAAAAGTTAAAAGTTAAAAGTTAAAAGTTAAAAGTTAAAAGTTAAAAGTTAAAAGTTTAAAGTTAAAAGTTAAAAGTTAAAAGTCCAAAGTTAAAAGTTAAAAGTTAAAAGTTAAAAGTTAAAAGTTACCAAAGTTAAAAGTTAAAAGTTAAAAGTTAAAAGTTAAAAGTTAAAAGTTAAAAGTTAAAAGTTAAAAGTTAAAAGTTAAAAGTTAAAAGTTAAAAGTTAAAAGTTAAAAGTTAAAAGTTAAAAGTTAAAAGTTAAAAGTTAAAAGTTAAAAGTTGTGACGTATTTTTAACGTAAGCGAGCATAAATGACGAAAACGAATCGGGAACACAAATCGAGATCGGTCACCTTCGGCTGTCCACCCTCGTTCACGCATCCGCAAACCCGGTGGGCGCCAGTTAATTTTTATTCCACCGGTATTAACGAACCGGTATGTCCGAGGAATCGAGATGAGCAGTCTCGATTCCAATAAACTAAACAAAATCGGAAGCTCGAAGCAAAAGCTAACGATCGGGAGCAATCATAACGAAATCGGTACCTAGCTAATTTTTGTTTCACCGGTATTAACGAACCGGTATGTCCGAGGGATTGAGGTGAGCAGCCTCAATTCCAATAAAATCGAAAGTCTGGGTCAGAACTAACGATCGAGAACAACAACAAAGGCAGCGGTAGCTTAGTTAATTTTTGGGGTCGCGTAAAATTAACAAACGCAACTGGATGCACTTGCGAGAGCGAACGGTTGCGGAAATGCACGGCCGTTCAGTCTGCTAGGTTGTGGTAGAGAGGGTCGAGGTATGGCTCAGTAAATAGCTTTCTTTGACGAGAGCTCGAACCTAGAGAACTTTAATCTTCGTTAAAATTCATTAAAATGCGAGAACAACTCACCCAAAATCATTGCTGATAATTCCGGGGAACGATAACACAATTCCAGAGGAATCATGAGCGCACCAATGCACTGCACGACACGAGAACTTTTTGGCTTTATTCAATTGAATAAAACTATCGTAGCACTAGTATGCATAGCATACGTAGTACACTATACGAAGCACGAGAACTCAGCGTAACGCTGACACACGGCACGGGAACTACGCGAAGACGCGCGCGCGATCGGTAGAAAAACCATCAACACGGGAGCGCGCTTACAACCGGAGACACCTCGGCGGTGTCTCGAGCGAGACTGATTACTACGAGTAATAATCGGGAACAAATCATCAATAAAATTCTGATCTCTCCAAAATCCCTTCTTCAAGAGCTATTGCCCTCTCCCTCGAATTACCTCGTAACTATATCGGGATCGTAAATCATGCCGGTAACATCTTCGAAATCTACACAATCGCCTCCCTCAGTGCTTTGCGCGAAAACGGGCCGACTAACAAAATCATGTTGCACGAGAAAGCTCTATTCCCTGCAAAAACTAACAAAACTCCACCCGTTCTCTAGCACAATGCACTATCGCTATAGGGCGCCGGATTTACACCGGTCTATAACTAATTGCAAGACCCGATTGGTGACTCTTATCTATCGGGCTGCTCGTTTCGTTGAATTCTCGTCCTCGCGACAGATTCAAGTGCACCAATCTCCCATAACTTAAAAAAACAACACCAACAAAACCTGAATATAAAAATCATTAGTTACACGAAGACAGTAAATTCGAGGAGTAGCATCTCGAAATCATAACCAAACTCAATTTGCGGTAGCATAAAATCTTGTGACGTCATTTTCACAAAAAAATCACGTCACAACTCCCCACCCCTTAAGGGTGGTTTCGGCTTAGGGATTGAGGACGGTAGCTGTACAAAACCGAACGTAGACAACGTTCAAAATCGGGTTGTACGTCTCTGTTACCGTCGAAACTACACGGGTAGAGAGCTATAATCGTAGTTTACGATATATATTTTCGGGATCAACAACAAGAGAAGAACAGGTTTGTCGGCAGCTTATTGCTCTTTACCCACTGGTTACTGTCGGTAGCTAATAGTGGTCGTGGATAAATCGAGATCAATGCGAGAGCGTACTCTAGCAATACGAGAAGATAATTCAATTGTACCTTTCTTATGATACTTATTGATAGGGACGGACAATAAACAGAATGTGTAACGGGAGCGTAACGATACCACGTAGACGTGAGGGTCCTTCCGAGGGTCGTCCATGTCGGGAGCGATTCTTCCGAGGTCCACCATCCCGGCAGATGTTCCTGGGGTACGGGAGCTGGGGTTTTGTCCGTCCTTGCTCGGGAGCCGGTTCGGTTGACACGTGCGTCGAGAGCCGGGGCCTAGGGCCCATCCTGTCGGGAACTGGGACCTGGGGTCCCAACCGACGAGAGCTGGGTCTTGCGACCCATTACGGTAAATAAGGCTCGAAGCCTCTGTACGGGAGCTAGATCTCACGATCTCATGACGGTAACTGAGGCTCGAAGCCTCTGTGCGGGAGCTGGGTCTTGCGACCTCATTACGGTAACTAAGGCTCGAAGCCTCTGTACGGGAGCTAGATCTCACGATCTCATGACGGTAACTAAGGCTCGAAGCCTCTGTGCAGGAGCTGGGTCTTGCGACCTCATTACGGTAACTAAGGCTCGAAGCCTCTGTACGGGAGCTAGATCTCACGATCTCATGACGGTAACTAAGGCTCGAAGCCTCTGTGCGGGAGCTGGGTCTTGTGACCTCATTACGGTAACTAAGGCTCGAAGCCTCTGTACGGGAGCTAGATCTCACGATCTCATGACGGTAACTAAGGCTCGAAGCCTCTGTGCGGGAGCTGGGTCTTGTGACCTCATTACGGTAACTAAGGCTCGAAGCCTCTGTACGGGAGCTAGATCTCACGATCTCATGACGGTAACTAAGGCTCGAAGCCTCTGTGCGGGAGCTTACCATTCGGTGACTCTATTTCGGGTGCGTCATTAGCGCACCTTGGTAGAAAATATCGAAAGCAGTATTCGATAGCAAATACCTCACTCGCTGGTTGCATACGGTAGCTTCAATGGATTCTTAGAGATTCGCGAGTGAGCCGAGAACACGGGACAGGCTTGTCGTCTCGGTACGAGAAAAGACAGCATCTCGTTACGAGAAGGGTGTGTGTGCGACTGAAATTCGCACGGTAAAACAAAAGACAATACGACAAGAATAAAATTTGACAAAACAAGAACAAAACAAACAAAAACGGACAAAACGAGTACGAAACAAACAAAAATCTTAAATTAATTGATCGAATTAATCAGTGCTCCATCTGATAATTCGTCGAGAGCTTGGCAACTAATTTGCGTCGAAAACCCGCGAACGCGTCGCGCGAGAGACAGTTCCGCATACATAGCGGTACACTCGGGATCGTAAGGTTAACTTTGAATCGGGATCTTGGATTAATTACAACCCATTTTTTCTTTAAATCGAAATCAATTCGAAACTCAAAGATTAATTGGATTTCGAAATCGAGAATTAATTTGGAACTCAGGGATTAATGCGGGATCAAAATCTATTCAAAACAGAAAGATTCGAGAACAAGTATTTACGTTAGCTTATGAAGAATAAATCCCTAAAATCGAGAGCATATCGGGTCGGTACAGATTCGGTATCCTCGGTGAGCAGAGATTCTGACGTATTCCTGCAAGATCGCCAGGCCCAGAATCCTTCGAAACGCGACTCGCGAAACCAATGACAAGAGAGCACCAAAAGAAAATTAATAGAATAGAGAAAAATAAAAATTAAAAAAAAAATTAAAAACAAACAAATCTTTTTCGGTATTTCGGGAACTCACGATTCGAAATCGTAAATTATTCGAGAACGGTAATGATTAAAAAAAAATTAAATGCCAAGTTAATCGAGAGCACAGTACGTCGGACAATTTTCTTATCGACAACGAAAGATAGTTCGAGACCACTCATGTTAAACTAAATTTTAATCGAGAGCAAGAGAAGGTTCCAAAGTAAAAAAAAATTGAAATTGAAATTGAGAATCAATTCCGAAATCAAAATTAAAAGGATGAAAATTCAATCGCTGAGTTATCTCTGCGAAATAAATATAAAATCCTGATAATTTATCTCGGGAACAAAGTATTATTCACGGGAACATGTGAAAAGTCTCTCACAGTCGAGATCGCAGCGAAATCGTATCAGGACTGCCTCGACCGTTCACGGCGAAGGTCCAAGACGAAGTCCCTACAAAATTATTAATTTTGGATGTCGAGAGGGAAAGATCAACAGAGCTTTCCGTGAACCGTACATAAAAAAAAATTGTTTGTCGAAAATCGAGAACGCTTATTGTAACTGCCGAAGCCGAAACAACAGAGGGATTAACGGTATCGTCGCTCACCCGTGACCGCTTCATGAGCGTCGCGGCAGAGGGGGGCGGGGGAAGTCGGGAGCTCGAACTTTCCGAAAAATAAAATATTCGAAAATTCTAAAATTTATTTCGAGAGCGAGGAATTGTCGAAAAATAAAATATTTGAAAATTCCCCAAAGTTAATCGAGAACAGAAAATTTTCAACTACTAAAACACTCGAAAATTTTTTTTTATTTTTTTTTTTATCGAGAACAGAAGATTTCGA
Source organism: Tromatobia lineatoria (assembly GCA_949699805.1). NCBI lineage: Eukaryota > Metazoa > Arthropoda > Insecta > Hymenoptera > Ichneumonidae > Tromatobia > Tromatobia lineatoria. The sequence goes on along the minus strand of OX453039.1, from coordinate 8,066,279 downwards.
ATAATAAAATCCTCGACAAGGCTCAAGTATCGGGAACAAGAATTTCCGAAACGCAAAATATTCGGAAATTCACAAAATATTTCGAGAACAAGAATTTCCAAAAAATGAAATATTCGTAAATTCACAAAATTATTTCGAGAACAGGAATTTCCGGAAAATAAAATATTCGGAAATTCACAAATTATTTCGGGAACGAGAATTTCCGAAAAACAAAATATTCGGAAATTCACAAATTATTTCGGGAACGAGAATTTCCGAAAAATAAAATAGTCGGAAATTCACTAATGTCGAGAACGAGAATTTGCGAAAAATAAAATATTCGGAAATTCTCAAATTATTTCGGGAACGAGAATTTCCGAAAAATAAAATAGTCGGAAATTCACTAATGTCGAGAACGAGAATTTCCGAAAAATAAAATATTCGGAAACTCACAAATTATTTCGAGAACAAGAATTTCCGAAAAATAAAATATTCGGAAACTCACAAATTATTCCGAGAACAAGAATTTCCGAAAAATAAAATATTCGGAGATTCACAAATGTCGAGAACGAGAATTTCCGAAAAATGAAATGTTCGGAAATTCACAAGTACATCGAGAACTAGAACTTCCGAAAAATAAAATATTCGGAAATTCACAAGTATATCGAGAACGAGAATTCTCGGGACATAAAAAGTCCGAGAATTCACAAGTCAAACGAGAGCGAGAACTTTCGAAAAATACAATGGTCGAAAATTCCCCAATTTATTCGAGAGCGAAACTCGGGAACAGTCGAGTTAATAACAATTAAACGTAACGGGAACGCGATAAAATACAAAAAAAAACAAATAATAGACACAAAACATAAAAAATGAACAAACAAAACACACTAACTGAACAAAACGCACGGTATCAAGCTATTTACTGGCGTGGCCCCACGTTGGGCGCCATTTGTGACGTATTTTTAACGTAAGCGAGCATAAATGACGAAAACGAATCGGGAACACAAATCGAGATCGGTCACCTTCGGCCGTCCACCCTCGTTCACGCATCCGCAAACCCGGTGGGCGCCAGTTAATTTTTATTCCACCGGTATTAACGAACCGGTATGTCCAAGGAATCGAGATGAGCAGTCTCGATTCCAATAAACTAAACAAAATCGGAAGCTCGAAGCAAAAGCTAACGATCGGGAGCAATCATAACGAAATCGGTACCTAGCTAATTTTTGTTTTACCGGTATTAACGAACCGGTATGTCCGAGGGATTGAGGTGAGCAGCCTCAATTCCAATAAAATCGAAAGTCTGGGTCAGAACTAACGATCGAGAACAACAACAAAGGCAGCGGTAGCTTAGTTAATTTTTGGGGTCGCGTAAAATTAACAAACGCAACTGGATGCACTTGCGAGAGCGAACGGTTGCGGAAATGCACGGCCGTTCAGTCTGCTAGGTTGTGGTAGAGAGGGTCGAGGTATGGCTCAGTAAATAGCTTTCTTTGACGAGAGCTCGAACCTAGAGAACTTTAATCTTCGTTAAAATTCATTAAAATGCGAGAACAACTCACCCAAAATCATTGCTGATAATTCCGGGGAACGATAACACAATTCCAGAGGAATCATGAGCGCACCAATGCACTGCACGACACGAGAACTTTTTGGCTTTATTCAATTGAATAAAACTATCGTAGCACTAGTATGCATAGCATACGTAGTACACGATACGAAGCACGAGAACTCAGCGTAACGCTGACACACGGCACGGGAACTACGCGAAGACGCGCGCGCGATCGGTAGAAAAACCATCAACACGGGAGCGCGCTTACAACCGGAGACACCTCGGCGGTGTCCCGAGCGAGACTGATTACTACGAGTAATAATCGGGAACAAATCATCAATAAAATTCTGATCTCTCCAAAATCCCTTCTTCGAGAGCTATTGCCCTCTCCCTCGAATTACCTCGTAACTATATCGGGATCGTAAATCATGCCGGTAACATCTTCGAAATCTACACAATCGCCTCCCTCAGTGCTTTGCGCGAAAACGGGCCTACTAACAAAATCATGTTGCACGAGAAAGCTCTATTCCCTGCAAAAACTAACAAAACTTCACCCGTTCTCTAGCACAATGCACTATCGCTATAGGGCGCCGGATTTACACCGGTCTATAACTAATTGCAAGACCCGATTGGTGACTCTTATCTATCGGGCTGCTCGTTTCGTTGAGCTCTCGTCCTCGCGACAGATTCAAGTGCACCAATCTCCCATAACTTAAAAAAACAACAACAACAAAACCTGAATATAAAAATCATTAGTTACACGAAGACAGTAAATTCGGGGAGTAGCATCTCGAAATCATAACCAAACTCAATTTGCGGTAGCATAAAATCTTGTGACGTCATTTTCACAAAAAAATCACGTCACAAAGTTAAAAGTTAAAAGTTAAAAATTAAAAGTTAAAAGTTAATAGTTAAAAGGTAAAAGGTAAAAGGTAAAAGTTCAAAGTTGAAGGTTCGAAGTTAAAAGATAATGCGTGTGATAATTCGGCGTTGTAAATATTTTGTCGTTGTGATTTTTTCTCATTGTTATATTTTGTTGTGTGTGATCAAACGTTCGTAATATTTCGTCATGTGATAATTTGACTTTTATTTCATGTCACCATATTATTCTTGCGGATTCAAATCGGTAAATAAAACCTGAATTTTATTGTGAAATTTTGCATATTGAAAATTCAACGTTAGAGAGCAATGATATTACATTGCCCCAAACTTTATTTTTAGAATTTATTATAGAATCGTCTCAGAGTCTTTACAGAGGAGCACTACCGCTCTGCAGCTGCCGACTCTGCAAATTCAAGCATGAGGCTCTACTCACGCGTTCAGAGCACCGCAGTCGTTAGGAGGATAAAAGTAAGGGCTTGAAAATCATCAATATTATGCATACCTCATAACTTTCCTAATTAAGATTTTCAAAATTTTTATTTTGAACTTTTTATTCTCGAAATATTTATTTCTGGAATTTTTATTTCTAAAATATTTATTTCTGGAATTTTCATTTCTAAAATATTTATTTCTGGAATTTTTATTCCTAAAATATTTATTTCTGGAATTTTTATTTCTGAAATTTGCATTTCTGGAATTCTTATTCCTAAGATTTTAATTTCCAAAATTTTAAAATTTTGGAATTTCGAAAATGATTATCATTGTAATTATTATCGAGTCAAATTTAGACAAAAAGTGAAACATGCGTTCATCCTTCTAAACCCGCGTTCATACCGATAGCTAATCTAAAAAACTTTTATAAATACGCTTAAGAAATGTGTCAAATCTCACATGCGTTGGAGAGAGATAGATAGTGTAAAACGTAAACGTAATAATTATTGTTTTTCATCATCGTCAATATAATTTATGTTTGCGTATACATACATCGCTAACGCAACATCTCGAGAGTAGTGTTGCGACCCGGAATTTCGGCAAGCAACGTTGCGAAACATTTATTGCACTTCGCTAATCATATTCAGCAAATTCGCTGATCGCGAATATTGCAATCGCACCATGCGACATTTTTGTCAATTAAGCAATAATGCAATTCAGCATTATCATGTAGGAACTAAGGTGAACTGGAAGCGACAGCGCCAGTTCACCTTACATAAATACATTTTATATTTAAACTCGTGTGGATTCTAATCCTTTAATCGGTCCCGATCCTTTAATATATTAATTGAACCGAGTCAGGAAAAGGGCTGATCACCCTTTGAGCATTTCGGGCACAACAATTTGGTGGCAGCGGTGGGATCACCGTAAGCGAAGTTTAAACAATCTACAACCAAACCCAGGAACGAACCCGACACGCAGTCGTTGGGGTAAATAGCCTGATGCGATTCAACACGCAGTCGTTGAATCGTCAAGACGTCAGAAGGTACCACTGACGAGGACGAGCCAACTACGAGGTCAAGCACGACTGGAAGGACGTACAACTTGACCAAGGGTGACCAGAACGTCGCCAACCGGGGAATAACGTCGAGGTCAGCACGACTACGAGGACGGCAACCCTGAAGTTCCACAGCGCCATGGAAGGAATTCTATATCTGTAAGTGGCGGTTATCTTTTTTCAGAGCCAAATATTTGGAAAAATCAAAAATCAAAAAAAATTTCGTAGGACTGGGCCCGCGAGCTCATATCCTTCGTTAACAAAAATCGAAACCCTACCAATAATCGGTGCAAGTTTGTAGCAACTTGCAGGGATTTTGGTATTAATTCGCGAAAGGCAGGAGGCAAGGCTATCTCCAACCACTGCCCATCATAACTAAAAATTTTTATTAAAAAATCCGTAGGACTGGGCCCGCGAGCTCATATCCTTCGTTAATAAAAATCGAGACCCTTACCAATAATCGGTGCAAGTTTGTAGCAACTTGCAGGGATTTTGGTATTAAATCGCGAAAGGCAGGAGGCAAGGCTATCTCCAACCACTGCCCATCATAATTTAAAAATAATAAAAAAAAATATATTTTTAATACAAGCCCTTCCGCGATAATAAAAAAGTAAAAAAAAAAGTTAACGAATCAACGATGGAAGACGGGAAGGAGACTCAGCAACAACGAAGGTCCAATTCCGAAAAAACCACACTACCGGGAAAGGATCTCGGAGCTGTGGCTGGAGTTGAAGCAGCCATAGGAGACATATCACTGAGGACAGACGACGTCCTCAGACAGCTATCTCCTGCCGAAGGGGTAACAGATAAAGCGAAGGACCCACTCAGTAAGGAAACATTGGATTCTTATTTTGGGATCAACACCGAAAGAGGCACGTCGTTCACTAAAACGACAGGGAAAACTGAAAAAAGGGAACCAGTGACGGACGTCAACAGAAAAAAGGGGGCGAAGGTCCCAACGACACCGGAAGTGGACGGTGAAATAGATGCGCTGCTCAAGGCCAGTGGATAAAACTCCGGAAGTCCCGAAAAATAGATGGCCACGATATCCGGAAGGAACTCCGGAAATCGAGGACAGCGACTATGAGTTACCTCCTCCGTTGCGGAGAGGAGGAAGAAATGCTTCCGCTGGAGGAAGATTAGAGGAGCGAGGAGGGAGTCTTGCTCGTTCGGCAGCAATAACGGACCACAACGCCACACAAGACCTACTCGTGTCTATGCATCGACAGGGAAACGAGCTAGACGATCAGATGATGCTGATACAGCTGCTTCAAGGTCAAGTGGAAAGGCTCGAAAAGGCTCTTTCCGAAAAAACAAATCCACGTACAGGAAGAAATGGCGAAGAAGTAAATAATGAACGAGAGTCAGCGGTAGTTACGCCCAGAGGACGGCCAACAAGGTCACCAGGAGATCCACCTGAAGGGTCACCATCAGGACCGCCAGGAGGGCCGAGAAGAAATGGAAATTGGGGACCACCGGGAGAACCTCCAGGAGGGGGACCAGGTGGAGATCCACCAAACGATCCGCCAGGGGGATTTGTGCAGAATAGGTTCAGTGAAGGACGGAGGTATCTCGACCTTGGATTGGCATTAAAACATGTAAAACATTTTGATGGCAGTGACTCAGCTGAACTAGACGGATTTTTGCGGTCATGTGAAACCGTATTTGCCAGGGTACGCGAAGATGACTACGAATTACTACTGGCATTGGTTCTCAGCAGTAAAATTGGTGGACGAGCGACAAGAGAACTAAAGCATAAATCCATATATACGCTCGAACAACTGAAAGCTGAGTTGGAAGCATTGTACGGCCATAGGAAATCACTCTCTGCCTTACAAATGGAATTTAACTCGTTACGGCAAGGACCGAGCGAAGATATAGCCGCGTATGCAGCTAGGACAGAGAAAATCACCGTAGAAGTGGTTGAAAAACTCTGCGAGACCGTATCTACAGAAAGAGATGCACGCACGGTGGAAACAATGACCCGAAAATGTGCACAAATGAATTTCGAGAATGGATTACACGGTCAGGTGCAAGTATTGGATAGATCACGTAATTACTCCTCTCTTCATGAGGCAGTGACCGGTGCAATAGAAATAAGCCACATGGTTCAGCCGAAAGGAGGAGCGGGAGGTGTTCACAATACCAATAATCGAAAATCCCTATCGGGAAAAGCAGGTGAAAGAAATTGTTATATTTGCGGAAATTCGGGACATCTGGCGAGGGATTGTACTCGCAGATCAGGAAGGGTAAGCCTCCCTGCCCCTAGTGCACCAAGGAACATAAATCAAGTTGAAATAATCTGCACTTATTGCAAGAATAAAGGGCACACCTGGTTGGAATGCAGAAAGCGATTACGGAAGAAGTATGAAGTAGGCCAAGGTCGCGAAGGAAACAGCAACGGCAGTAAGCAGCGAGGAAGCGATAAGCGAAAAGAATCCAGTATGGCCGCGAGAAATAATATCCGCACACTCGGGTCTTTGCAAATTAATACTATCACCACGAGAAGCCCGGTCAAGGACCTGAGTAAAGGAGTCAGCGATAAGCAGAAAGAATTCAGCATGGCCGCCGCGAGTAGTAGTACTACGTCTGCTACTACTACCAACGCGCGTACGTTGAGCGGCGTGCGATTCACCAAGGCACTGCGGCCAGGCGCCGCGGAGGGGCCGAGAGGGGAAGCGAGTGATAAGACGTTGCTACGGGTGCTAGAGGTATCGGCACCCACGACGAGTGCAACGGCCAGCGACATTGATATCGCCAGCACTACATCGGTACGGGGGGTTCTGACCCTTAAGGCCGATACAGGAGCTCAATGCAGCATAGTGAAATATAGTTGCGTAAAGGCTGAGACTCCTATAATGGATAATGATGCAGAATTACAGGGCGCTGAAGGAAGTAAATTCCGGCCTATCTGTAAAGCGGAAGTGACCCTACAAATTCCAGGGAAATCTGTAAAACATTGGTTTTACGTTGTGAAAGATGAAATCCCAATAACTGTAAATGGATTATTGGGAATGGACTTCATCAAGAAACATAAGGCAAATATATTGCAGGGAGAGACATTCGAGTTATATGGACATAAAATGCCATTGGTAGATGGAAAGTCAAAAATCGTCCTCACACCTCGGTCGGAAACCATAGCGTACGTATCTACTACGAGTCAAAATCCCGGAATACTCTCTCGAGTGGAAATAGGTGAAGGAATATCAATGGGGGCATGCTATACACCACCACTAGGAAGTAGCTGTGTGGTGAACCTCGTTAATACAAACGAGAGGGAAGTAGTGGTAGAGCGTCCGACGGTGACACTCGAGCCGGTCGAGATAACAGAGCTCGACGCGGAGTCCAACGCTCTAAGTATGAACGCTGTGAGTAAAGAAAGAGGGGTATACCGACTCCAGCGGTTAGAAAGAGAGCTCAACATGAGTCACCTCAACGGTGAAGAGAGAGAAGCCCTACTTCAGCTCATAAGAAAATATGAAAATATCTTCCATCTAGAGGGTGATAAACTACCTTGTACTCATACGGTGAAGCACCGAATACCATTAAAGGAAGGCACTTTGGCAATGAAGGTGCATCCTTATCGATTACCGGAAGCCCACAAAAAGGAGGTCGAACGACAAACGTGCGAAATGTTGGAGGATGGAATCATCCAACCCAGTAGGAGCCAATGGAACGCACCCTTGTTAGTGGTGGCCAAAAAACCGGATGCCTCTGGAAAAGTACAAAATGCGAGTAGTGGTGGATTTTCGAAAAATGAATGAAGCCACCATTGGAGATTCCTACCCACTTCCAAATATCACGGAGATATTGATTCAATTGGGAAAAGCCCAATACTTTTCCACTCTCGACCTTGCTTCTGGATTCCATCAAATTCCGATGGCTAAGGAAGATAAGGAAAAAACAGCATTTTCTACACCTCAAGGCCATTTCGAATATAATCGAATGCCATTCGGGTTAAAAAATGCGCCTCCAACTTTTCAGCGGTTAATGAACTCCGTACTAGCCAGAATACAGGGCATAAAATGCTATGTTTACCTAGATGACATTGTTGTTTACGGGAAAAACCTGCGTGAACACAATGAAAGACTAGAGGAAGTTTTCCGACGATTAAGGGAAGCTAGACTGGCTGTGAAGCCACAAAAATGCCAATTCTTGCGGGAAGAGACGCAATTTCTAGGTCACATCATTTCCGAGGACGGGGTACGGGCAGATCCGGAGAAACTCGCAGCTGTGAAGGAGTATCCTGCACCCAAAAATGTTAAACAAGTACAATCATTTTTGGGATTAGCTGGTTATTACCGAAAATTCATAAAAGATTTTTCGAGGATAGCCAAGCCATTAACGGAGCTAATAAAGAAAGATACTAAATTTGAATGCACGGCTGTGCGCGATGCTGCGTTCGAAGAATTAAAGAATGCATTAACAACTGCACCGGTATTACAATACCTAGATTTTCAGCAGCAGTTCTTGGTAACTACAGATGCATCGGATAAGGCTATTGGAGCCATCCTCTCGCAAGGCAAGGTCGGAGAATACTTGCCTATATGTTACGCAAGCCGCACACTCTTAAAGGCAGAAACGAATTATACCACAACGGAGAAAGAATTGCTCGCTATAGTATGGGCTATAGCGCAATTTCGGCCCTATATATATGGGACGCGGTTTAAAGTGATAACCGATCATCAACCTCTCACATGGTTATTTGGGGTGAAAGATCCAGGTTCACGGCTAATGAGGTGGTGAATAAAATTGGCATAACACCAATTTGACGTGGAATACAAGGGTGGCAAAAGAAATACCAACGCAGACGCGCTTAGTCGTATATACGTTACTACGAGAGCACGCGCGCGAGAAGGAGAACCTGTGCTGAAGGACATGCGAGAGAAAGAGACAGAGCAACACGCCGTTTCTACAGACAGCGGCTCACCTATACGCACCAATACACCCAAGGCAGGCGAGTCGGGCTCCCGCGGTGCGAATATCAGCACAAAGCGGAGAGCCGAGGAGACAGAGAGAGCTATAGAGGATACCGCTCTACCATATAGCGAGCAGTGCAGGGAACAGGGGGCTGCGTCGCGGCTACCCGTGAGAGGTGGGAGCGCGAGCGAGCGACCTGGCTTGCAGCAGAGCGAAAGAGATGCTACGAGGCAACCGCAGCCAATCACTGAAATAGGTGAAGCAGTCCGCGCGGACTGCAATGCTTCTGGAAGGCTGGGGGAAGCGGAGAGCGGGGAGAACGAGAGTATACCTTTACGCTCAAGGAGGGACAAGGAAGCTACGATGGAAAAAGAGTGTAGCTGCAGCAATGGCGTAACCTGTCCTTCTTTGGAGGATAGGGGGAAAATACTAAAGGAATATCATGATGCCCCTCTGGGTGGGCACCAGGGTATTAAGAGGACTCTGAAACGAATCCAAGCGAAATATGTATGGCCAGGAATGAAAAAAGAAATACGAAGACATATCGCTGCTTGTGAAAAATGTCAGAAGAACAAGCTCCGATGCAAGGGCAAGGTACCTATGGTGATTACGGACACGCCTGGACGAGCTTTCGAAAAGGTAGCTGTGGACATCGTTGGACCACTACCTTTGACATGTGCTGGAAATAAAAACATACTTACTTTCCAGGATGCTTTGACGAAATACAGCGTGGCTGTGGCCATCCCAAATCAGGAAGCCCATACAGTCGCGAAAGCTTTAGTGACGGAGGTAATTTGTCGATATGGAACCCCCGAAATAATCCTTTCGGATAGGGGTACGAAGTTTTTGAGTTCCACATTTAAAGAGGTCTGCAAGTTGTTGCGGATTGAGAAAATCCAAACTACGGCTTATCATCCTGAAAGTAATGGAGCGTTGGAAAGGTCGCACCGAACTTTGGCCGAATATTTAAAAAAATTTATAGATGAAGATCAAGACGATTGGAATGAGTGGCTGCCGTACGCTATGTTCACGTACAACACCACTCCACACACAGCTACCGGAATGACTCCCTATGTGTTAATGTATGGACGCGAGGCCGAGTTGCCTACTGCGGTGAAACAGGAGCCGCGCTCCACTTACACACACGCAGACTATGCCAGCGAGCTGCGGGAAAGATTACGAGCCTCGTGGACTGTGGCCAGACATAATCTAAGCAGTGCGAAAGAGAGGGCGAAGCTGGATTACGACGTCAAAGCGAGACAGCGTGAATATCTTGTGGGTGACCACGTACTATTGCACGATAATACGGTACGGCGGAGACGATCAGCCAAACTGACACCCACATGGACGGGGCCACACACTATTACGGCTGTGCATAGTCCCGTCACCTATACAATTAAAAAGGGACGTAAAACCGCGACGGTTCACGTTAACCGTCTGCGACATTTCATCGAGTATTAGGGTGTGTGTATGTGTATATTGGCTTATCGCATGCAACGGCCATTAGACCTTCCCCATGCTCCCAAGTGAGAGAGAAGATAGGGAGCACGGATGCGCCAGAAAAAGAAGGCTGCCACGTGCTCGCAAGAAAGAAGGAGAAGAGGATAGTGAGCACGGATGCACCAGAGAGAGAAGGCGACCACGTGCTCGAAAGAGGAAAGGAGAGACAGGTAGAGAGAGAGAAAAGTAAGTCACGGATGCACAAGGGGCATCTACGCGCGTGAGAAGGAAGAAGTAAAAAAAAAAAAAAAGCCTTACTCATGGAACTGACGCAAAGTGCGTCCTCATGATTCTATCTAAGGGAAGGATGGGGTCATCCGCGATCTATTACGCGGGGGAAAACTTAAAATTAAGGAAAAAAAACAGAATTTTGTTCGTGTTTTTGTTTAAAGTTTGTTGTAGGGAGGGGATAATCCCCTCCCCAACGGAAAATACAGAGAATTCGGTATTATAAAATAGAGTATTTTTTTATTAATTTTCTCTGCCCCGCATATCAGGCAGAATGACGGGGGGCCGACGCTGAAGAGCCGGCGGAGGCCCAGAAAATCCACCGCCTCTTTATCCACCTCGTCGCCGCCGTCCCAGAAATAAGCTGCGTGCCTCCTTGCAGCTTGACGGCGGCGCCTTACGGTGAGGGCCTCCCGGATGAATGTGGAGGCCCACGTCGGCCTCCGGGGTCGCCTCGCCGTCCCCGGAACGTAGATGACCCGGTTCTAAGAAAAAAAAAGAGAGAGAAGAGATTATTAATATTATGTCACAATATAAATAAATTGAATAGAAATGGTACTTACGATCGCCTGGAGTAGACGGCGGTTGAGGCTCCCGCCTCGGATCAAAACTACTCCACTCATTATTTGGAGTTACGAGAAACACTCGGATCAAAACAATTCCACAAATTTTCTACGACGTGGTCGTTGAAGCGGTTGACGATTGAATGAGTCGGTGGCAGCTACTCTGTTCTAACCACCGCTCAACGACGGGGGTAATTTACAAAGTAAGCAGTCTCACGGTCGAAAACTGCTTTAACCGTTGTCTTCTGGTTTCAGGATTGCGCTGTTCCTCGCCTACCTTATCAAAACCAGCATGGCCAACGAGGAATATGCGCTGAAACCATTCACCGACAATCCCGGCATCTTCTACGAGGAAATTGGAAGCGTCACACAAACAAAAGCGACATGGAGACTTGCCATACACATGGATCTCACATGTATACTCCGTCGAGAAAGGATGGTTAAATTAAATTTGCAACGTGTGCGCGACGCGTGTAAAGTCGAGGATGGAACTGGTCAAGCCGACGAACTATGTCATGCGCTTCTAGAAACCGTCGAACACATGTCATCAAGGGTACAAGATGGCATGAGCACCGTTCATGACCTAATTGAACCCAATTCGTTGCGAAGACGCAGAGGACTTATCGATGAATGGGATCGATAATCAAATCAATCACCGGAAATATGGATGCTGCAGATGCGGAGCGGATTAATCACCAGATAATGGCCCTGCAGGCGGGTGAACGAACCCTAAAAAGAGGCATCAAGGGACAACTGCAGGTCGTTTCCTCCACTCTGCGGTTATTTAACGATACCGTGGACAGGATAGTGGCCAATGAGAACACCCTTCTCGGCCTTGTAAATGCAGCGCGGCGTGATCTAATCGCTAAAAAGACCAGCTCATGAGACGTGTACGTCTTGACGAGAGCCTAACTGCCGTAAATGTGGTGGTAGAGGAACTCCTCACCGACGTGCGGGAGTTAGTATTGCTCCTGGCCGAGATATCTACGGGAAAGGTGAGCGCAGCGGTACTACCACCGCGTAAACTAGTGGAGTACCTCACGGATGCACTACCACACCTACCGGCTGGCACTGGATTCCCCTTACCGATCGTAAGGAGTGAGGCAAACTCCTTGATGCGACTCATCGACGCGTGGGCATACAGTGATGGAACAGCGGCCATACTGCTATTGGATATCCCGCTGATAAGCTCACAGCGTTACACCGTCCACCGGCTATACCCCGTGCCTGTGAAGGGTATCAATGACACCTACTACTACGTGGATACAACAGAAGACCTCGTAGTATTAGATCAGGCAAATAGAAATTTTTTGCGGATGTCATCAGTAGACTTGCGAAATTGCAAAAATTTCGGGAAAAATTTTATATGCTCTCCTCAGCACCCTTCGGTGCCCATCACAAAAAATGCACCATGCGAAATACTAACCTTGGTAAAAATCGACACTGAGGGCGGTCTCAGGTGTCCTAAGCGAGTTTTAACTCTGACCAGCACGCTTATCATCCCTATGGAGCAACCCGGAAGATGGATGTACATCGCACCTTCAGAAGAAATAGTAACAATAACTTGTAACAAAAAACCCGCGTTCCGCGAATCGTTAATAAACTCGGGTATTTTGGCTCTGATAGGTTCGTGCGAGGTAACCGCCCAAGATTTTAGTATTCGGACCCTTAAAAGGGTCACAGACACTCGGAACGAGGAATATCTACCTCCGTTCAATCTTACATTATCCGACATCGATGTGAATTATCATTCACAATTACAAAAAGTTAATAAGAAAGTGCAGTTCTTAAGTTTATTGCGGAATCCCGAGGAGTTAAGGACCCCTGGTTCACGTGTGAAAGAGATAACTAGAGACTTAGATAAAGACAATAAGTACAGTGAGCAGTGCTACCATAATATAGCACTGTATTCTTTAGTAGCCTTAGTTTTTGTAGCCTTGGCCTGCTATGCCGCATATCGGTTACACCGGCTGAGGCGAAGATGCAACGCGACACCGGCAAGGCCAGAGGAGGCGGTGACCCCTCAAGAAGCACCGTCCGCAGTCGAGATGCGTGCGGAGCCAGTGCCCCCGCGTATCAGTAGTTTACATGTAGATAGGGCTGCTACAATTCAGAGGCACCCATTGCGTTTTTCATATCATGCCAGAGCTACAGATAAGCCATAATTTATAAGAGTATCCATATGTCACATAAATAGTCGAAAGTTCAACCAACTTGCTCAGAAGAAATTTTTTTTTTGGATTCCAAAATTTTTTTTTTCAAGGGGGGAGGGATGTTGCGACTCGGAATTTCGGCAAGCAACGTTGCGAAACATTTATTGCACTTCGCTCATCATATTCAGCATATTCGCTGATCGCGAATATTGCAATCGCACCATGCGACATTTTTGTCAATTAAGCAATAATGCAATTCAGCATTATCATGTAGGAACTAAGGTGAACTGGAAGCGACAGCGCCAGTACACCAGCAGTCTTAAATCGACTTCAAGAGCAATCTGTTGGGCTCGCGAGTAGAGTACATTAGCAAGTTGTAATTGGAATAAATACATTTTATATTTAAACTCGTGTGGATTCTAATCCTTTAATCGGTCCCGATCCTTTGATATATTAATTGAACCGAGTCAGGAAAAGGGCTGATCACCCTTTGAGCATTTCGGGCACAACAGTAGTAAGAGTTGGTATAGGGCAAAATGGTGCATTTTAAGGTGTGGACGCACTAGAAATGCTTGTGAGTGTTTCACATGGTAAACGGATCATCGGGGGATAAAAATTCTTTTCTGTTGTGTTGCCCAAGGCTTCCAGATTTCACATCTTAAAGTGATCAACCACTAATACCGATGACCCGGTGAATGACCTATACTTTGCGTGTTAATTCAGAAGTTCACCAATTTGCCCCGAACAGCTCTTGGGGCTGAACTCACTATCGGGGGATTAAAATTCTTTCTTGGGGTAGTGCCTAGGACTCCCAGATTTCATACCTAAAAGTGGTCAACCTGTCACTAAGTTTCGGTAAATCGGTTAAAAATAGATATAAAAAAAAATTACGCAAGCCACCTCGGTAAAACCGATCGCAATTGACGGACGATCTCTCAAAGATGATAGCAGCTTCGGAGATACAGGACTTTGAAGTAGTCCCGATGACCCCAGTGGATAACCTATATTTTGAATGTTAAATCAGAAGTTATCCAAATTGCCCCGGTCAACTCTAGAGGTTGAACTGGCCATCGGAGGATGAGAATTCTTCTTTAAAGATAATCGGTAATGATCCCCGATCACGCACTCAAAAGATGATATTACTATCTGAAATTAGCGATATCTCGAGAACGTAGCAAGATACGCGAAAGCGGACGAAATTTTGGGGATTTACTAAAAGGGGTTGGGGTCAACAAGAGGAAGCGGACCCCCACATCGGAAAACGAAATCGAGCGATCTTTGACCGTTGACAATGTTCTTAAAATACATTGCTGAAGTGTCATTAACACAGAGTACGGTCAGCATCGAGCTCTTCGCGCGCGCCATGGATGCAGCTGCAGCGTATAATTGTTCGTGTTATAATTTTTTTATCAGCGAAAAAGCACGTAGCGGTGAAGACCCGTGCATTTTTGCTGATCTTGCAATCACCACATCTCGTCAAAGAGACTACGCATCTCGAGCATTCCGGTAGAGACACGTGCATTTTTGCTAATCTTGCAATTGCTACATCTCGTCAAAGAGACTATGCATCTCGAGCATCAGTCTTCCGTTGTCGCGCAAGGAATTAAAATGTATCCATCACACGAAAGTTCGGTTTCAGCTGTGGGCACTCTGTGCTTTATGGTTAAATTTCTGGGTGGTTGTAGTGTGTGTGTCCGTACATTGGCGATGGAATCAATTTACCAACGTCTGCAAGCGTTTCTGCGTGATTTTCATCGCCAAAATGGAAACAACCCCCATTGGCCGATGACTCGGGAACAAGCCGTTGACGGGGCAGCGTGTATAGTTTACTTTCACGGTAGTGTTAATCGCGGGAAAATTGTGCGAGGCGATTGTGATGGTGAAGTTTTCGAGGTTTTATTTATTGACTACAGGTTCACTGCTTTTTATGACTTGAGAAACCTTCGCGTACCGCACCCTCAAGCTCTTGCAATACCACCATTATCAGTAGAGGTGGTAATAGAAGACTTGGACCAGGACGAGCACTGTGCAATCGGCATTATTTTAAAGAAATTCGTCGCCGGTGGTGATGGAATGCTCGTGCGCGAAGTGAGCGAGAGTGAACCACCATTAGTCCAGTTCACAATCGCCGCAGTCGATCTCGCGATATATATCGAGCGCGAAATCGCCTTATTCGGTGTGTGTGTGTGTGTGTGTGTGTGTGTGTGTGTGTGTGTGTGTGTGTGTGTGTGTGTGTGTGTGTGTGTGCGTGCGTGCGTGCGTGCGTGCGTGCGTGCGTGCGTGTGCGCGCGTTTGTGTGTGTTTGTGTCTGTGTGTGTTTTTTTTTTCAACAGAGGTGGAAAAATGCATTTACGCACACCGGCGGGATCGCCGGTAGTGTGGGACTCCTCCTTTACGGTCCTACCCACTAAAAACCACCTCCACTTTATCGTCTACAACCCTCGCGGAACCGCCGTCAGGTACTACTTCGCGAGGGCGCATTTGGCCGTAGCCCTTCCTTCACGATTGGTCTTTATCTACCCTCCTCTTCTTTCTCTCTCTTCTAATCGAAGTTTTTTTAGGATGCGAGTTGCAAAATCTCCAACTGCATTCCACTGCTCCTGGGAGGCCAACATCTGAGCGACTATAGTGTCAGGTGATGGCTCCAGCTCTAACTGCACACCAAGCTCTTCCCTCTCTTGATCGAATCGGGGGCAAGCGAAGAAGACGTGCTCTACGTCCTCTACCACCAAAGAGCACGTTGGGCACTCTGAGGTGTCGTCCAGTCTAAATCGGAGTTGGTAGGCCCGAAAACAACCGTGTCCGGTCAGCAGTTGCGTGAGGTAGTGGTCGGTCTCTCCATGCTTCGGTTCGATCCACCCGTCTATGTCCGGGATCAATATGTGCGTCCATCTTCCCTTGCTCGACGCATCCCAGTATTGTTGCCACTGTATCATTGATCGCTCCCTTTCCTCCGTGAACGCCGCGCGCCGTTCCGCTAAGTTTTCCTGGCGCCCACGCCGGTACAGTCTCTGCCGTTCGTCAGCCAGTAGTTCGATCGGCTGCATGCCGGCCACGACACACACTGCGTCATATGAGACGGTGCGCGGAACGCACTGGACACTCTCAGTGCGCTCGTTCGGTAGACCGCTGCAGCTTTCCTCTTGTATGATTCTGTGCTCATAGCGCTAGCCCAGATTGGGGCCGCATAGAGTAGTATCGACGTCGTCACGCACGACGAAAGCCTCCGCCGGTTCTGTCGAGGTCCCCCCATATTCGGCATTATGCGCGCAAGAGCCGATGCCACTTTCGCTGCCTTTGCGCTGGCGTATTGAGCGTGCTCATCGAAATGCAGCCTCGCGTCTATCATTACTCCTGGGTACTTCAATGATGGCCGTGATTCGATCTCGCGTCCACCGCCCGTGAGAGTGATGGTCTCCCCCTTTTTTCTGCTTGTGACCAGGACCACTTCGGTTTTATGTTCAGCCAATTGTAGACCTACCGACGCCATCCAGCGGCGGATACTTCCGATAGACTCATTGGCTGTTTGTACTACCTCCTCTATGTGCTTTCCAACACTGATCACGGCCACGTCGTCGGCGAAGCCGACAATCTTTGATCCTTCCGATATATGGAGCCTTAACAGCGCGTCGTACATGACGTTTCAGAGAGTCGGGCCAAGGGCCGACCCTTGTAAAACGCTCCCTGTAACTTCGTAGGTCCTTACTCCATCTTCCATGTTGTACATCAGAGTTCTGTCCCTGATGTAGTCCTTCACGATTTGCAACAAGTAGGCTGGAACTCCCAGGTGTTGGAGTGCTTCTAATATGCAGCCCCACCTCGCGGAGTTGAAAGCATTCTTGACATCCAGGGTGACAATCGCACAGTACTTCTTACTGCCCCTTCTCCACCTTCTACCCTCGATGGCCTCCTAGGCTGAATTGACAACTAGGTTTATAGCGTCAACTGTCGATCGCGCCTTTCTGAAACCAAACTGGCTTTCGGAGAGGCCTGTTTCGCCTTCGGTGATTGTTTCCAAGCGTTTGCATATAATTCTCTCGAGGATCTTGCCTGCTGTGTCCAGTAAGCATATTGGGCGGTATGCTGATGGTTCTTCCGTCGGCGCCTTTCCCTTCGGCAGTAGCACGAGACGCTGTTTCTTCCAGCGTTGCGGAAAAGACCCTTCAAGCAGGCATGCGTTGTATACCTGCAAGAAGATGTCCGGGCGCACCCTGATCGCCGACTTCAGGTCAACGTTGGGGATATCATCTAGGCCGGGTGCCTTGGCGTCACCTACTTTTTTGCAGGCCGCGAGTAGTTCCTCCATCGTAATCGGTGGGACCTCATCGACAGGTACGAGTTGTCCTACGTCGTGCGTGGTGTCCTGCTGCTGTGGGAACAGCGTCGAGACTATCCTATACAGCGATTCCCATCTGGTCGGCGTAATCATAAGTGGGCTTTTTAACTCGGTCATAACGATCTTATATGGCCTACCCCAGGAGTCATTGTCGACTTCGAGGCATAACTTGGCCCAACTCCTTCGCTTGCTAGCTTTAATCGCCACCTTAAACTCTCTACGGGCTTGCTTGTAGCGCTGCTGGCGTACACGGTACTCAGGGCGCCCCCTCGCTCTCTGGTACAGCCTTCTGAAGCGATGGCATCGTCTCCGAAGTTCAGCGATGCCTTCGTTCCACCAATAAACTGGTGGCCGTCGGCTGCAAGCTGAGGTCCTCGGCATTGCTACATCCGCGGCTTCAGTGATTAATGACATCATCTGCCGAGCTTTGTCCTCTGGGGATCCAGCGATGTCCACGTTCTGCTCCATCATGGTTTTAAACGCCCTCTCATCAAAGGCTTTAGCTTTCCATCTCGGGGTAACTTCTATGCCAGTCCTTCTGCTGATGTTACGGGGTATCTTCATTGTGCATAAGATTGCCTGATGGTCGCTGTGGGTATAAAGGTCGCTGACTTCCCAAGTTATGCCCTGTGTGAAGAGGCCTTCGCTCACGAACGTCAGATCAACGATCGAGCTTGTGCCATTCCTGGTCAACGTCGGTATGGCCCCGTTGTTGATCAGGACTATGTCAAGTTGTGCAAAGGACTGCAGTAGGGTTTCCCCCCTAAGGTTTGTTACCCTGCTGCCCCATTCATTAGCCCACACATTGAAATCTCCCGCGATAACCAGAGGGCTCCCGGTCCGTGCGTCTGCCACCAACTGGTCTAGGAGTCTCTCGAATTCTTCAATCGGGGCATTCGGTGAGGCATAACAACTATAGATATATATGCCATCCACCTTTGCCCAGACGAATCCTGTTCTCGGTACTTTCCGCACTTCCTGTATAGGGGACTTGCTACATGCCCAGATGGCAGCCCGTCCCGAGGTGTCCGATACCCACTTCCTTCCCTCGATATTTTTATTCTGTTCACACAAAATTGCGACGTCGATGTTCCGTTCGCGTGCAGTCTGCCAGAGGAGGTCTTGCGCCGCTTCGCAGTGGTTGAGATTGAGCTGGAGTATTCTCATCTTGATTTCTTCGACGCCACTTGAAGAGCTTTCCGAAAAGCCGGACACTTGCCTCTACCCGCGGGGTGATCGGTGTTCCCGTTCCCACGGCAGAGAACGCAACATGGGTTTCCAGAGCACTCTGTAGCGAGGTGCCCCTCCTCCCCGCATTTGAAACACTGCTTCGACATGTCGGCGCCTTTGCAGTTTCTCGCTAAATGACCAAAGTCCCAGCACCTAAAGCACCGTGAGACGGACTCCTTTCCCCGGATGCGGCACACCACCCAACCGATTCTCACCTTGCCCAAATCTATCGCTTTCCGGGCTAAGTCTGCCGGGAGACTAACTAGCGCTGTCTGGGTGCCACCATAAGCCTGACGGACGGACCTAACTACAGTCGCCGTCAAGCTGCTCAATTCCAGCCGCGTCGCCAGAGCTTCCGCGACCTCTTCCTTCGTAGTGAGTTCATCAAGGTCTTTGATCTCGATCTGGATCTCGTGCGCCAGTGATCTCACCTCCACTGAGGATCCGAGAGCTCCTTCCACTGACTCTTTCAACTGCGGAGCTATCCGGAGTGCCTTTCGGTCGAGCTCCAGTAGTAACTCCCCGGCCATAGTCTTCCGAATCTTTGTGACGCTTGCCCCCAGCTCCTTCATGGCTAGATTTCCTTTCATTTGCCGCAGGATGTCAGCATGCGTTCTCTCTCCTGTAGTCTTGATGACTATGGCGTCGGGCTTTATCGGTCGGGGTCGTGGCTTCTTTCGTGGCCTCTTTCCGACCGTCTGCCACCCTGTTGGGTCCCTCGGTCCCGTTTGCTGCGCCGTCGCCGACGCAAAGTTCCCGCCAGGCTGGGGCGAGTCGCGGCTGCGCTGTTCTGCGCGGTCTCCTTTCTTCTTTCTTGCTTCTGCCATGCTCTCCCGCCGGGGGGGGGGGGTGGCGTGCATCTCTTTATGTTCGATCCCTCAGTCGGGCCTCCTCCTTTTCTTGGCTTTACGACCCTGTCCTTCACGGTTGGAGACGGGGTCATCTTCCTGTTATTGGTTGACTTTCCAGATAGGCCCGAAGAAGTCTGCGTCTCTTTAACTTCCGCCCTCGGTTTGCCCGTAGGCGGTGCCTTCTCGATGTCCGGACGGCATGCTATGTCGTAGCTCGTTTTTATCGACGCGACAAGCCTCCTAATCTCCATATGGACTTGTTGCCGAGCCTTTCGAAGGGTGCCTCGCTCCTGTTATGGCAGTTGTTACGCGCCTGGTCTTTCTCCTGCCTTGTCGCTTTTGATACTACGGGAGCCAAGTGGCCCACTCCTGTAGATCTTGTGGTTTCATTGCAGTCGTTGGATGACGACGTCCTGGAGCCGGCGTTCTCACTCCCATGGGACGCCGGTACTGGGGATTCGTACCCCTGCACCGTAATCGGTAATTCCTCATACGGACTTGCCATCGTGATTTACTGTCGAGGTTTCTTCCCCGTGGTGTTTGGTCCACGGGAGGTATTTTAATTGCCTCCTACCCTCTATATCTATATAGACATGTTTATCCATATCCATATCTATACCCATATAGATATATGTATATATATATATATCTATATATATATATATATGATATATCTATTCCCATGTCCATATCTATATAGAGGGCCTTCCCCTATCCGCCACTCGTGGTGTGTGTGTGTGTGTGTGTGTGTGTGTGTGTGTGTGTGTGTGTGTGTGTGTGTGTGTGTGTGTGTGTGTGTGTGTGTGTGTGTGTGTGTGTGTGTGTGTGTGTGTGTGTGTGTGTGTGTGTGTGTGTGTGTGTGTGTGTGTGTGTGTGTGTGTGTGTGTGTGTGTGTGTGTGTGTGTGTGTGTGTGTGTGTGTGTGTGTGGGTGGGTGTGTTTTAAACAATATTAAAAATTCATTTCAATCGCCACCGGCTTTGAGGGCACCACCAGCAGCAGAATGCAGAGAAAAGGTATTTACATCTTTATATATATTGTATATTGGGACGGGCATATATCGGTTTGCGGAAAATTGTCCGAAAACAGTTGACCGAAAAACAATTGACCGAAAACAATTGACCGAAAACAATTGACCGAAAACAATTGACCGAAAACAATTGACGGAAAAAAAAATTGACCTAAAACATTTAACCGAAAAAACAACTGACCGAAAACAATTGACCGAAAAAACAATTAACCGAAAACAATTGACCGAAATTACAATTGACCGAAAACAATTGACCGAAAACAATTGACCGAAAACAATTGACCGAAATTACAATTGACCGAAAGTACGATTGACCGAAAGTACGATTGACCGAAAGTACAATTGACCGAAAGTACAATTGACCGAAAGTACAATTGACCGAAAGTACAATTGACCGAAAGTACAATTGACCGAAAGTACAATTGAGCGAAAGTACAATTGACCGAAAGTACAATTGACCGAAAGTACAATTGACCGAAAGTACAATTGACCGAAAGTACAATTGACCGAAAGTACAATTGACCGAAAGTACAATTGACCGAAAGTACAATTGACCAAAAGTACAATTGACCGAAAGTACAATTGACCGAAAGTACAATTGGCCGAAAGTACAATCTACTGATAGTATAGTTCACCCTCGTTCGCTCGCTGGTACGCCAGCTGTCGCTGGTACGCCTAGTTTTTTGCGTGCCAGTGACTACAGGGCAAATTAAAAAAAAACAAAAAAAAGTTAACAAATTTAAAGCATTTTGAATTTGTGTAGTTGCTTTGGGGGGGGCTCTGCCCCCTCCAACCCCCCTAGCGGGGGCTTTGCACCCCCCTGCACCCCCACGAGGGGGCTTTGCCCCCTCGACCCCCACCGGGGCGGCTCCGCCCCCCCTGGACGCCCCCTTAGGAGCATAAGTACGCCCACGCGATCAGCGGCGCCACGGAATTTCGCTTGCCAACCACTGTGCGCGCCGCGGCACTCAGGCCGGCCAATGACTATCCGCTGGCTCGCCGGCCGGCCGAACCCCGACAGCGGTCGGCAGACTCACTCGACTCCCGGGGTTTGTTGTTGTGTTCGTGCGCTCGACGTCACACGGACAGGCTCACCGACACGGCGGTCATTGGTGTGAGAAATGAAAATCGATATTTTCGCTAGGGCACAGATTTTCGGAAAATCGATATATTAGCAATGCGCGAACGGATTTTATCGTGCCAGGGCTCGTTGGAAATAGAAAAATAAATAAAAAATATGGAACCTGAAAACATTTTCGTGAGATAAATACTCACTGAGATATCGCGAGTTACTTTTTAAATCAACGGAAAAAGCCTCGAGGTCACGTTGATAAGAGTAGTGGTAGAGCCTCGTCTCGCTCGCCACATATTTCTTTTTTTACTTGGCGTCGAGACGCTGCCGCGTCTCTTGATTTCGGTCAATTGACCGAAAGCCCTCCCCCCGGCACCCGGCGGGGGCTTCAGCACCCGCACCCCCACAAGGGGGCACCGCTCCCTGGACCCCCCCCCCCCCCCCCACGGGGACTTTCAGTCGCCCACGCGCTCTACGGCTTTTTATCTGTGTTAGAAACTATCTATAATTTTCAATCCAGAATAGAAAATATGAGAAAATGTCATGACTTTGCTCACTCTTCCTTCATTGATCGTTTATTTCCCACTCTTAGCTTTACCCAGAGTCAACGACGTGGACGTGGTGGGAATCTGGCTCCATTGTTATTTTTTTGTATTTTTTTATTTTTCTATTTTTTTGTTATTTTTGTTTTTTAATTTTTTTTGTATTTTTGGTATATTTGTTTTTTTTTATTTTGTTTTTGTATTTTTTCTTTATTTTTGTTTTCTTTTATTTCATTAATGGATTTTTTATTTTATTATTTTTTTGATTTTCTGTTTCTGATTTTCTGTATTTGATTTTTTATTTTCTGTTTCTGATTTTCTGTATTTAATTTTTTATTTTCTGGTTCTGTTTTTTGTATTTGATTTTCTGTTTCTGATTTTTCATTATCTGTTTGTGATTTCTGTATTTAATTTTTTGTTTTCTATTTTCTGTTTTGGTTTGTAGTTTACCGAGTTTGTTGTGCATTGTGGTGTCCATTCAAAAGTCGATACAATTAGCAACTGCTCTTACATATTCGATTTTGTTTTCGAAAAAAGGCTTTTCGTAGTTCTTAACGATGCTCACCAATCGTTCGTTGTGATTTTTGTATTTTTTTGCTTGTGTCGCCCCTGAGATACCGTTGCGTATCTGGGTAATCACCATTTCGTTCCGGGACTGCTCGAGCTTCAGGCTGCTGATCAAATGCCACAATGTCGGCTTTTTTTGTCTGATTAGATCATTAAAACCCCGGTGCCATCCCTCGATGTTATTGTTCGTTCGCGGCAAGTCTGTATGACATGCTTCATAGTGGTTCCAGAAACGAATTGGAAATTTCCCGGCTCGGCGAGTTCCTCTTCGATCCGTGCGGCCGATGTACTGCTCTTCAAACGAGAAAAGAAACTCGTCGATATCTTCATCTGGAGTCTGAAAGACTTCGCTGACGATCAGGTCGAATATTTCTTCCACTTTATCAATTGGGACGAATGCCAGCGCACTCAACATCTTGATATTTTTTGCGAACTCCACCTCGGTGTCATACCGAGTTTTCAAATGATGCGCTGCAAGTTTTCTGTAGACGGCCTGGTTGAAATGGAAGTTGCAAAAACGGATCGAAATATCGGGAAAGACGTTTTTGAAAGCCTGCGCCGCAGCACGCTCCATGTCGATGAGTATCGTCACCGGGTTTAAGGTCGGTTTGACGCTTTTGAGCTGATCAAGCATCTCGCGGTATAGAGCTTCCGACTTTCCTGCCAACAGAACGTATATCAGAGGAACGATTTTTTCCTCGATAATTGCATGGATAGTGTATAATTGACCGAATAGTGCTAGACAAGCGTCAAAAGTGCCGTCAGCCAGCCAGTGCTCGGCTCTCGCCAACAAATTCAAGTTTTCGTCTGTCCCGAAAATGAGAATGCGATCATCAACATTCCCCTTGTCGTAGACCAAGGAATTCTCCCCTTTTTCCGTCTCCCCAAATTGTGGTGGGAGAACAATGTCTTCGCGACATGATGGGTGTGGCGGATGGCCTTCCTGGGCACTGCGAACGTTACGCAGCGTCCTCTTTAGAGAAGAAGTCCATGGCATCTTCGAAACGACACTTTCGCTAATTCCAGCCGAGGATCGAGCAATCAGTTCATGGGAACTAACTGTCGAGTTCCGAGCTGAATTTTTTGAGTCGTTCACGAGTACTTCTTTTGTCACGACATCCGCCTGGCCACCATGATTGTGCGCTACTTCCGTTTCCACTTCATCTCCACAAGTAGTCACTCGACCTCGACAAAGTTTTGGTCGTGCAAGGATACAATGCCAATACGTCTTGTCGTTGTGTTCACCGTCGTTCCAATACAAAAAACCCTTGTGCAGCAACCTCGGTTTGCCCTTTTCGCTTTCAACAAACTGAAGCGGCATCGTTTAGTGTCTCAAAACCGATCTCCGATTTTGCAATTTTTTATGAATTGCACCAAAAAATTTGAATTTTCAGTTTTTGAAATGCACAATTTTTTATTTTATTTTATTAGATTTTGAAATTTGAATTGGTCAAATTTGCATAAAACATAGCAAGAGACCGATCAAACGAAACATCACCCGAAAACGTTCGGATACAGAATTATATTCGAGTCGGATATGTGTCAAGGTAAGCGAAGAGAAAATCCAGTAGAGAATCACCGACCACACTCAAGAGGAGCTCAACACAGATGGAGAACAGACGCTAATAATGCGTTAAGGATTGGAAAGTAACCGAAAAGCTTAGTCGTTATGTAAGGTGCGGGGCAGGTAAGAGGTACATTATACTATGAATTCGGTTGTTGTATTTTCGGTTAATTGTACTTTCGGTCAATTGTACTTTCGGTCAATTGTGATTTCGGTCAATTGTGATTTCGGTCAATTGTACTTTCGGTCAATTGTAATTTCGGTCAATTGTACTTTCGGTCAATTGTAATTTCGGTCAATTGTACTTTCGGTCAATTGTAATTTCGGTCAATTGTAATTTCGGTCAATTGTAATTTCGGTCAAATGTTTTCGGTCAATTGTAATTTCGGTCAATTGTTTTCGGTCAATTGTAATTTCGGTCAATTGTTTTCGGTCAATTGATTTTTCGGTGAATTGTTTTCGGCCAATTGTAATTTCGGTAAATTGTTTTTTCGGTCAACTGTTTTCGGTCAATTGTTTTCGGTCAATTGTTTTTCGGTCAATTGTTTTCGGTCAATTTTCCGCAGACGGAACAAAATATCGATTTACACCGAGATCCGAGATGTCCCGAGGTCCGAAGGATTTTGGCATCTCAGCTCGACATAAAAGTTTTGAAACTATACGAAATCCTTGCGTTCAACGTCGTTTCGTACAGCTTCCTTGAACAAAACATCAATTTACACTCAGAATCGAGATTTCCCGAGTTTTCTAACGTTTCTGTTATCTTAGCTGCACATAAGAACAACAAAACTATGCACTTTCTTGTCTAAACACGATTTGCTCAGTTGGAACGTCGTGTCGCTAAACTGTATCGAACGAAATGTCGATCTACAGCGAGAACCGAAATTTTACGATTTTCGAACCCCTCTGGCCTCTGAGCTCGACGTCTTCGTGTCTAAATCGCTTATCTTGCTCAGAAACACGAAATTCATGCATTAATCGTCCTTTTGCACAGCTGTATCGTACGAAATATTGATCACCGAAGATCGAACTGTCCTGATATTTGGGCGATTTTCGCATGTCAGCTCAACGTAAACGTCTCAAAATTGTTCAATTTCTTCAGAAACACGGAAATCTTGCATTCATCATCGTCTTTCACGGCTGTATCGAGTGAAAAATGGAACACCGAGAAACGAGATTTTCCCTAGTTTCAAACGATTCTGGCATCTAAGCTCGACATAAAAGTGTTTAAAATATGCATTTTGTTACGAAAAACGAAATTCTTGCGTTAATCGTCGTCTCGCTCAACTGTATCGGACGAAACATCGATCTACACGTAGAATCGAGATGTACCGAGTTTCTAACTATTCTGTTATGTCAGCTCGATATTAAAACGATGCATTTTGTATCGAAAAACGTATTGCTTTCGTTGAACAACGTCTAGCAGAACTGTATTGAACAAAATATCGATCTACACCGAGTTCCAAAATGTCCGGAGTTTCGAGTGATTCTGGCCTTCCCTAGCGAACGTCAACGCGTCGAAAACGTTTACTTCGTCCGAAAACCTGAACTTTTCACGTTGAACGTCGTCTCGCTCGGCTGTATCAAACGAAACATCGATCTTCAACGAGAATCAAGATTTCGCATGTTTTAGGCAATTTAGAACTAACTAGCTCAACGTAAAAGTAAGAAATCTAATAATTTTAAGCAAAGAAAATGATTCTTGCCTCAAACGTAGTCTCGCACAGCTGAAACATCCGTAACTTTAAACTACACAGACAATCGAGCTTTTGCAAGTTTCGAGCAATTCCGTCATCTTATCTAGACGTATATGTGTTAGATTCGGTTAATTCGTCCGAAAAAACGGAATTCTTTTATCAAACGATGTTTTGCAAGGCTGTATTGGACGAAATATCGACCACCGAAAATCGAGATGCCCCGAGATTTGAACGATTCTGTCATCTCAGCTCAACGGCTATGTGTCAAAATCGTTCGATTTGTCTAGAAACACGAATTTCGGGCATTCAACGTCGCCTTGAACGGCTGTATTGTACAAAACAACGATTTACACCGAGATCCAAGATGTCCCGAGGTCCGAAGGATTTGGGCATCTCAGCTCGACATAAAAGTTTTGAAACTATACGAAATCCTTTCGTTAAACGTCGTTTCGTACAGCTTCCTTCATTAAAACATCAATTTACACTCAGAATCGAGATTTCCCGAGTTTTCTAACGTTTCTGTTATCTTAGCTGGACATAAGAACGACAAAACTATGCACTTTCTCGTCGAAACACGATTTGCTCAGTTGGAACGTCGTGTCGCAAAACTGTATCGAACGAAATGTCAATCTACAGCAAGAACCGAAATTTTTCGATTTTCGAACTCCTCTGGCCTCTAAGCTCGACGTCTTCGTGTCTAAATTGCTTATCTTGCTCAGAAACACGAAATTCATGCATTAAACGTCATTTTGCACGGCTGTATCGTACGAAAAATTGATCACCGAAGATCAAGATGTCCTGATTTTTGGGCGATATTCGCATGTCAGCCCAATCTGAGGGTCTCAAATTTGTTCAATTTATCTAGAAACACGGAAATCTTGCATTGATCATCGTCTTTCACGGCTGTATCGAGTGAAAAATGGAACACCGAGAAACGAGATTTTCCTAGTTTCAAACGATTCTGGCATCTGAGCTCGACATAAGAGTGTTTAAAATATTCATTTTGTTTCGAGAAACGGAATTCTCGCGTTAATCGTCGTCTCGCTCAACTATATCGACCGAAACATCGATCTACACGT
Source organism: Tromatobia lineatoria (assembly GCA_949699805.1). Lineage (NCBI taxonomy): Eukaryota > Metazoa > Arthropoda > Insecta > Hymenoptera > Ichneumonidae > Tromatobia > Tromatobia lineatoria. The sequence goes on along the minus strand of OX453039.1, from coordinate 8,039,049 downwards.
AGAATCGAGATGTACCGAGTTTCTAACTGTTCTGATATGACATATCAGCTCGACATTAAAACGATGCATTTTGTATCGAAAAACGAACTGCTTTCGTTGAACGTCGTCTAGCAGAACTGTAGTGAACAAAATATCGATTTACACCGAGATCCGAGATGTCCCGAGGTCCGAAGGATTTTGGCATCTCAGCTCGACATAAAAGTTTTGAAAGAATACAAAATCCTTGCGTTCAACGTCGTTTCGTACAGCTTCCTTGAACAAAACATCAATTTACACTCAGAATCGAGATTTCCCGAGTTTTCTAACGTTTCTGTTATCTTAGCTGGACATAAGAACGACAAAACTATGCACTTCCTTGTCGAAACACGATTTGCTCAGTTGGAACGTCGTGTCGCAAAACTGTATCGAACGAAATGTCGATCTACAGCGGGAACCGAAATTTTTCGATTTTCGAACCCCTCTGGCCACTGAGCTCGACGTCTTTGTGTCTAAATCGGATATCTTGCTCAGAAACACGGAATTTATGCATTGAATGTCCTTTTGCACGGCTGTATCGTACGAAATATTGATCACCGAAGATCGAAATGTCCTGATATTTAGGCGATTTTCGAATGTCATCTCAACGTAAACGTCTCAAAATTGTTCAATTTATCCAGAAACACGGAAATCTTGCATTCATCATCGTCTTCTACGGCTGTATCGAGTGAAAAATAGAACACCGAGAAACGAGATTTTCCCTAGTTTCAAACGATTCTGGCATCTGAGCCCGACATAAAAGTGTTTAAAATATGCATTTCGTTACGAAAAACGAAATTCTTGCGTTAATCGTCGTCTCGCTCAACTGTATCGACCGAAACATCGATCTACACGTAGAATCGAGATGTACCGAGTTTCTAACTATCCTGTTATGTCAGCTCGACATCAAAACGATGCATTTTGTATCGAAAAACGTATTGCTTTCGTTGAACGTCGTCTAGCAGAACTGTATTGAACAAAATATCGATCTACACCGAAATCCGAGATATCCGGAGTTTCGTGTGATTGTGGCCTTCCCTAGCGAACGTCAACGCGTCGAAAACGTTTACTTCGTCCTAAAACCTGAACTTTTCACGTTGAACGTCGTCTCGCTCGGCTGTATCAAACAAAACATCGATCTTCAACGAGAATCAAGATTTCGCATGTTTAAGGCAATTTAGAACTAACGAGCTCAACGTAAAAGTAGAAAATCTTATAATTTTGAGCAAAGAAAATGATTCTTGCCTCAAACGTGGTCTCGCACAGCTGAAAAATCCGTAACTTTAAACTACACAGACAATCGAGCTTTTGCAAGTTTCGAGCAATTCCGTCATCTTAGCTCGACGTATATGTGTTAGATTCGGTTAATTCGTCCGAAAAATTAAAATTCTTTCATCAAACGATGTTTTGCAAGGCTGAATTGGACGAAATATCGACCACCGAAAATCGAGATGCCCCGAGATTTGAACGATTCTGTCATCTCAGCTCAACGGCTATGTGTCAAAATCGTTCGGTTTGTCTAGAAACACAGATTTTGGGCATTTAACGTCGCCTCGAACGGCTGTATCGTACAGAACAACGATTTAGACCGAGAATCGAGATGTCCCGAGGTCCGAAGGATTTTGGCATCTCAGCTCGACATAAAAGTTTTGAAACTATACGAAATCCTCGCGTTGATTGTCGTTTCGTACAGCTTCCTTGAACAAAACATCAATTTACACTCAGAATCAAGATTTCCTGAGTTTTCTAACGTTTCTGTTATCTTAGCTGGACATAAGAACGACAAAACTATGCACTTTCTCGTCGAAACACGATTTGCTCAGTTGGAACGTCGTGTCGCAAAACTGTATCGAACGAAATGTCAATCTACAGCGAGAACCGAAATTTTTCGATTTTCGAACCCCTCTGGCCTCTGAGCTCGACGTCTTCGTGTCTAAATCGCTTATCTTGCTCAGAAACACGAAATTCATGCATTAAACGTCCTTTTGCACGGCTGTATCGTACGAAAAATTGATCACCGAAGATCAAGATGTCCGGATTTTTGGGCGATATTCGCATGTCAGCTCAATCTAAGGGTCTCAAATTTGTTCAATTTATCCAGAAACACGGAAATCTTGCATTGATCATCGTCTTTCACGGCTGTATCGAGTGAAAAATGGAACTCCGAGAAACGAGATTTTCCTAGTTTAAAACGATTCTGGCATCTGAGCTCGACATAAAAGTGTTTAAAATATGCATTTTGTTTCGAAAAACGAAATTCTTGCGTTAATCGTCGTCTCGCTCAACTATATCGACCGAAACATCGATCTACACGTAGAATCGAGATGTACCGAGTTTCTAACTGTTCTGATATAACATATCAGCTCGACATTAAAACGATGCATTTTGTATCGAAAAACGAACTGCTTCCGTTGAACGTCGTCTAGCAGAACTGTAGTGAACAAAATATCGATTTACACCGAGATCCGAGATGTCCCGAGGTCCGAAGAATTTTGGCATCTCAGCTCGACATACAAGTTTTAAACTATACGAAATCCTTGCGTTCAACGTCGTTTCGAACAGCTTCCTTGAACAAAACATCAATTTACACTCAGAATCGAGATTTTCCGAGTTTTCTAACGTTTCTGTTATCTTAGCTGGACATAAGAACGACAAAACTATGCACTCTCTTGTCGAAACACGATTTGCTCAGTTGGAACGTCGTGTCGCAAAACTGTATCGAACGAAATGTCGATCTACAGCGGGAACCGAAATTTTTCGATTTTCGAACCCCTCTGGCCTCTGAGCTCGACGTCTTTGTGTCTAAATCGCTTAGCTTGCTCAGAAACACGAAATTCATGCATTAATCGTCCTTTTGCACAGCTATATCGTACGAAATATTGATCACCGAAAATCGAACTGTCCTGATATTTGGGCGATTTTCGCATGTCAGCTCAACGTAAACGTCTCAAAATTGTTCAATTTATCCAGAAACACGGAAATCTTGCATTCATCATCGTCTTTCACGGCTGTATCGAGTGAAAAATGGAACACCGAGAAACGAGATTTTCCCTAGTTTCAAACGATTCTGGCATCTGAGCTCGACATAAAAGTGTTTAAAATATGCATTTTGTTACGAAAAACGAAATTCTCGCGTTAATCGTCGTCTCGCTCAACTGTATCGACCGAAACATCGATCTACACGTAGAATCGAGATGTACCGAGTTTCGAACTATTCTTTTATGTCAGCTCGACATTAAAACGATGCATTTTGTATCGAAAAACGAACTGCTTTCGTTGAACGTCGTCTAGCAGAACTGTAGTGAACAAAATATCGATTTACACCGAGATCCGCGATGTCCCGAGGTCCGAAGGATTTTGGCATCTCAGCTCGACATAAAAGTTTTGAAACTATACGAAATCCTTTTGTTAAACGTCGTTTCGTACAGCTTCCTTGATTAAAACATCAATTTATACTCAGAATCGAGATTTCCCGAGTTATCTAACGTGTCTGTTATCTTAGCTGGACGTAAGAACAACAAAACCATGCACTTTCTCGTCGAAACACGATTTGCTCAGTTGGAACGTCGTGTCGCAAAACTGTATCGAACGAAATGTCGATCTACAGCGAGAACCGAAATTTTTCGATTTTCGAACCCCCTGGCCTCTGAGCTCGACGTCTTCGTGTCTAAATCGCTTATCTTGCTCAGAAACCCGAAATTCATGCATTAAACGTCTTTTTGCACGGCTGTATCGTACGAAAAATTGATCACCGAAGATCAAGATGTCCTGATTTTTGGGTGATTTTCGCATGTCAGCTCAATCTGAGGGTCTTAAATTGGTTTAATTTATCCAGAAACACGGAAATCTTGCATTCATCATCGTCTTTCACGGCTGTATCGAGTGAAAAATGGAACACCGAGAAACGAGATTTTTTCTAGTTTCAAACGATTCTGGCATCTGAGCTCGACATAAGAGTGTTTAAAATATGCATTTTGTTTCGAAAAACGAATATCTTGCGTTAATCATCGTCTCGCTCAACTATATCGACCGAAACATCGATCTACACGTAGAATCGAGATGTACCGAGTTTCTAACTATTCTGATATGACATAGCAGCTCGACATTGAAACGATGCATTTTGTATCGAAAAACGAATTGCTTCCGTTGAACGTCGTCTAGGTGAACTGTATTGAACAAAATATCGATCTACACCGAGATCCGAGATGTCCGGAGTTTCGAGTGATTCTGGCCTTCCCTAGCGAACGTCAACGCGTCGAAAACGTTTACTTTGTCCTAAAACCTGAACTTTTCACGTTGAACGTCGTCTCGCACGGCTGTATTAAACAAAACATCGATCTTCAACGAGAATCAAGGATTTGCATGTTTTACGCAATTTAGAACTAATTAGCTCAACGTAAAAGTAAGAAATCCAATAATTTTGAGCAAAGAAAATGATTCTTGCCTGAAACGTGGTCTCGCACAGCTGAAACATCCGTAACTTTGAACTACACAGACAATCGAGCTTTTGCAAGTTTCGAGCAATTCCGTCATCTTAGCTCGACGTATATCCGTTAGATTCGGTTAATTTGTCCGAAAAAACGAAATTCTTTGATCAAACGATGTTTTGCAAGGCTGTATTGGACGAAATATCGACCACCAAAAATCGAGATGCCCCGAGATTCAAACGATTCTGTCATCTCAGCTCAACGGCTATGTGTCAAAATCGTTCGGTTTGTCTAGAAACACAGATTTTGGGCATTTAACGTCGCCTCGAACGGCTGTATCGTACAGAACAACGATTTAGACCGAGAATCGAGATGTCCCGAGGTCCGAAGGATTTTGGCATCTCAGCTCGACATAAAAGTTTTGAAACTATACGAAATCCTCGCGTTGATTGTCGTTTCGTACAGCTTCCTTGAACAAAACATCAATTTACACTCAGAATCAAGATTTCCCGAGTTTTCTAACGTTTCTGTTATCTTAGCTGGAAATAAGAACGACAAAACTATGCACTTTCTCGTCGAAACACGATTTGCTCAGTTGGAACGTCGTGTCGCAAAACTGTATCGAACGAAATGTCAATCTACAGCGAGAACCGAAATTTTTCGATTTTCGAACTCCTCTGGCCTCTGAGCTCGACGTCTTCGTGTCTAAATCGCTTATCTTGCTCAGAAACACGAAATTCATGCATTAAACGTCCTTTTGCACGGCTGTATCGTACGAAAAATTGATCACCGAAGATCAAGATGTCCTGATTTTTGGGCGATATTCGCATGTCAGCTCAATCTGAGGGTCTCAAATTTGTTCAATTTATCCAGAAACACGGAAATCTTGCATTGATCATCGTCTTTCACGGCTGTATCGAGTGGAAAATGGAACACCGAGAAACGAGATCTTCCTAGTTTCAAACGATTCTGGCATCTGAGCTCGACATAAAAGTGTTTAAAATATGCATTTTGTTTCGAGAAACGAAATTCTTGCGTTAATCGTCGTCTCGCTCGACTATATCGACCGAAACATCGATCTACACGTAGAATCGAGATGTACCGAGTTTCTAACTGTTCTGATATGACATATCAGCTCGACATTAAAACGATGCATTTTGTATCGAAAAACGAACTGCTTTCGTTGAACGTCGTCTAGCAGAACTGTAGTGAACAAAATATCGATTTACACCGAGATCCGAGATGTCCCGAGGTCCGAAGGATTTTGGCATCTCAGCTCGACATAAAAGTTTTGAAACTATACGAAATCCTTGCGTTCAACGTCGTTTCGTACAGCTTCCTTGAACAAAACATCAATTTATACTCAGAATCGAGATTTCCCGAGTTTTCTAACGTTTCTGTTATCTTAGCTGGACATAAGAACGACAAAACTATGCACTTTCTCGTCGAAACACGATTTGCTCAGTTGGAACGTCGTGTCGCAAAACTGTATCGAACGAAATGTCAATCTACAGCGACAACCGAAATTTTTCGATTTTCGAACTCCTCTGGCCTCTGAGCTCGACGTCTTCGTGTCTAAATCGCTTATCTTGCTCAGAAACACGAAATTCATCCATCGAACGTCCTTTTGCACGGCTGTATCGTACGAAAAATTGATCACCGAAGATCAAGATGTCCTGATTTTTGGGCGATATTCGCATGTCATCTCAATCTGAGGGTCTCAAATTTGTTCAATTTATCCAGAAACACGGTAATCTTGCATTGATCATCGTCTTTCACGGCTGTATCGAGTGAAAAATGGAACACCGAGAAACGAGATTTTCCTAGTTTCAAACGATTCTGGCATCTGAGCTCGTCATAAAAGTGTTTAAAATATGCATTTTGTTTCGAGAAACGAAATTCTTGCGTTAATCGTCGTCTCGCTAAACTATATCGACCGAAACAGCGATCTACACGTAGAATCGAGATGTACCGAGTTTCTAACTATCCTGTTATGTCAGCTCGACATTGAAACGATGCATTTTGTATCGAAAAACGTATTGCTTTCGTTAAACGTCGTCTAGCAGAACTGTATTGAACAAAATATCGATCTACACCGAGAATCGAGATCTTCGGAGTTTCGAGTGATTCTGGCCTTCCATAGCGAACGTCAACGCGTCGAAAACGTTTACTTCGTCCTAAGACCTGAACTTTTCACGTTGAACGTCGTCTCGCTCGGCTGTATCAAACAAAACATCGATCTTCAACGAGAATCAAGATTTCGCATGTTTTAGGCAATTTAGAACTAACTAGCTCAACGTAAAAGTAAGAAATCCAATAATTTTTAGCAAAGAAAATGATTCTTGCCTCAAACGTGGTCTAGCACAGCTGAAAAATCCGTAACTTTGAACTACACAGACAATCGAGCTTTTGCAAGTTTCGAGCAATTCCCTCATCTTAGCTTGACGTATATGTGTTAGATTCGGTTAATTCGTCCGAAAAAACGAAATTATTTGATCGAACGATGTTTTGCATTGCTGTAGTGAACGAAACATCGACCACTGAAAATCGATATGCCCCGAGATTTGAACGGTTCTGTCATCTCAGCTCAACGGCTATTTGTCAAAATCGTCAATTTGTCTAGAAACCCAAATTTCGGGCATTTAACGTCGCCTTGCACGGCTGTATCGTACAAAACAACAATTTAGACCGAGAATCGAGATGTCCCGAGGTTCGAAGGACTTTGGCATCTCAGCTCGACATAAAAGTTTTGAAACTATACAAAATCCCTGCGTTAAACGTCGTTTCGTGCAGCTTCCTCGAACAAAACATCAATTTACACTCAGCATCGAGATGGCCCGAGTTTTCTAACGTTTCTGTTATCTTAGCTGGACATAAGAACGACAAAACTATGCACTTCCTCGTCGAAACACGATTTGCTCAGTTGGAACGTCGTGTCGCAAAACTGTATCGAACGAAATGTCAATCTACAGCGAGAACCGAAATTTTTCGATTTTCGAACCCCTATGGCCTCTGAGCTCGACGTCTTCGTGTCTAAATCGCTTATCTTGCTCAGAAACACGAAATTCATGCATTAAACGTCTTTTTGCACGGCTGTATCGTACGAAAAATTGATCACCGAAGATCAAGATGTCCTGATTTTTGGGTGATTTTCGCATGTCAGCTCAATCTGAGAGTCTTACATTTGTTTAATTTATCCAGAAACACGGAAATCTTGCATTCATCATCGTCTTTCACGGCTGTATCGAGTGAAAAATAAAACCCCGAGAAACGAGATTTTCCTAGTTTCAAACGATTCTGGCATCTGAGCTGGACATAAGAGTGTTTAAAATATGCATTTTGTTTCGAAAAACGAATATCTTGCGTTAACGATCGTCTCGCTCAACTATATCGACCGAAACATCGATCTACACGTAGAATCGAGATGTACCGAGTTTCTAACTATTCTGATATGACATAGCAGCTCGACATTGAAACGATGCATTTTGTATCGAAAAACGAATTGCTTTTGTTGAACGTCGTCTAGCAGAACTGTATTGAACAAAATATCGATCTACACCGAGATCCGAGGTGTCCGGAGTTTCGAGTGATTCTGGCCTTCCCTAGCGAACGTCAACGCGTCGAAAAAGTTTACTTTGTCCTAAAACCTGAACTTTTCACGTTGAACGTCGTCTCGCACGGCTGTATTAAACAAAACATCGATCTTCAACGAGAATCAAGGATTTGCATGTTTTACGCAATTTAGAACTAATTAGCTCAACGTAAAAGTAAGAAATCCAATAATTTTGAGCAAAGAAAATGATTCTTGCCTGAAACGTGGTCTCGCACAGCTGAAACATCCGTAACTTTGAACTACACAGACAATCGAGCTTTTGCAAGTTTCGAGCAATTCCCGCATCTTAGCTTGACGTATATGTGTTAGATTCGGTTACTTCGTCCGAAAAAACGAAATTCTTTCATCAAATCACGTTTTGCATTGCTGTACTAAACGAAACATCGACCCCTGAAAATCGAGATGCCCCGAGATTTGAACGATTCTGTCATCTCAGCTCAACGGCTATGTGTCAAAATCGTTTGATTTGTCTAGAAACACAAATTTCGGGCATTTAACGTCGCCTCGAACGGCTGTATCGTACAAAACAACGATTTAGACCGAGAATCGAGATGTCCCGAGGTCCGAAGGATTTTGGCATCTCAGCTCGACATAAAAGTTTTGAAACTATACGGAATCCTCGCGTTAAACGTCGTTTCGTACAGCTTTCTTGAACAAAACATCAATTTACACTCAGAATCGAGATTTCCCGAGTTTTCTAACGTTTCTGTTATCTTAGCTGGACATAAGAACGACAAAACTAAGCACTTTCTCTTCGAAACACGATTTGCTCAGTTGGAACGGCGTGTCGCAAAACTGTATCGAACGAAATGTCGATCTCCAGCGAGAACCGAAATTATTCGATTTTCGAACCCCTTCTGGCCTCTGAGCTCGACGTCTTCGTGTCTAAATCGCTTATCTTGCTCAGGAACACGAAATTCATGCATTAAACGTTCTTCTGCACGGCTGTATCGTACGAAAAATTGATCACCGAAGATCGAGATGTCCTGATTTTTGGGCGATTTTTGCATGTCAGCTCAATCTAAGGGTCTCAAATTTGTTCAAATTATCCAGAAACACGGAAATCTTGCATTGATCATCGTCTTTCACGGCTGTATCGAGTGAAAAATAAAACCCCGAGAAACGAGATTTTCCTAGTTTCAAACGATTCTGGCATCTGAGCCCGATATAAAAGTGTTTAAAATTTGCATTTTGTTTCGAAAAACGAAACTCTTGCGTTAATCGTCGTCTCGCTCAACTATATCGACCGAAACATCGATCTACACGTAGAATCGAGATGTACCGAGTTTCTAACTGTTCTGATATGACATATCAGCTCGACATTAAAACGATGCATTTTGTATCGAAAAACGAACCGCTTTCGTTGAACGTCGTCTAGCAGAACTGTAGTGAACAAAATATCGATTGACACCGAGATCCGAAGGATTTTGGCATCTCAGCTCGACATAAAAGTTTTGAAACTATACGAAATCCTTGCGTTCAACGTTGTTTCGTACAGCTTCCTCGAACAAAACATCAATTTACACTCAGCATCGAGATGGCCCGAGTTTCCTAACGTTTCTGTTATCTTAGCTGGACATAAGAACGACAAAACTATGCACTTTCTCTTCGAAACACGATTTGCTCAGTTGGAACGTCGTGTCGCTAAACTGTATCGAACGAAATGTCGATCTACAGCGAGAACCGAAATTTTTCGATTTTCGAACCCCTCTGGCCTCTGAGCTCGACGTCTTCGTGTCTAAATCGCTTATCTTGCTCAGAAACAAGAAATTCATGCATTAAACGTCCTTTTGCACGGCTGTATCGTACGAAAAATTGATCACCGAAGATCGAGATGTCCTGATTTTTGGGCGATTTTCGCATGTCAGCTCAATCTGAGGGTCTCAAATTTGTTCAATTTATCCAGAAACACGGAAATCTTGCATTCATCATCGTCTTTCACGGCTGTATCGAGTGAAAAATGGAACACCGAGAAACGAGATTTTCCCTAGTTTCAAACGATTCTGGCATCTGAGCTCGACATAAAAGTGTTTGAAATATGCATTTTGTTACGAAAAACGAAATTCTTGCGTTAATCGTCGTCTCGCTTAACTGTATCGACCGAAACATCGATCTACACGTAGAATCGAGATGTACCGAGTTTCTAACTATTCTGATATGACATAGCAGCTCGACATTGAAACGATGCATTTTGTATCGAAAAACGTATTGCTTTCGTTGAACGTCGTCTAGCAGAACTGTATTGAACAAAATATCGATCTACACCGAGATCCGAGATGTCCGGAGTTTCGAGTGATTCTGGCCTTCCCTAGCGAACGTCAACGCGTCGAAAACGTTTACTTCGTCCGAAAACCTGAACTTTTCACGTTGAACGTCGTCTCGCTCGGCTGTGTCAAACAAAACATCGATCTTCAACGAGAATCAAGATTTCGCATGTTTTAGGCAATTTAGAACTAACTAGCTCAACGTAAAAGTAAGAAATCCAATAATTTTGAGCAAAGAAAGTGATTCTTGCCTCAAACGTGGTCTCGCACAGCTGAAACATCCGTAACTTTGAACTACACAGACAATCGAGCTTTTGCAAGTTTCGAGCAATTCCGTCATCTTAGCTCGACGTATATGTGTTAGATTCGGTTAATTCGTCCGAAAAATTAAAATTCTTTCATCAAACGATGTTTTGCAAGGCTGAATTGTACGAAATATCGACCACCGAAAATCGAGATGCCCCGAGATTTGAACGATTCTGTCATCTCAGCTCAACGGCTATGTGTCAAAATCGTTCGATTTGTCTAGAAACACAAATTTCGGGCATTTAACGTCGCCTTGCACGGCTGTATCGTACAAAACAACAATTTAGACCGAGAATCGAGATGTCCCAAGGTCCGAAGGATTTCGGCATCTTAGCTCGACATAAAAGTTTTGAAACTATACAAAATCCTCGCGTTAAACGTTGTTTCGTACAGCTTCCTTGAACAAAACATCAATTTACCCTCAGAATCGAGATTTCCCGAGTTTTCTAACGTTTCTGTTATCTTAGCTGGACATAAGAACGACAAAACTATGCACTCTCTTGTCGAAACACGATTTGCTCAGTTGGAACGTCTTGTCGCAAAACTGTATCGAACGAAATGTCGATCTACAGCGGGAACCGAAATTTTTCGATTTTCGAACCCCTCTGGCCTCTGAGCTCGACGTCTTCGTGTCTAAATCGCTTATCTTGCTCAGAAACACGAAATTCATGCATTAATCGTCCTTTTGCACAGCTGTATCGTACGAAATATTGATCACCGAAAATCGAACTGTCCTGATATTTGGGCGATTTTCGCATGTCAGCTCAACGTAAACGTCTTAAAATTGTTCAATTTATCCAGAAACACGGAAATCTTGCATTCATCATCGTCTTTCACGGCTGTATCGAGTGAAAAATGGAACACCGAGAAACGAGATTTTCCCTAGTTTCAAACGATTCTGGCATCTGAGCTCGACATAAAAGTGTTTAAAATATGCAATTTGTTACGAAAAACGAAATCCTCGCGTTAATCGTCGTCTCGCTCAACTGTATCGACCGAAACATCGATCTACACGTAGAATCGAGATGTACCGAGTTTCTAACTATTCTTTTATGTCAGCTCGACATTAAAACGATGCATTTTGTATCGAAAAACGAACTGCCTTCGTTGAACGTCGTCTAGCAGAACTGTAGTGAACAAAATATCGATTTACACCGAGATCCGAGATGTCCCGAGGTCCGAAGAATTTTGGCATCTCAGCTCGACATACAAGTTTTAAACTATACGAAATCCTTGCGTTCAACGTCGTTTCGAACAGCTTCCTTGAACAAAACATCAATTTACACTCAGAATCGAGATTTTCCGAGTTTTCTAACGTTTCTGTTATCTTAGCTGGACATAAGAACGACAAAACTATGCACTCTCTTGTCGAAACACGATTTGCTCAGTTGGAACGTCGTGTCGCAAAACTGTATCGAACGAAATGTCGATCTACAGCGGGAACCGAAATTTTTCGATTTTCGAACCCCTCTGGCCTCTGAGCTCGACGTCTTCGTGTCTAAATCGCTTATCTTGCTCCGAAACACGAAATTCATGCATTAATCGTCCTTTTGCACAGCTGTATCGTACGAAATATTGATCACCGAAAATCGAACTGTCCTGATATTTGGGCGATTTTCGCATGTCAGCTCAACGTAAACGTCTTAAAATTGTTCAATTTATCCAGAAACACGGAAATCTTGCATTCATCATCGTCTTTCACGGCTGTATCGAGTGAAAAATGGAACACCGAGAAACGAGATTTTCCCTAGTTTCGAACGATTCTGGCATCTGAGCTCGACATAAAAGTGTTTAAAATATGCAATTTGTTACGAAAAACGAAATCCTCGCGTTAATCGTCGTCTCGCTCGACTGTATCGATCGAAACATCGATCTACACGTAGAATCGAGATGTACCGAGTTTCTAACTATTCTTTTATGTCAGCTCGACATTAAAACGATGCATTTTGTATCGAAAAACGAACTGCTTTCGTTGAACGTCGTCTAGCAGAACTGTAGTGAACAAAATATCGATTTACACCGAGATCCGAGATGTCCCGAGGTCCGAAGAATTTTGGCATCTCAGCTCGACATACAAGTTTCAAACTATACGAAATCCTTGCGTTCAACGTCGTTTCGAACAGCTTCCTTGAACAAAACATCAATTTACACTCAGAATCAAGATTTTCCGAGTTTTCTAACGTTTCTGTTATCTTAGCTGGACATAAGAACGACAAAACTATGCACTCTCTTGTCGAAACACGATTTGCTCAGTTGGAACGTCGTGTCGCAAAACTGTATCGAACGAAATGTCGATCTACAGCGGGAACCGAAATTTTTCGATTTTCGAACCCCTCTGGCCTCTGAGCTCGACGTCTTCGTGTCTAAATCGCTTATCTTGCTCAGAAACACGAAATTCATGCATTAATCGTCCTTTTGCACAGCTGTATCGTACGAAATATTGATCACCGAAAATCGAACTGTCCTGATATTTGGGCGATTTTCGCATGTCAGCTCAACGTAAACGTCTTAAAATTGTTCAATTTATCCAGAAACACAGAAATCTTGCATTCATCATCGTCTTTCACGGCTGTATCGAGTGAAAAATGGAACACCGAGAAACGAGATTTTCCCTAGTTTCAAACGATTCTGGCATCTGAGCTCGACATAAAAGTGTTTAAAATATGCAATTTGTTACGAAAAACGAAATCCTCGCGTTAATCGTCGTCTCGCTCAACTGTATCGACCGAAACATCGATCTACACGTAGAATCGAGATGTACCGAGTTTCTAACTATTCTTTTATGTCAGCTCGACATTAAAACGATGCATTTTGTATCGAAAAACGAACTGCTTTCGTTGAACGTCGTCTAGCAGAACTGTAGTGAACAAAATATCGATTTACACCGAGATCCGCGATGTCCCGAGGTCCGAAGGATTTTGGCATCTCAGCTCGACATAAAAGTTTTGAAACTATACGAAATCCTTTCGTTAAACGTCGTTTCGTACAGCTTCCTTGATTAAAACATCAATTTATACTCAGAATCGAAATTTCCCGAGTTATCTAACGTGTCTGTTATCTTAGCTGGACGTAAGAACGACAAAACCATGCTCTTTCTCGTCGAAACACGATTTGCTCAGTTGGAACGTCGTGTCGCAAAACTGTATCGAACGAAATGTCGATCTACAGCGAGAACCGAAATTTTTCGATTTTCGAACCCCCTGGCCTCTGAGCTCGACGTCTTCGTGTCTAAATCGCTTATCTTGCTCAGAAACCCGAAATTCATGCATTAAACGTCTTTTTGCACGGCTGTATCGTACGAAAAATTGATCACCGAAGATCAAGATGTCCTGATTTTTGGGTGATTTTCGCATGTCAGCTCAATCTGAGGGTCTTACATTTGTTTAATTTATCCAGAAACACGGAAATCTTGCATTCATCATCGTCTTTCACGGCTGTATCGAGTGAAAAATGGAACACCGAGAAACGAGATTTTTTCTAGTTTCAAACGATTCTGGCATCTGAGCTGGACATAAGAGTGTTTAAAATATGCATTTTGTTTCGAAAAACGAATATCTTGCGTTAACGATCGTCTCGCTCAACTATATCGACCGAAACATCGATCCACACGTAGAATCGAGATGTACCGAGTTTCTAACTATTCTGATATGACATAGCAGCTCGACATTGAAACGATGCATTTTGTATCGAAAAACGAATTGCTTTTGTTGAACGTCGTCTAGCAGAACTGTATTGAGCAAAATATCGATCTACACCGAGATCCGAGGTGTCCGGAGTTTCGAGTGATTCTGGCCTTCCCTAGCGAACGTCAACGCGTCGAAAACGTTTACTTTGTCCTAAAACCTTAACTTTTCACGTTGAACGTCGTCTCGCACGGCTGTATTAAACAAAACATCGATCTTCAACGAGAATCAAGGATTTGCATGTTTTACGCAATTTAGAACTAATTAGCTCAACGTAAAAGTAAGAAATCCAATAATTTTGAGCAAAGAAAATGATTCTTGCCTGAAACGTGGTCTCGCACAGCTGAAACATCCGTAACTTTGAACTACACAGACAATCGAGCTTTTGCAAGTTTCGAGCAATTCCCTCATCTTAGCTTGACGTATATGTGTTATATTCGGTTAATTCGTCCGAAAAAACGAAATTATTTGATCAAACGATGTTTTGCATTGCTGTAGTGAACGAAACATCGACCACTGAAAATCGATATGCCCCGAGATTTGGACGATTCTGTCATCTCAGCTCAACGGCTATGTGTCAAAATCGTTCGATTTGTCTAGAAACACAAATTTCGGGCATTTAACGTCGCCTTGCACGGCTGTTTAGTACAAAACAACAATTTCGACCGAGAATCGAGATGTCCCAAGGTACGAAGGACTTTGGCATCTCAGCTCGACATAAAAGTTTTGAAACAATACAAAATCCCTGCGTTAAACGTCGTTTCGTGCGGCTTCCTCGAACAAAACATCAATTTACACTCAGCATCGAGATGGCCCGAGTTTTCTAACGTTTCTGTTATCTTAGCTGGACATAAGATCGACAAAACTATGCACTTTCTCTTCGAAACACGATTTGCTCAGTTGGAACGGCGTGTCGCAAAACTGTATCGAACGAAATGTCGATCTACAGCGAGAACCGAAATTATTCGATTTTCGAACCCCTCCTGGCCTCTGAGCTCGACGTCTTCGTGTCTAAATCGCTTATCTTGCTCAGAAACACGAAATTCATGCTCTAAACGTTCTTCTGCACGGCTGTATCGTACGAAAAATTGATCACCGAAGATCGAGATGTCCTGATTTTTGGGCGATTTTTGCATGTCAGCTCAATCTAAGGGCTCAAATTATCCAGAAACACGGAAATCTTGCATTGATCATCGTCTTTCACGGCTGTATCGAGTGAAAAATAAAACCCCGAGAAACGAGATTTTCCTAGTTTCAAACGATTCTGGCATCTGAGCTCGACATAAAAGTGTTTAAAATATGCATTTTGTTTCGAAAAACGAAATTCTTGCGTTAATCGTCGTCTCGCTCAACTATATCGACCGAAACATCGATCTACACGTAGAATCGAGATGTACCGAGTTTCTAACTATTCTGATATGACATAGCAGCTCGACATTGAAACGATGCATTTTGTATCGAAAAACGACCTGCTTTCGTTGAACGTCGTCTAGCAGAACTGTATTGAACAAAATATCGATCTACACCGAGATCCGAGGTGTCCGGAGTTTCGAGTGATTCTGGCCTTCCCTAGCGAACGTCAACGCGTCGAAAACGTTTACTTTGTCCTAAAACCTGAACTTTTCACGTTGAACGTCGTCTCGCACGGCTGTATTAAACAAAACATCGATCTTCAACGAGAATCCAGGATTTCCATGTTTTACTCAATTTAGAACTAATGAGCATAACGTAAAAGTAAGAAATCCAATAATTTTGAGCAAAGAAAATGATTCTTGCCTGAAACGTGGTCTCGCACAGCTGAAACATCCGTAACTTTAAACTACACAGACAATCGAGCTTTTGCAAGTTTCGAGCAATTCCGTCATCTAAGCTCGACGTATATGTGTTAGATTCGGTTAATTCGTCCGAAAAAAACAAAATTCTTTCATCAAACGATGTTTTGCAAGGCTGTATTGGACGAAATATCGACCACCGAAAATCGAGATGCCTCGAGATTTGAAAAATCCTGTCATCTCAGCTCAACGGCTATGTGTCAAAATCGTTTGATTTGTCTAGAAACACAAATTTCGGGCATTTAACGTCGCCTTGTACGGCTGTAGCGTACAAAACAACGATTTGGACCGAGAATCGAGATGTCCCGAGGTCCGAAGGATTTTGGCATGTCAGCTCGTCATAAAAGTTTCGAAACTATACGAAATCCTCGCCTTAAATGTCGTTTCGTACAGCTTCCTCGAACAAAACATCATTTTACACTCAGAATCGAGATTTCCCGAGTTTTCTAACGTTTCTGTTATCTTAGCTGGACATAAGAACGACAAAACTATGCACTATCTCGTCGAAACACGATTTGCTCAGATGTAACGTCGTGTCGCAAAACTGTATCGAACGAAATGTCGATCTACACCGAGAACCGAGATGTTCGGAGTTTCGAGTGATTCTGGCCTTCCCTAGCGAACGTCAACGCGTCGAAAACGTTTACTTTGTCCTAAAACTCGAACTTTTCACGTTGAACGTCGTCTCGCACGGCTGTATTAAACAAAACATCGATCTTCAACGAAAATCAAGATTTCGCATGTTTGAGGCAATTTAGAACTAATTAGCTCAACGTAAAAGTAAGAAATCCAATAATTTTGAGCAAAGAAAAGTATTCTTGCCTGAAACGTGGTCTCGCACAGCTATAACATCCGTAACTTTAAACTACGTAGACAATCGAGCTTTTGCAAGTTTCGAGCAATTCCGTCATCTTAGCTCGACGTATATGTGTTAGATTCGGTTACTTCGTCCGAAAAAACGAAATTCTTTCATCAAACGATGTTTAGCATTGCTGTACTAAACGAAACATCGGCCACTGAAAATCGAGATGCCCCGAGATTTTAACGATTCTGTGATCTCAGCTCAACGGCTATTTGTCAAAATCAGTCAATTTGTCTAGAAAACCGAATTTCGGGCATTTAACGTCGCCTTGCACGGCTGTATCGTACAAAACAACAATTTAGACCGAGAATCGAGATGTCCCAAGGTTCGAAGGACTTTGGCATCTCAGCTCGACATAAAAGTTTTGGTACTATACGAAATCCTCGCGTTAAACGTCGTTTCGTGCGGCTTCCTCGAACAAAACATCAATTTACACTCAGCATCGAGATGGCCCGAGTTTTCTAACGTTTCTGTTATCTTAGCTGGACATAAGAACGACAAAACTATGCACTTTCTCTTCGAAACACGATTTGCTCAGTTGGAAGGTCGTGTCGCTAAACTGTATCGAACAAAATGTCGATCTACAGCGAGAACTGAAATTTTACGATTTTTGAACCCCTCTGGCCTCTGAGCTCGACGTCTTCGTGTCTAAATCGCTTATCTTGCTCAGAAACACGAAATTCATGCATTAATCGTCCTTTTGCACAATTGTATCGTACGAAATATTGATCACCGAAAATCGAACTGTCCTGATATTTGGGCGATCTTCGCATGTCAGCTCAACGTAAACGTCTCAAAATTGTTCAATTTATCGAGAAACACGGAAATCTTGCATTCATTATCGTCTTTCACGGCTGTATCGAGTGAAAAATGGAACACCGAGAAACGAGATTTTCCCTAGTTTCAAACGATTCTGGCATCTGAGCTCGACATAAAAGTGTTTGAAATATGCATTTTGTTACGAAAAACGAAATTCTTGCGTTTATCGTCGTCTCGCTCAACTGTATCGACCGAAACATCGATCTACACGTAGGATCGAGATGTACCGAGTTTCTAACTATTCTGATATGACATAGCAGCTCGACATTGAAACGATGCATTTTGTATCGAAAAACGTATTGCTTTCGTTGAACGTCGTCTAGCAGAACTGTATTGAACAAAATATCGATCTACACCGAGATCCGAGATGTCCGGAGTTTCGAGTGATTCTGGCCTTCCCTAGCGAACGTCAACGCGTCGAAAACGTTTACTTCGTCCGAAAACCTGAACTTTTCACGTTGAACGTCGTCTCGCTCGGCTGTGTCAAACAAAACATCGATCTTCAACGAGTATCAAGATTTTGCATGTTTTAGGCAATTTAGAACTAACAAGCTCAACGTAAAAGTAAGAAATCTTATAATTTTTAGCAAAGAAAATGATTCTTGCCTCAAACGTGGTCTCGCACAGCTGAAACATCCGTAACTTTGAACTACACAGACAATCGAGCTTTTGCAAGTTTCGAGCAATTCCGTCATCTTAGCTCGACGTATATGTGTTAGATTCGGTTAATTCGTCCGAAAAAACGAACTTCTTTCATCAAACGATGTTTTGCATTGCTGTACTAAACGAAACATCGACCACTGAAAACCGAGATGCCCCGAGATTTAAACGATTCTGTCATCTCAGCTCAACGGCTATGTGTCAAAATCGTTCGATTTGTCTAGAAACACAAATTTCGGGCATTTAACATCGCCTTGCACGGCTGTATCGTACAAAACAACAATTTAGACCGAGAATCGAGATGTCCCGAGGTCCGAAGGACTTTGGCAACTCAGCTCGACATAAAAGTTTTGAAACTATACGAAATCCTCGCGTTAAACGTCGTTCCGTACAGCTTCCTTGAACGAAACATCATTTTACACTCAGAATCGAGATGTCCAAAGTTTTCTAACGTTTCTGTTATCTTAGCTGGACATAAGAACGACAAAACTATGCACTATCTCGTCGAAACACGATTCGCTTAGTTGTAACGTCCTGTCGCAAAACTGTATCGAACGAAATGTCGATCTACACCGAGAACCGAGATGTTCGGAGTTTCGAGTGATTCTGGCCTTCCCTAGCGAACGTCAACGCGTCGAAAACGTTTACTTTGTCCTAGAACTCGAACTTTTCACGTTGAACGTCGTCTCGCACGGCTGTATTAAACAAAACATCGATCTTCAACGAAAATCAAGATTTCGCATGTTTGAGGCAATTTAGAACTAATTAGCTCAACGTAAAAGTAAGAAATCCAATAATTTTGAGCAAATAAAATGATTCTTGCCGCAAACGTGGTCTCGCACAGCTGAAACATCCGTAACTTTAAACTACACAGACAATCGAGCTTTTGCAAGTTTCGAGCAATTCCGTCATCTTACTTCGACGTATATGTGTTAGATTCGGTTCATTCGTCCGAAAAAACGAAATTCTTTCATCAAACGATGTTTTGCAAGGCTGTATTGGACGAAATATCGACCACCGAAAATCGAGATGCCCCGAGATTTGAACGATTCTGTCATCTCAGCTCAACGGCTATGTGTCAAAATCGTTCGATTTGTCTAGAAACACGAATTTCGGGCATTTAACGTCGCCTTGAATGGCTGTATCGTACAAAACAACGATTTACACCGCGATCCGAGATGTCCCGAGGTCCGAAGCATTTTGGCATCTCAGCTTGACATAAAAGTTTTGAAACTATACGAAATCCTTTCGTTAAACGTCGTTTCGTACAGCTTCCTTGATTAAAACATCAACTTACACTCAGAATCGAGATTTCCCGAGTTATCTAACGTTTCTGTTATCTTAGCTGGACGTAAGAACGACAAAACTATGCACTTTCTCGTCGAAACACGATTTGCTCAGTTGGAACGTCGTGTCGCAAATCTGTATCGAACGAAATGTCGATCTACAGCGAGAACCGAAATTATTCGATTTTCCGAACCCCTCTGGCCTCTGAGCTCGACGTCTTTGTGTCTAAATCGCTTATCTTGTTCAGAAACACGAAATTCATGCATTAAACGTCTTTTTGCACGGCTGTATCGTACGAAAAATTGATCACCGAGGATCGAGATGTCCTGATTTTTGGGCGATTTTTGCCTGTCAGCTCAATCTAAGGGTCTCAAATTTGTTCAATTTATCCATAAACACGGAAATATTGCATTGATCATCGTCTTTCACGGCTGTATCGAGTGAAAAATGAAACCCCGAGAAACGAGATTTTCCTAGTTTCAAACGATTCTGGCATCTGAGCTCGACATAAAAGTGTTTAAAATATGCATTTCGTTTCGAAAAACGAATATCTTGCGTTAATCATCGTCTCGCTCAACTATATCGACCGAAACATCGATCTACACGTAGAATCGCGATGTACCGAGTTTCTAACTATTCTGATATGACATATCAGCTCGACATTAAAACGATGCATTTTGTATCGAAAAACGAATTGCTTTCGTTAAACGTCGTCTAGCAGAACTGTATTGAACAAAATATCGATCTACACCGAGAACCGAGATGTTCGGAGTTTCGAGTGATTCTGGCCTTCCCTAGCGAACGTCAACGCGTCGAAAACGTTTACTTCGTCCTAAAACCTGAACTTTTCACGTTGAACGTCGTCTCGCACGGCTGTATTAAACAAAACATCGATCTTCAACGAGAATCAAGGATTTGCATGTTTTAGGCAATTCAGAACTAATTAGCTCAACGTAAAAGTAAGAAATCCAATAATTTTGAGCAAAGAAAATGATTCTTGCCTGAAACGTGGTCTCGCACAGCTGAAACATCCGAAACTTTGAACTACACAGACAATCGATCTTTTGCAAGTTTCGAGCAATTCCGTCATCTTAGCTCGACGTATATGTGTTTGATTCGGTTAATTCGTCCAAAAAAACGAAATTCTTTCATCAAACGACGTTTTGCAAGGCTGTATTGGACGAAATATCGACCACCGAAAAACGAGATGCCCCGAGATTTGAACGATTCTGTCATCTCAGCTTAACGGCTATGTGTCAAAATCGTTCGATTTGTCTAGAAACACAAATTTAGGGCATTTAACGTCGCCTCGAACGGCTGTATCGTACAAAACAACGAATTAGACTCAGAATCGAGATGGCCCGAGGTCACATCGATCTACACGTAGAATCGAGATGTACCGAGTTTCTAACTATTCTGTTATGTCAGCTCGACATTAAAACGATGCATTTTGTATCGAAAAACGTATTGCTTCCGTTGAACGTCGTCTAGCAGAACTGTATTGAACAAAATATCGATCTACACCGAGATCCGAGGTGTCTGGAGTCTCGAGTGATTCTGGCCTTCCCTAGCGAACGTCAACAACGTTGAAAACGTTTACTTTGTCCTAAAACCTGAACTTTTCACGTTGAACGTCGTCTCGCACGGCTGTATTAAACAAAACATCGATCTTCAACAAGAATCAAGGATTTGCATGTTTTACGCAATTTAGAACTAATTAGCTCAACGTAAAAGTAAGAAATCCAATAATTTTGAGCAAAGAAAATGATTCTTGCCTGAAACGTGGTCTCGCCAAGCTGAAACATCCGAAACTTTGAACTACACGGACAATCGATCTTTTGCAAGTTTCGAGCAATTCCGTCATCTTAGCTCGACGTATATGTGTTTGATTCGGTTAATTCGTCCGAAAAAACGAAATTCTTTCATCAAACGATGTTTTGCACGGCTGTATTGGACGAAACATCGACGACTGAAAATCGAGATGCCCCAAGATTTGAACGATTCTGTCATCTCAGCTCAACGGCTATGTGTCAAAATCGTTCGATTTGTCTAGAAACACAAATTTCGGGCATTTAACATCGCCTTGCACGGCTGTATCGTACAAAACAACAATTTAGACCGAGAATCGAGATGTCCCGAGGTCCGAAGGACTTTGGCAACTCAGCTCGACATAAAAGTTTTGAAACTATACGAAATCCTCGCGTTAAACGTCGTTCCGTACAGATTCCTTGAACGAAACATCATTTTACACTCAGAATCGAGATGTCCAAAGTTTTCTAACGTTTCTGTTATCTTAGCTGGACATAAGAACGACAAAACTATGCACTATCTCGTCGAAACACGATTCGCTCAGTTGTAACGTCCTGTCGCAAAACTGTATCGAACGAAATGTCGATCTACACCGAGAACCGAGATGTTCGGAGTTTCGAGTGATTCTGGCCTTCCCTAGCGAACGTCAACGCGTCGAAAACGTTTACTTTGTCCTTAAACTCGAACTTTTCACGTTGAACGTCGTCTCGCACGGCTGTATTAAACAAAACATCGATCTTCAACGAAAATCAAGATTTCGCATGTTTGAGGCAATTTAGAACTAATTAGCTCAACGTAAAAGTAAGAAATCCAATAATTTTGAGCAAAGAAAATTATTCTTGCCTGAAACGTGGTCTCGCACAGCTGAAACATCCGTAACTTTGAACTACACAGACGATCGAGCTTTTGCAAGTTTCGAGCAATTCCGTCATCTTAGCTCGACGTATATGTTTTAGATTCGGTTAATTCGTCCGAAAATACGAAATTCTTTTATCAAACGATGTTTCGCACGGCTGTATTGGACGAAACATTGACGACTGAAAATCGAGATGCCCCGAGATTTGAACAATTCTGTCATCTCAGCTCAACGGCTATGTGTCAAAATCGTTCGATTTGTCTAGAAACACAAATTTCGGGCATTTAACGTCGCCTTGCACGGCTGTAGCGTACAAAACAACGATTTGGACCGAGAATCGAGATGTCCCGAGGTCCGAAGGATTTTGGCATGTCAGCTCGTCATAAAAGTTTTGAAACTATACGAAATCCTCGCGTTAAATGTTGTTTCGTACAGCTTCCTTGAACAAAACATCATTTTACACTCAGAATCGAGATTTCCCGAGTTTTCTGACGTTTCTGTTATCTTAGCTGGACATAAGAACGACAAAACTATGCACTATCTCGTCGAAACACGATTTGCTCAGATGTAACGTCGTGTCGCAAAACTGTATCGAACGAAATGTCGATCTACACCGAGAACCAAGATGTTCGGAGTTTCGAGTGATTCTGGCCTTCCCTAGCGAACGTCAACGCGTCGAAAACGTTTACTTTGTCCTAAAACTCGAACTTTTCACGTTGAACGTCGTCTCGCACGGCTGTATTAAACAAAACATCGATCTTTAACGAAAATCAAGATTTCGCATGTTTGAGGCAATTTAGAACTAATTAGCTTAACGTAAAAGTAAGAAATCCAATAATTTTGAGCAAAAAAAAGTATTCTTGCCTGAAACGTGGTCTCGCACAGCTGAAACATCCGTAACTTTGAACTACACAGACGATCGAGCTTTTGCAAGTTTCGAGCAATTCCGTCATCTTAGCTCGACGTATATGTGTTAGATTCGGTTAATTCGTCCGAAAATACGAAATTCTTTTATCAAACGATTTTTGCACGGCTGTATTGGACGAAACATCGACGACTGAAAATCGAGATGCCCCGAGATTTGAACAATTCTGTCATCTCAGCTCAACGGCTATGTGTCAAAATCGTTCGATTTGTCTAGAAACACAAATTTCGGGCATTTAACGTCGCCTTGCACGGCTGTATCGTACAAAACAACAATTTAGACCGAGAATCGAGATGTCCCGAGGTCCGAAGGACTTTGGCAACTTAGCTCGACATAAAAGTTTTGAAACTATACGAAATCCTCGCGTTAAACGTCGTTCCGTACAGCTTCCTTGAACGAAACATCATTTTACACTCAGAATCGAGATGTCCGAAGTTTTCTAACGTTTCTGTTATCTTAGCTGGACATAAGAACGACAAAACTATGCACTTTCTTGTCGAAACACGATTTGCTCAGTTGAAACGTCGTGTCGCAAAACTGTATCGAACGAAATGTCGATCTACAGCGGGAACCGAAATTTTTCGATTTTCGAACCCCTCTGGCCTCTGAGCTCGACGTCTTCGTGTCTAAATCGCTTATCTTGCTCAGAAACACGAAATTCATGCATTGAACGTCCTTTTGCACGGCTGTATCGTACGAAAAATTGATCACCGAAGATCAAGATGTCCGGATTTTTGGGCGATATTCGCATGTCAGCTCAATCTAAGGGTCTCAAATTTGTTCAATTTATCCAGAAACACGGAAATCTTGCATTGATCATCGTCTTTCACGGCTGTATCGAGTGAAAAATAGAACTCCGAGAAACGAGATTTTCCTAGTTTCAAACGATTCTGGCATCTGAGCTCGACATAAAAGTGTTTAAAATATGCATTTTGTTTCGAAAAACGAAATTCTTGCGTTAATCGTCGTCTCGCTCAACTATATCGACCGAAACATCGATATACACGTAGAATCGAGATGTACCGAGTTTCTAACTGTTCTGATATAATATATCAGCTCGACATTAAAACGATGCATTTTGTATCGAAAAACGAACTGCTTTCGTTGAACGTCGTCTAGCAGAACTCTAGTGAACAAAATATCGATTTACACCGAGATCCGAGATGTCCCGAGGTCCGAAGGATTTTGGCATCTCAGCTCGACATACAAGTTTTAAACTATACGAAATCCTTGCGTTCAACGTCGTTTCGAACAGCTTCCTTGATCAAAACATCAATTTAGACTCAGAATCAAGATTTTCTGAGTTTTCTAACGTTTCTGTTATCTTAGCTGGACATAAGAACGACAAAACTATGCACTCTCTTGTCGAAACACGATTTGCTCAGTTGGAACGTCGTGTCGCAAAACTGTATCGAACGAAATGTCGATCTACAGCGGGAACCGAAATTTTTCGATTTTCGAACCCCTCTGGCCTCTGAGCTCGACGTCTTCGTGTCTAAATCGCTTATCTTGCTCAGAAACACGAAATTCATGCATTAATTGTCCTTTTGCACAGCTGTATCGTACGAAATATTGATCACCGAAAATCGAACTGTCCTGATATTTGGGCGATTTTCGCATGTCAGCTCAACGTAAACGTCTCAAAATTGTTCGATTTATCCAGAAACACGAAAATCTTGCATTCATCATCGTCTTTCACGGCTGTATCGAGTGAAAAATGGAACACCGAGAAACGAGATTTTCCCTAGTTTCAAACGATTCTGGCATCTGAGCTCGACATAAAAGTGTTCAAAATATGCATTTTGTTACGAAAAACGAAATTCTCGCGTTAATCGTCGTCTCGCTCAACTGTATCGACCGAAACATCGATCTACACGTAGAATCGAGATGTACCGAGTTTCTAACTATTCTGTTATGTCAGCTCGACATTAAAACGATGCATTTTGTATCGAAAAACGTATTGCTTTCGTTGAACGTCGTCTAGCAGAACCGTATTGAACAAAATATCGATCTACACCGAAATCCGAGATATCCGGAGTTTCGTGTGATTGTGGCCTTCCCTAGCGAACGTCAACGCGTCGAAAACGTTTACTTCGTCCTAAAACCTGAACTTTTCACGTTGAACGTCGTCTCGCTCGGCTGTATCAAACAAAACATCGATCTTCAACGAGAATCAAGATTTCGCATGTTTAAGGCAATTTAGAACTAACAAGCTCAACGTAAAAGTAGAAAATCTTATAATTTTGAGCAAAGAAAATGATTCTTGCCTCAAACGTGGTCTCGCACAGCTGAAAAATCCGTAACTTTGAACTACACAGACAATCGAGCTTTTGCAAGTTTCGAGCAATTCCGTCATCTTAGCTCGACGTATATGTGTTAGATTCGGTTAATTCGTCCGAAAAATTAAAATTCTTTCATCAAACGATGTTTTGCAAGGCTGAATTGGACGAAATATCGACCACCGAAAATCGAGATGCCCCGAGATTTCAACGATTCTGTCATCTCAGCTCAACGGCTATGTGTCAAAATCGTTCGATTTGTCTAGAAACACAAATTTCGGGCATTTAACGTCGCCTTGCACGGCTGTATCGTACAAAACAACAATTTAGACCGAGAATCGAGATGTCCCGAGGTCCGAAGGATTTCGGCATCTTAGCTCGACATAAAAGTTTTGAAACTATACGAAATCCTCGCGTTAAACGTTGTTTCGTACAGCTTCCTTGAACAAAACATCAATTTACCCTCAGAATCGAGATTTCCCGAGTTTTCTAACGTTTCTGTTATCTTATCTTGACATAAGAACGACAAAACTATGCACTTTCTCGTCGAAACACGATTTGCTCAGTTGGAACGTCGTGTCGCGAAACTGTATCGAACGAAATGTCAATCTACAGCGAGAACCGAAATTTTTCGATTTTCGAACCCGTCTGGCCTCTGAGCTCGACGTCTTCGTGTCTAAATCGCTTATCTTGCTCAGAAACACGAAATTCATGCATTAAACGTCCTTTTACACGGCTGTATCGTACGAAAAATTGATCACCGAAGATCAAGATGTCCGGATTTTTGGGCGATATTCGCATGTCAGCTCAATCTAAGGGTCTCAAATTTGTTCAATTTATCCAGAAACACAGAAATCTTGCATTGATCATCGTCTTTCACGGCTGTATCGAGTGAAAAATGGAACTCCGAGAAACGAGATTTTCCTAGTTTCAAACGATTCTGGCATCTGAGCTCGACATGAAGTGTTTAAAATATGCATTTTGTTTTGAAAAACGAAATTCTTGCGTTAATCGTCGACTCGCTCAACTATATCGACCAAAACATCGATCTACACGTAGAATCGAGTTGTACCGAGTTTCTAACTGTTCTGATATAACATATCAGCTCGACATAAAAACGATGCATTTTGTATTGAAAAACGAACTGCTTTCGTTGAACTTCGTCTAGCAGAACTGTAGTGAACAAAATATCGATTTACACCGAGATCCGAGATGTCCCGAGGTCCGAAGAATTTTGGCATCTCAGCTCGACATACAAGTTTTAAACTATACGAAATCCTTGCGTTCAACGTCGTTTCGAACAGCTTCCTTGATCAAAACATCAATTTAGACTCAGAATCAAGATTTTCTGAGTTTTCTAACGTTTCTGTTATCTTAGCTGGACATAAGAACGACAAAACTATGCACTCTCTTGTCGAAACACGATTTGCTCAGTTGGAACGTCGTGTCGCAAAACTGTATCGAACGAAATGTCGATCTACAGCGGGAACCGAAATTTTTTGATTTTCGAACCCCTCTGGCCTCTGAGCTCGACGTCTTCGTGTCTTAATCGCTTATCTTGCTCAGAAACACGAAATTCATGCATTAATAGTCCTTTTGCACAGCTGTATCGTACGAAATATTGATCACCGAAAATCGAACTGTCCTGATATTTGGGCGATTTTCGCATGTCAGCTCAACGTAAATATCTCAACATTGTTCAATTTATCCAGAAACACGGAAATCTTGCATTCATCATCGTCTTTCACGGCTGTATCGAGTGAAAAATGGAACACCGAGAAACGAGATTTTCCCTAGTTTCAAACGATTCTGGCATCTGAGCTCGACATAAAAGTGTTTAAAATATGCATTTTGTTACGAAAAACGAAATTCTCGCGTTAATCGTCGTCTCGCTCAACTGTATCGACCAAAACATCGATCTACACGTAGAATCGAGATGTACCGAGTTTCTAACTATTCTTTTATGTCAGCTCGACATTAAAACGATGCATTTTGTATCGAAAAACGAACTGCTTTCGTTGAACGTCGTCTAGCAGAACTGTAGTGAACAAAATATCGATTTACACCGAGATCCGCGATGTCCCGAGGTCCGAAGGATTTTGGCATCTCAGCTCGACATAAAAGTTTTGAAACTATACGAAATCCTTTCGTTAAACGTCGTTTCGTACAGCTTCCTTGATTTAAACATCAATTTATACTCAGAATCGAGATTTCCCGAGTTATCTAACGTGTCTGTTATCTTAGCTGGACGTAAGAACGACAAAACCATGCACTTTCTCGTCGAAACACGATTTGCTCAGTTGGAACGTCGTGTCGCAAAACTGTATCGAACGAAATGTCGATCTACAGCGAGAACCGAAATTTTTCGATTTTCGAACCCCCTGGCCTCTGAGCTCGACGTCTTTGTGTCTAAATCGCTTATCTTGCTCAGAAACACGAAATTCATGCATTAAACGTTCTTCTGCACGGCTGTATCGTACGAAAAATTGATCACCGAAGATCGAGATGTCCTGATTTTTGGGCGATTTTTGCCTGTCAGCTCAATCTAAGGGTCTTAAATTTGTTTAATTTATCCAGAAACACGGAAATCTTGCATTCATCATCGTCTTTCACGGCTGTATCGAGTGAAAAATGGAACACCGAGAAACGAGATTTTTTCTAGTTTCAAACGATTCTGGCATCTGAGCTCGACATAAGAGTGTTTAAAATATGCATTTTGTTTCGAAAAACGAATATCTTGCGTTAATCATCGTCTCGCTCAACTATATCGACCGAAACATCGATCTACACGTAGAATCGAGATGTACCGAGTTTCTAACTATTCTGATATGACATAGCAGCTCAACATTGAAACGATGCATTTTGTATCGAAAAACGAATTGCTTTCGTTGAACGTCGTCTAGCAGAACTGTATTGAACAAAATATCGATCTACACCGAGATCCGAGATGTCCGGAGTTTCGAGTGATTCTGGCCTTCCCTAGCGAACGTCAACGCGTCGAAAACGTTTACTTTGTTCTAAAACCTGAACTTTTCACGTTGAACGTCGTCTCGCACGGCTGTATTAAACAAAACATCGATCTTCAACAAGAATCAAGGATTTGCATGTTTTACGCAATTTAGAACTAATTAACTCAACGTAAAAATAAGAAATCCAATAATTTTGAGCAAAGAAAATGATTCTTGCCTGAAACGTGGTCTCGCACAGCTGAAACATCCGTAACCTTGAACTACACAGACAATCGAGCTTTTGCAAGTTTCGAGCAATTCCGTCATCTTAGCTCGACGTATATGTGTTAGATTCGGTTAATTCGTCCGAAAAAAAAAAATTATTCCATCAAACGATGTTTTGCAAGGCTGTATTGGACGAAATATCGACCACCGAAAATCGAGATGCCTCGAGATTTGAAAAATCCTGTCATCTCAGCTCAACGGCTATGTGTCAAAATCGTTTGATTTGTCTAGAAACACAAATTTCGGGCATTTAACGTCGCCTTGCACGGCTGTAGCGTACAAAACAACGATTTGGACCGAGAATCGAGATGTCCCGAGGTCCGAAGGATTTTGGCATGTCAGCTCGACATAAAAGTTTTGAAACTATACGAAATCCTCGCGTTAAATGTCGTTTCGTACAGCTTCCTTGAACAAAACATCATTTTACACTCAGAATCGAGATTTCCCGAGTTTTCTAACGTTTCTGTTATCTTAGCTGGACATAAGAACGACAAAACTATGCACTATCTCGTCGAAACACGATTTGCTCAGTTGTAACGTCGTGTCGCAAAACTGTATCGAACGAAATGTCGATCTACACCGAGAACCGAGATGTTCGGAGTTTCGAGTGATTCTGGCCTTCCCTAGCGAACGTCAACGCGTCGAAAACGTTTATTTTGTCCTAAAACCTGAACTTTTCACGTTGAACGTCGTCTCGCACGGCTGTATTAAACAAAACATCGATCTTCAACGAGAATCAAGGATTTGCATGTTTTACGCAATTTAGAACAAATTAGCTCAACGTAAAAGTAAGAAATCCAATAATTTTGAGCAAAGAAAATGATTCTTGCCTGAAACGTGATCTCGCACAGCTGAAACATCCGTAACTTTGAACTACACAGACAATCGAGCTTTTCCAAGTTTCGAGCAATTCCCTCATCTTAGCTTGACGTATATGTGTTAGATTCAGTTACTTCGTCCGAAAAAACGAAATTCTTTCATAAAACGATGTTTTGCATTGCTGTACTAAACGAAACATCGACCACTGAAAACCGAGATGCCCCGAGATTTAAACGATTCTGTCATCTCAGCTCAACGGCTATTTGTCAAAATTTGTCAATTTGTCTAGAAACCCGAATTTCGGGCATTTAACGTCGCCTTGCACGGCTGTTTAGTACAAAACAACAATTGAGACCGAGAATCGAGATGTCCCAAGGTTCGAAGGACTTTTGCATCTCAGCTCGACATAAAAGTTTTGAAACAATACGAAATGCCTGCGTGAAACGTCGTTTCGTGCAGCTTCCTCGAACAAAACATCAATTTACACTCAGCATCGAGATGGCCCGAGTTTTCTAACGTTTCTGTTATCTTAGCTGGACATAAGAACGACAAAACTATGCACTTTCTCTTCGAAACACGATTTGCTCAGTTGGAACGGCGTGTCGCAAAACTGTATCGAACGAAATGTCGATCTACAGCGAGAACCGAAATTATTCGATTTTCGAACCCCTTCTGGCCTCTGAGCTCGACGTCTTCGTGTCTAAATCGCTTATCTTGCTCAGAAACACGAAATTCATGCATTAAACGTTCTTCTGCACGGCTGTATCGTACGAAAAATTGATCACCGAAGATCGAGATGTCCTGATTTTTGGGCGATTTTTGCCTGTCAGCTCAATCTAAGGGTCTCAAATTTGTTCAATTTATCCATAAACTCGGAAATCTTGCATTGATCATCGTCTTTCACGGCTGTATCGAGTGAAAAATGAAACCCCGAGAAACGAGATTTTCCTAGTTTCAAACGATTCTGGCATCTGAGCTCGACATAAAAGTGTTTAAAATATGCATTTTGTTTCGAAAAACGAATATCTTGCGTTAATCATCGTCTCGCTCAACTATATCGACCGAAACATCGATCTACACGTAGAATCGCGATGTACGGAGTTTCTAACTATTCTGATATGACATATCAGCTCGACATTAAAACGATGCATTTTGTATGGAAAAACGAATTGCTTTCGTTAAACATCGTCTAGCAGAACTGTATTGAACAAAATATCGATCTACACCGAGAACCGAGATGTTCGGAGTTTCGAGTGATTCTGGCCTTCCCTAGCGAACGTCAACGCGTCGAAAACGTTTACTTCGTCCTAAAACCTGAACTTTTCACGTTGAACGTCGTCTCGCACGGCTGTATTAAACGAAACATTGATCTTCAACGAGAATCAAGGATTTGCATGTTTTAGGCAATTCAGAACTAATTAGCTCAACGTAAAAGTAAGAAATCCAATAATTTTGAGCAAAGAAAATGATTCTTGCCTGAAACGTGGTCTCGCACAGCTGAAACATCCGTAACTTTGAACTACACAGACAATCGAGCTTTTGCAAGTTTCGAGCAATTCCCTCATCTTAGCTTGACGTATATGTGTTATATTCGGTTAATTCGTCCGAAAAAACGAAATTATTTGATCAAACGATGTTTTGCATTGCTGTAGTGAACGAAACATCGACCACTGAAAATCGATATGCCCCGAGATTTGAACGGTTCTGTCATCTCAGCTCAACGGCTATTTGTCAAAATCGTCAATTTGTCTAGAAACCCGAATTTCGGGCATTTAACGTCGCCTTGCACGGCTGTATCGTACAAAACAACAATTTAGACCGAGAATCGAGATGTCTCAAGGTTCGAAGGACTTTGGCATCTCAGCTCGACATAAAAGTTTTGAAACAATACAAAATGCCTGCGTGAAACGTCGTTTCGTGCAGCTTCCTCGAACAAAACATCAATTTACACTCAGCATCGAGATGGCCCGAGTTTTCTAACGTTTCTGTTATCTTAGCTGGACATAAGAACGACAAAACTATGCACTTTCTCTTCGAAACACGATTTGCTCAGTTGGAACGGCGTGTCGCAAAACTGTATCGAACGAAATGTCGATCTACAGCGAGAACCGAAATTATTCGATTTTCGAACCCCTTCTGGCCTCTGAGCTCGACGTCTTCGTGTCTAAATCGCTTATCTTGCTCAGAAACACGAAATTCATGCATTAAACGTTCTTCTGCACGGCTGTATCGTACGAAAAATTGATCACCGAAGATCGAGATGTCCTGATTTTTGGGCGATTTTTGCCTGTCAGCTCAATCTAAGGGTCTCAAATTTGTTCAATTTATCCATAAACTCGGAAATCTTGCATTGATCATCGTCTTTCACGGCTGTATCGAGTGAAAAATGAAACCCCGAGAAACGAGATTTTCCTAGTTTCAAACGATTCTGGCATCTGAGCTCGACATAAAAGTGTTTAAAATATGCATTTTGTTTCGAAAAACGAATATCTTGCGTTAATCATCGTCTCGCTCAACTATATCGACCGAAACATCGATCTACACGTAGAATCGCGATGTACCGAGTTTCTAACTATTCTGATATGACATATCAGCTCGACATTAAAACGATGCATTTTGTATGGAAAAACGAATTGCTTTCGTTAAACATCGTCTAGCAGAACTGTATTGAACAAAATATCGATCTACACCGAGAACCGAGATGTTCGGAGTTTCGAGTGATTCTGGCCTTCCCTAGCGAACGTCAACGCGTCGAAAACGTTTACTTCGTCCTAAAACCTGAACTTTTCACGTTGAACGTCGTCTCGCACGGCTGTATTAAACGAAACATTGATCTTCAACGAGAATCAAGGATTTGCATGTTTTAGGCAATTCAGAACTAATTAGCTCAACGTAAAAGTAAGAAATCCAATAATTTTGAGCAAAGAAAATGATTCTTGCCTGAAACGTGGTCTCGCACAGCTGAAACATCCGTAACTTTGAACTACACAGACAATCGAGCTTTTGCAAGTTTCGAGCAATTCCCTCATCTTAGCTTGACGTATATGTGTTATATTCGGTTAATTCGTCCGAAAAAACGAAATTATTTGATCAAACGATGTTTTGCATTGCTGTAGTGAACGAAACATCGACCACTGAAAATCGATATGCCCCGAGATTTGAACGGTTCTGTCATTTCAGCTCAACGGCTATTTGTCAAAATCGTCAATTTGTCTAGAAACCCGAATTTCGGGCATTTAACATCGCCTTACACGGCTGTATCGTACAAAACAACAATTTAGACCGAGAATCGAGATGTCCCAAGGTTCGAAGGACTTTGGCATCTCAGCTCGACATAAAAGTTTTGAAACAATACAAAATGCCTGCGTGAAACGTCGGTTCGTGCAGCTTCCTCGAACAAAACATCAATTTACACTCAGCATCGAGATGGCCCGAGTTTTCTAACGTTTCTGTTATCTTAGCTGGACATAAGAACGACAAAACTATGCACTTTCTCTTCGAAACACGATTTGCTCAGTTGGAACGGCGTGTCGCAAAACTGTATCGAACGAAATGTCGATCTCCAGCGAGAACCGCAATTTTTCGATTTTCGAACCCCTCTGGCCTCTGAGCTCGACGTCTTTGTGTCTAAATCGGTTATCTTGCTCAGAAACACGGAATTCATGCGTTAAACGTCGTTTTGCACGGCTGTATCGTACGAAATATTGATCACCGAAGATCGAAATGTCCTGATATTTAGGTGATTTTCGAATGTCATCTCAACGTAATCGTCTAAAAGTTGTTCAATTTATCCAGAAACACGGAAATCTTGCATTCATCATCGTCTTTCACGGCTGTATCGAGTGAAAAATGGAACACCGAGAAACGAGATTTTCCCTAGTTTCAAACGATTCTGGCATCTGAGCTCGACATAAGAGTGTTCAAAATATGCATTTTGTTACGAAAAACAAAATTCTTGCGTTAATCGTCGTCTCGCTCAACTGTATCGACCGAAACATCGATCTACACGTAGAATCGAGATGTACCGAGTTTCTAACTATTCTGTTATGTCAGCTCGACATTAAAACGATGCATTTTGTAACGAAAAACGTATTGCTTTCGTTGAACGTCGTCTAGCAGAACCGTATTGAACAAAATATCGATCTACATCGAGATCCGAGATATCCGGAGTTTCGTGTGATTGTGGCCTTCCCTAGCGAACGTCAACGCGTCGAAAACGTTTACTTTGTCCTAAAACCTGAACTTTTCACGTTGAACGACGTCTCGCTCGGCTGTATCAAACGAAACATTGATCTTCAACGAGAATCAAGATTTCGCATGTTTTAGGCAATTTAGAACTAACTAGCTCAACGTAAAAGTAAGAAATCCAATAATTTTGAGCAAAGAAAATGATTCTTGCCTGAAACGTGGTCTCGCACAGCTGAAACATCCGTAACTTTGAACTACACAGACAATCGAGCTTTTGCAAGTTTCGAGCAATTCCCTCATCTTAGCTTGACGTATATGTGTTATATTCGGTTAATTCGTCCGAAAAAACGAAATTATTTGATCAAACGATGTTTTGCATTGCTGTAGTGAACGAAACATCGACCACTGAAAATCGATATGCCCCGAGATTTGGACGATTCTGTCATCTCAGCTCAACGGCTATGTGTCAAAATCGTTCGATTTGTCTAGAAACACAAATTTCGGGCATTTAACGTCGCCTTGCACGGCTGTTTAGTACAAAACAACAATTTCGACCGAGAATCGAGATGTCCCAAGGTACGAAGGACTTTGGCATCTCAGCTCGACATAAAAGTTTTGAAACAATACAAAATCCCTGCGTTAAACGTCGTTTCGTGCGGCTTCCTCGAACAAAACATCAATTTACACTCAGCATCGAGATGGCCCGAGTTTTCTAACGTTTCTGTTATCTTAGCTGGACATAAGATCGACAAAACTATGCACTTTCTCTTCGAAACACGATTTGCTCAGTTGGAACGGCGTGTCGCAAAACTGTATCGAACGAAATGTCGATCTACAGCGAGAACCGAAATTATTCGATTTTCGAACCCCTCCTGGCCTCTGAGCTCGACGTCTTCGTGTCTAAATCGCTTATCTTGCTCAGAAACACGAAATTCATGCTCTAAACGTTCTTCTGCACGGCTGTATCGTACGAAAAATTGATCACCGAAGATCGAGATGTCCTGATTTTTGGGCGATTTTTGCATGTCAGCTCAATCTAAGGGCTCAAATTATCCAGAAACACGGAAATCTTGCATTGATCATCGTCTTTCACGGCTGTATCGAGTGAAAAATAAAACCCCGAGAAACGAGATTTTCCTAGTTTCAAACGATTCTGGCATCTGAGCTCGACATAAAAGTGTTTAAAATATGCATTTTGTTTCGAAAAACGAAATTCTTGCGTTAATCGTCGTCTCGCTCAACTATATCGACCGAAACATCGATCTACACGTAGAATCGAGATGTACCGAGTTTCTAACTATTCTGATATGACATAGCAGCTCGACATTGAAACGATGCATTTTGTATCGAAAAACGTATTGCTTTCGTTGAACGTCGTCTAGCAGAACTGTATTGAACAAAATATCGATCTACACCGAGATCCGAGATGTCCGGAGTTTCGAGTGATTCTGGCCTTCCCTAGCGAACGTCAACGCGTCGAAAACGTTTACTTCGTCCGAAAACCTGAACTTTTCACGTTGAAGGTCGTCTCGCTCGGCTGTGTCAAACAAAACATCGATCTTCAACGAGTATCAAGATTTTGCATGTTTTAGGCAATTTAGAACTAACAAGCTCAACGTAAAAGTAAGAAATCTTATAATTTTTAGCAAAGAAAATGATTCTTGCCTCAAACGTGGTCTCGCACAGCTGAAACATCCGTAACTTTGAACTACACAGACAATCGAGCTTTTGCAAGTTTCGAGCAATTCCGTCATCTTAGCTCGACGTATATGTGTTAGATTCGGTTAATTCGTCCGAAAAAACGAACTTCTTTCATCAAACGATGTTTTGCATTGCTGTACTAAACGAAACATCGACCACTGAAAACCGAGATGCCCCGAGATTTAAACGATTCTGTCATCTCAGCTCAACGGCTATGTGTCAAAATCGTTCGATTTGTCTAGAAACACAAATTTCGGGCATTTAACATCGCCTTGCACGGCTGTATCGTACAAAACAACAATTTAGACCGAGAATCGAGATGTCCCGAGGTCCGAAGGACTTTGGCAACTCAGCTCGACATAAAAGTTTTGAAACTATACGAAATCCTCGCGTTAAACGTCGTTCCGTACAGCTTCCTTGAACGAAACATCATTTTACACTCAGAATCGAGATGTCCAAAGTTTTCTAACGTTTCTGTTATCTTAGCTGGACATAAGAACGACAAAACTATGCACTATCTCGTCGAAACACGATTCGCTTAGTTGTAACGTCCTGTCGCAAAACTGTATCGAACGAAATGTCGATCTACACCGAGAACCGAGATGTTCGGAGTTTCGAGTGATTCTGGCCTTCCCTAGCGAACGTCAACGCGTCGAAAACGTTTACTTTGTCCTAGAACTCGAACTTTTCACGTTGAACGTCGTCTCGCACGGCTGTATTAAACAAAACATCGATCTTCAACGAAAATCAAGATTTCGCATGTTTGAGGCAATTTAGAACTAATTAGCTCAACGTAAAAGTAAGAAATCCAATAATTTTGAGCAAATAAAATGATTCTTGCCGCAAACGTGGTCTCGCACAGCTGAAACATCCGTAACTTTAAACTACACAGACAATCGAGCTTTTGCAAGTTTCGAGCAATTCCGTCATCTTACTTCGACGTATATGTGTTAGATTCGGTTCATTCGTCCGAAAAAACGAAATTCTTTCATCAAACGATGTTTTGCAAGGCTGTATTGGACGAAATATCGACCACCGAAAATCGAGATGCCCCGAGATTTGAACGATTCTGTCATCTCAGCTCAACGGCTATGTGTCAAAATCGTTCGATTTGTCTAGAAACACGAATTTCGGGCATTTAACGTCGCCTTGAATGGCTGTATCGTACAAAACAACGATTTACACCGCGATCCGAGATGTCCCGAGGTCCGAAGCATTTTGGCATCTCAGCTTGACAT
The DNA here is from genome assembly GCA_949699805.1 of Tromatobia lineatoria. Taxonomy (NCBI): domain Eukaryota; kingdom Metazoa; phylum Arthropoda; class Insecta; order Hymenoptera; family Ichneumonidae; genus Tromatobia; species Tromatobia lineatoria. The sequence continues at coordinate 8,002,233 of OX453039.1, read as the reverse complement.
AAAAGTTTTGAAACTATACGAAATCCTTTCGTTAAACGTCGTTTCGTACAGCTTCCTTGATTAAAACATCAACTTACACTCAGAATCGAGATTTCCCGAGTTATCTAACGTTTCTGTTATCTTAGCTGGACGTAAGAACGACAAAACTATGCACTTTCTCGTCGAAACACGATTTGCTCAGTTGGAACGTCGTGTCGCAAATCTGTATCGAACGAAATGTCGATCTACAGCGAGAACCGAAATTATTCGATTTTCCGAACCCCTCTGGCCTCTGAGCTCGACGTCTTTGTGTCTAAATCGCTTATCTTGTTCAGAAACACGAAATTCATGCATTAAACGTCTTTTTGCACGGCTGTATCGTACGAAAAATTGATCACCGAGGATCGAGATGTCCTGATTTTTGGGCGATTTTTGCCTGTCAGCTCAATCTAAGGGTCTCAAATTTGTTCAATTTATCCATAAACACGGAAATATTGCATTGATCATCGTCTTTCACGGCTGTATCGAGTGAAAAATGAAACCCCGAGAAACGAGATTTTCCTAGTTTCAAACGATTCTGGCATCTGAGCTCGACATAAAAGTGTTTAAAATATGCATTTCGTTTCGAAAAACGAATATCTTGCGTTAATCATCGTCTCGCTCAACTATATCGACCGAAACATCGATCTACACGTAGAATCGCGATGTACCGAGTTTCTAACTATTCTGATATGACATATCAGCTCGACATTAAAACGATGCATTTTGTATCGAAAAACGAATTGCTTTCGTTAAACGTCGTCTAGCAGAACTGTATTGAACAAAATATCGATCTACACCGAGAACCGAGATGTTCGGAGTTTCGAGTGATTCTGGCCTTCCCTAGCGAACGTCAACGCGTCGAAAACGTTTACTTCGTCCTAAAACCTGAACTTTTCACGTTGAACGTCGTCTCGCACGGCTGTATTAAACAAAACATCGATCTTCAACGAGAATCAAGGATTTGCATGTTTTAGGCAATTCAGAACTAATTAGCTCAACGTAAAAGTAAGAAATCCAATAATTTTGAGCAAAGAAAATGATTCTTGCCTGAAACGTGGTCTCGCACAGCTGAAACATCCGAAACTTTGAACTACACAGACAATCGATCTTTTGCAAGTTTCGAGCAATTCCGTCATCTTAGCTCGACGTATATGTGTTTGATTCGGTTAATTCGTCCAAAAAAACGAAATTCTTTCATCAAACGACGTTTTGCAAGGCTGTATTGGACGAAATATCGACCACCGAAAAACGAGATGCCCCGAGATTTGAACGATTCTGTCATCTCAGCTTAACGGCTATGTGTCAAAATCGTTCGATTTGTCTAGAAACACAAATTTAGGGCATTTAACGTCGCCTCGAACGGCTGTATCGTACAAAACAACGAATTAGACTCAGAATCGAGATGGCCCGAGGTCACATCGATCTACACGTAGAATCGAGATGTACCGAGTTTCTAACTATTCTGTTATGTCAGCTCGACATTAAAACGATGCATTTTGTATCGAAAAACGTATTGCTTCCGTTGAACGTCGTCTAGCAGAACTGTATTGAACAAAATATCGATCTACACCGAGATCCGAGGTGTCTGGAGTCTCGAGTGATTCTGGCCTTCCCTAGCGAACGTCAACAACGTTGAAAACGTTTACTTTGTCCTAAAACCTGAACTTTTCACGTTGAACGTCGTCTCGCACGGCTGTATTAAACAAAACATCGATCTTCAACAAGAATCAAGGATTTGCATGTTTTACGCAATTTAGAACTAATTAGCTCAACGTAAAAGTAAGAAATCCAATAATTTTGAGCAAAGAAAATGATTCTTGCCTGAAACGTGGTCTCGCACAGCTGAAACATCCGAAACTTTGAACTACACGGACAATCGATCTTTTGCAAGTTTCGAGCAATTCCGTCATCTTAGCTCGACGTATATGTGTTTGATTCGGTTAATTCGTCCGAAAAAACGAAATTCTTTCATCAAACGATGTTTTGCACGGCTGTATTGGACGAAACATCGACGACTGAAAATCGAGATGCCCCAAGATTTGAACGATTCTGTCATCTCAGCTCAACGGCTATGTGTCAAAATCGTTCGATTTGTCTAGAAACACAAATTTCGGGCATTTAACATCGCCTTGCACGGCTGTATCGTACAAAACAACAATTTAGACCGAGAATCGAGATGTCCCGAGGTCCGAAGGACTTTGGCAACTCAGCTCGACATAAAAGTTTTGAAACTATACGAAATCCTCGCGTTAAACGTCGTTCCGTACAGATTCCTTGAACGAAACATCATTTTACACTCAGAATCGAGATGTCCAAAGTTTTCTAACGTTTCTGTTATCTTAGCTGGACATAAGAACGACAAAACTATGCACTATCTCGTCGAAACACGATTCGCTCAGTTGTAACGTCCTGTCGCAAAACTGTATCGAACGAAATGTCGATCTACACCGAGAACCGAGATGTTCGGAGTTTCGAGTGATTCTGGCCTTCCCTAGCGAACGTCAACGCGTCGAAAACGTTTACTTTGTCCTTAAACTCGAACTTTTCACGTTGAACGTCGTCTCGCACGGCTGTATTAAACAAAACATCGATCTTCAACGAAAATCAAGATTTCGCATGTTTGAGGCAATTTAGAACTAATTAGCTCAACGTAAAAGTAAGAAATCCAATAATTTTGAGCAAAGAAAATTATTCTTGCCTGAAACGTGGTCTCGCACAGCTGAAACATCCGTAACTTTGAACTACACAGACGATCGAGCTTTTGCAAGTTTCGAGCAATTCCGTCATCTTAGCTCGACGTATATGTTTTAGATTCGGTTAATTCGTCCGAAAATACGAAATTCTTTTATCAAACGATGTTTCGCACGGCTGTATTGGACGAAACATCGACGACTGAAAATCGAGATGCCCCGAGATTTGAACAATTCTGTCATCTCAGCTCAACGGCTATGTGTCAAAATCGTTCGATTTGTCTAGAAACACAAATTTCGGGCATTGAACGTCGCCTTGCACGGCTGTATCGTACAAAACAACAATTTAGACCGAGAATCGAGATGTCCCGAGGTCCGAAGGACTTTGGCAACTCAGCTCGACATAAAAGTTTTGAAACTATACGAAATCCTCGCGTTAAACGTCGTTCCGTACAGCTTCCTTGAACGAAACATCATTTTACACTCAGAATCGAGATGTCCAAAGTTTTCTAACGTTTCTGTTATCTTAGCTGGACATAAGAACGACAAAACTGAGCACTTTCTCTTCGAAACACGATTTGCTCAGTTGTAACGTCGTGTCGCAAAACTGTATCGAACGAAATGTCGATCTACAGCGAGAACCGAAATTATTCGATTTTCCGAACCCCTTCTGGCCTCTGAGCTCGACGTCTTCGTGTCTAAATCGCTTATCTTGCTCAGAAACACGAAATTCATGCATTAAACGTCCTTTTGCACATCTGTATCGTACGAAAAATTGATCACCGAAGATCGAGATGTCCTGATTTTTGGGCGATTTTCGCATGTCAGCTCAATCTGAGGGTCTCAAATTTGTTCAATTTATCCAGAAAGACGGAAATCTTGCATTGATCATCGTCTTTCACAGCTGTATCGAGTGAAAAATGGAACACCGAGAAACGAGATTTTCCTAGTTTCAAACGATTCTGGCATCTGAGCTCGACATAAAAGTGTTCAAAATATGCATTTTGTTTCGAAAAACGGAATTCTCGCGTTAATCGACGTCTCGCTCAACTATATCGACGGAAACATCGATCTACACGTAGAATCGAGATGTACCGAGTTTCTAACTGTTCCGGTATGACATATCAGCTCGACATTAAAACGATGCATTTTGTATCGAAAAACGAATTGCTTACGTTGAACGTCGTCTAGCAGAACTGTAGTGAACAAAATATCGATTTACACCGAGATCCGAGATGTCCCGAGTTCCGAAGGACTTTGGCATCTCAGCTCGACATTAAAGTTTTGAAACTATACAAAATCCCTGCGATAAACGTCGTTTCGTACAGCTTTCTCGAACAAAACATCAATTTACACTCTGAATCGAGATGTCCAAAGTGTTCTAACGTTTCTGTTATCTTAGCTGGACATAGGAACGACGAAACTATGCACTATCTCGTCGAAACACGATTCGCTCAGTTGTAACGTCGTGTCGCAAAACTGTATCGAACGAAATGTCGATCTACACCGAGAACCGAGATGTTCGGAGTTTCGAGTGATTCCGGCCTTCCCTAACGAACGTCAGCGCGTCGAAAACGTTTACTTTGTCCTAAAACCTAAACTTTTCACGTTGAACGTCGTCTCGCACGGCTGTATTGAACAAAACATCGATCTTCAACGAGAATCAAGGATTTGCATGTTTTACGCAATTTAGAACTAATTAGCTCAACGTAAAAGTAAGAAATCCAATAATTTTGAGCAAAGAAAATGATTCTTGCCTCAAACGTGGTCTCGCACAGCTGAAACATCCGTAACTTTGAACTACACAGACAATCAAGCTTTTGCAAGTTTCGAGCAATTCCCTCATCTTAGCTTGACGTATATGTGTTAGATTCGGTTACTTCTTCCGAAAAAACGAAATTCCTTCATCAAACGATGTTTTGCATTGCTGTACTAAACGGAACATCGGCCACTGAAAATCGAGATGCCCCGAGATTTTAACGATTCTGTGATCTCAGCTCAACGGCTATTTGTCAAAATCGGTCAATTTGTCTAGAAAACCGAATTTCGGGCATTTAACGTCGCCTTGCACGGCTGTATCGTACAAAACAACAATTTAGACCGAGAATCGAGATGTCCCAAGGTTCGAAGGACTTTGGCATCTCAGCTCGACATTAAAGTTTTGAAACTATACAAAATCCCTGCGTTAAACGTCGTTCCGTACAGCATCCTCGAACAAAACATCAATTTACACTCAGAATCGAGATTTCCGAAGTTTTCTAACGTTTCTGTTATCTTAGCTGGACATAGGAACGACAAAACTATGCACTTTCTCGTCGAAACACGATTTGCTCAGTTGGAACGTCGTATCGCTAAACTGTATCGAACGAAATGTCGATCTACAGCGAGAACCGAAATTTTACGATTTTCGAACCCCTCTGGCCTCTGAGCTCGACGTATTCGTGTCTAAATCGCTCATCTTGCTCAGAAACACGGAATTTATGCATTCATCGTCCTTTTGCACAGCTGTATCGTACGAAATATTGATCACCGAAAATCGAACTGTCCTGATATTTGGGCGATTTTCGCATGTCAGCTCAACGTAAACGTCTCAAAATTGTTTAATTTATCCAGAAACACGGAAATCTTGCATTCATCATCGTCTTTCACGGCTGTATCGAGTGAAAAATGGAACACCGAGAAACGAGATTTTCCCTAGTTTCAAACGATTCTGGCATCTGAGCTCGACATAAAAGTGTTTAAAATATGCATTTTGTTACGAAAAACGAAATTCTTGCGTTAATCGTCGTCTCGCTCAACTGTATCGACCGAAACATCGATCTACACGTAGAATCGAGATGTACCGAGTTTCTAACTATTCTGATACGACATAGCAGCTCGACATTGAAACGATGCATTTTGTATCGAAAAACGTATTGCTTTCGTTGAACGTCGTCTAGCAGAACTGTATTGAACAAAATATCGATCTACACCGAGATCCGAGATGTCCGGAGTTTCGAGTGATTCTGGCCTTCCCTAGCGAACGTCAACGCGTCGAAAACGTTTACTTCGTCCGAAAACCTGAACTTTTCACGTTGAACGTCGTCTCGCTCGGCTGTGTCAAACAAAACATCGATCTTCAACGAGAATCAAGATTTTGCATGTTTTAGGCAATTTAGAACTAACAAGCTCAACGTGAAAGTAAGAAATCTTATAATTTTGAGCAAAGAAAATTATTCTTGCCGGAAACGTGGTCTCGCACAGCTGGAACATCCGTAACTTTAAACTACACAGACGATCGAGCTTTTGCAAGTTTCGAGCAATTCCGTCATCTTAGCTCGACGTATATGTGTTAGATTCGGTTAATTCGTCCGAAAAAACGAAATTCTTTCATCAAACGATGTTTTGCACGGCTGTATTGGACGAAACATCGACGACTGAAAATCGAGATGCCCCGAGATTTGAACAATTCTGTCATCTCAGCTCAACGGCTATGTGTCAAAATCGTTCGATTTGTCTAGAAACACAAATTTCGGGCATTTAACGTCGCCTTGCACGGCTGTATCGTACAAAACAACAATTTAGACCGAGAATCGAGATGTCCCGATGTCCGAAGGACTTTGGCAACTCAGCTCGACATAAAAGTTTTGAAACTATACGAAATCCTCGCGTTAAACGTCGTTCCGTACAGCTTCCTTGAACGATACATCATTTTACACTCAGAATCGAGATGTCCAAAGTTTTCTAACGTTTCTGTTATCTTAGCTGGACATAAGAACGACAAAACTAAGCACTTTCTCTTCGAAACACGATTTGCTCAGTTGTAACGTCGTGTCGCAAAACTGTATCGAACGAAATGTCGATCTACAGCGAGAACCGAAATTATTCGATTTTCCGAACCCCTTCTGGCCTCTGAGCTCGACGTCTTCGTGTCTAAATCGCTTATCTTGCTCAGAAACACGAAAGTCATGCATTAAACGTCCTTTTGCACGGCTGTATCGTACGAAAAATTGATCACCGAAGATCGAGATGTCCTGATTTTTGGGCGATTTTCGCATGTCAGCTCAATCTGAGGGTCTCGAATTTGTTCAATTTATCCAGAAAGACGGAAATCTTGCATTGATCATCGTCTTTCACGGCTGTATCGAGTGAAAAATGGAACACCGAGAAACGAGATTTTCCTAGTTTCAAACGATTCTGGCATCTGAGCTCGACATAAAAGTGTTCAAAATATGCATTTTGTTTCGAAAAACGGAATTCTCGCGTTAATCGACGTCTCGCTCAACTATATCGACCGAAACATCGATATACACGTAGAATCGAGATGTACCGAGTTTCTAACTGTTCTGATATAATATATCAGCTCGACATTAAAACGATGCATTTTGTATCGAAAAACGAACTGCTTTCGTTGAACGTCGTCTAGCAGAACTCTAGTGAACAAAATATCGATTTACACCGAGATCCGAGATGTCCCGAGGTCCGAAGGATTTTGGCATCTCAGCTCGACATACAAGTTTTAAACTATACGAAATCCTTCCGTTCAACGTCGTTTCGAACAGCTTCCTTGATCAAAACATCAATTTACACTCAGAATCAAGATTTTCTGAGTTGTCTAACGTTTCTGTTATCTTAGCTGGACATAAGAACGACAAAACTATGCACTCTCTTGTCGAAACACGATTTGCTCAGTTGGAACGTCGTGTCGCAAAACTGTATCGAACGAAATGTCGATCTACAGCGGGAACCGAAATTTTTCGATTTTCGAACCCCTCTGGCCTCTGAGCTCGACGTCTTCGTGTCTAAATCGCTTATCTTGCTCAGAAACACAAAATTCATGCACTAATTGTCCTATTGCACAGCTGTATCGTACGAAATATTGATCACCGAAAATCGAACTGTCCTGATATTTGGGCGATTTTCGCATGTCAGCTCAACGTAAACGTCTCAAAATTGTTCAATTTATCCAGAAACACGAAAATCTTGCATTCATCATCGTCTTTCACGGCTGTATCGAGTGAAAAATGGAACACCGAGAAACGAGATTTTCCCTAGTTTCAAACGATTCTGGCATCTGAGCTCGACATAAAAGTGTTCAAAATATGCATTTTGTTACGAAAAACGAAATTCTCGCGTTAATCGTCGTCTCGCTCAACTGTATCGACCGAAACATCGATCTACACGTAGAATCGAGATGTACCGAGTTTCTAACTATTCTTTTATGTCAGCTCGACATTAAAACGATGCATTTTGTATCGAAAAACGAACTGCTTTCGTTGAACGTCGTCTAGCAGAACTGTAGTGAACAAAATATCGATTTACACCGAGATCCGCGATGTCCCGAGGTCCGAAGGATTTTGGCATCTCAGCTCGACATAAAAGTTTTGAAACTATACGAAATCCTTGCGTTCAACGTTGTTTCGTACAGCTTCCCTGAACAAAACATCAATTTACACTCATAATCGAGATTTCGCGAGTTTTCTAAAGTTTCTGTTATCTTAGCTGGACATAAGAACGACAAAACTATGCACTATCTCGTCGAAACACGATTCGCTCAGTTGTAACGTCGTGTCGCAAAACTGTATCGAACAAAATGTCGATCTACACCGAGATCCGAGATGTCCGGAGTTTCGAGTGATTCCGGCCTTCCCTAGCGAACGTCAGCGCGTCGAAAACGTTTACTTCGTCCGAAAACCTGAACTTCTCACGTTGAACGTCGTCTCGCTCGGCTGTGTCAAACAAAACATCGATCTTCAACGAGAATCAAGATTTTGCATGTTTTAGGCAATTTAGAACTAACAAGCTCAACGTAAAAGTAAGAAATCTCATAATTTTGAGCAAAGAAAATCATTCTTGCCTCAAACGTGGTCTCGCACAGCTGAAACATCCGTAACTTTGAACTACACAGACAATCGAGCTTTTGCAAGTTTCGAGCAATTCCCTCAGCTTAGCTCGACGTATATGTGTTAGATTCGGTTAATTCGTCCGAAAAAACGAAATTCTTTCATCAAACGATGTTTTGCAAGGCTGTATTGGACGAAATATCGACCACCGAAAAACGAGATGCCCCGAGATTTGAACGATTCTGTCATCTCAGCTCAACGGCTATGTGTTAAAATCGTTCGATTTGGCTAGAAACACAAATTTCGGGCATTTAACGTCGCCTCGAACGGCTGTATCGTACAAAACAACGATTTAGACCGAGAATCGAGATGTCCCGAGGTCCGAAGGATTTCGGCATCTCAGCTCGACATAAGAGTTTTGAAACTATACGAAATCCTTGCGTTCAACGTCGTTTCGTACAGCTTCCTTGAACAAAACATCAATTTACACTCAGAATCGAGATTTCCCGAGTTTTCTAACGTTTCTGTTATCTTAGCTGGACATAAGAACGACAAAACTATGCACTTTCTTGTCGAAACACGATTTGCTCAGTTGGAACGTCGTGTCGCAAAACTGTATCGAACGAAATGTCGATCTACAGCGGGAACCGCAATTTTTCGATTTTCGAACCCCTCTGGCCTCTGAGCTCGACGTCTTTGTGTCTAAATCGGTTATCTTGCTCAGAAACACGGAATTCATGCGTTAAACGTCGTTTTGCACGGCTGTATTGTACGAAATATTGATCACCGAAGATCGAAATGTCCTGATATTTAGGCGATTTTCGAATGTCATCTCAACGTAAACGTCTAAAAATTGTTCAATTTATCCAGAAACACGGAAATCTTGCATTCATCATCGTCTTTCACGGCTGTATCGAGTGAAAAATGGAACACCGAGAAACGAGATTTTCCCTAGTTTCAAAGGATTCTGGCATCTGAGCTCGACATAAAAGTGTTTAAAATATGCATTTTGTTACGAAAAACGAAATTCTTGCGTTAATCGTCGTCTCGCTCAACTGTATCGACCGAAACATCGATCTACACGTAGAATCGAGATGTACCGAGTTTCTAACTATTCTGTTATGTCAGCTCGACATTAAAACGATGCATTTTGTAACGAAAAACGTATTGCTTTCGTTGAACGTCGTCTAGCAGAACCGTATTGAACAAAATATCGATCTACACCGAGATCCGAGGTGTCCGGAGTTTCGAGTGATTCTGGCCTTCCCTAGCGAACGTCAACGCGTCGAAAACGTTTACTTTGTCCTAAAACCTGAACTTTTCACGTTGAACGTCGTCTCGCACGGCTGTATTAAACAAAACATCGATCTTCAACGAGAATCAAGGATTTGCATGTTTTACGCAATTTAGAACTAATTAGCTCAACGTAAAAGTAAGAAATCCAATAATTTTGAGCAAAGAAAATGATTCTTGCCTGAAACGTGGTCTCGCACAGCTGAAACATCCGTAACTTTGAACTACACAGACAATCGAGCTCTTGCAAGTTTCGAGTAATTCCCTCATCTTAGCTTGACGTATATGTGTTAGATTCGGTTAATTCGTTCGAAAAAACGAAATTATTTGATCAAACGATGTTTTGCATTGCTGTAGCAAACGAAACATTGACCACTGAAAATCGATATGCCCCGAGATTTGAACGGTTCTGTCATCTCAGCTCAACGGCTATTTGTCAAAATCGTCAATTTGTCTAGAAACCCGAATTTCGGGCATTTAACGTCGCCTTGCACGGCTGTATCGTACAAAACAACAATTTAGACCGAGAATCGAGATGTCCCGAGGTTCGAAGGACTTTGGCTCTCAGCTCGACATAAAAGTTTTGAAACTATACAAAATCCCTGCGTTAAACGTCGTTCCGTGCAGCTTCCTCGAACAAAACATCAATTTACACTCAACATCGAGATGGCCCGAGTTTTCTAACGTTTCTGTTATCTTAGCCGGACATAAGAACGACAAAACTATGCACTTCCTCGTCGAAACACGATTTGCTCAGTTGGAACGTCGTGTCGCAAAACTGTATCGAACGAAATGTCAATCTACAGCGAGAACCGAAATTTTTTCGATTTTCGAACCCCTCTGGCCTCTGAGCTCGACGTCTTCGTGTCTAAATCGCTTATCTTGCTCAGAAACCCAAAATTCATGCATTAAACGTCTTTTTGCACGGCTGTATCGTACGAAAAATTGATCACCGAAGATCAAGATGTCCTGATTTTTGGGTGATTTTCGCATGTCAGCTCAATCTGAGGGTCTTAAATTTGTTTAATTTATCCAGAAACACGGAAATTTTGCATTCATCATCGTCTTCCACGGCTGTATCGAGTGAAAAATGGAACACCGAGAAACGAGATTTTTTCTAGTTTCAAACGATTCTGGCATCTGAGCTCGACATAAGAGTGTTTAAAATATGCATTTTGTTTCGAAAAACGAATATCTTGCGTTAATCATCGTCTCGCTCAACTATATCGACCGAAACATCGATATACACGTAGAATCGAGATGTACCGAGTTTCTAACTATTCTGATATGACATAGCAGCTCGACATTGAAACGATGCATTTTGTATCGAAAAACGAATTGCTTTTGTTGAACGTCGTCTAGCAGAACGGTATTGAACAAAATATCGATCTACACCGAGATCCGAGGTGTCCGGAGTTTCGAGTGATTCTGGCCTTCCCTAGCGAACGTCAACGCGTCGAAAACGTTTACTTTGTCCTAAAACCTGAACTTTTCACGTTGAACGTCGTCTCGCACGGCTGTATTAAACAAAACATCGATCTTCAACGAGAATCGAGGATTTCCATGTTTTACGCAATTTAGAACTAGTTAGCATAACGTAAAAGTAAGAAATCCAATAATTTTGAGCAAAGAAAATGATTCTTGCCTGAAACGTGGTCTCGCACAGCTGAAACATCCGTAACTTTGAACTACACAGACAATCGAGCTTTTGCAAGTTTCGAGCAATTCCGTCATCTTAGCTCGACGTATATGTGTTAGATTCGGTTAATTCGTCCGAAAAAACAAAATTCTTTCATCAAACGATGTTTTGCAAGGCTGTATTGGACGAAATATCGACCACCGAAAATCGAGATGCCTCGAGATTTGAAAAATCCTGTCATCTCAGCTCAACGGCTATGTGTCAAAATCGTTTGATTTGTCTAGAAACACAAATTTCGGGCATTTAACGTCGCCTTGCACGGCTGTAGCGTACAAAACAACGATTTGGACCGAGAATCGAGATGTCCCGAGGTCCGAAGGATTTTGGCATGTCAGCTCGTCATAAAAGTTTCGAAACTATACGAAATCCTCGCGTTAAATGTCGTTTCGTACAGCTTCCTCGAACAAAACATCATTTTACACTCAGAATCGAGATTTCCCGAGTTTTCTAACGTTTCTGTTATCTTAGCTGGACATAAGAACGACAAAACTATGCACTATCTCGTCGAAACACGATTTGCTCAGATGTAACGTCGTGTCGCAAAACTGTATCGAACGAAATGTCGATCTACACCGAGAACCGAGATGTTCGGAGTTTCGAGTGATTCTGGCCTTCCCTAGCGAACGTCAACGCGTCGAAAACGTTTACTTTGTCCTAAAACTCGAACTTTTCACGTTGAACGTCGTCTCGCACGGCTGTATTAAACAAAACATCGATCTTCAACGAAAATCAAGATTTCGCATGTTTGAGGCAATTTAGAACTAATTAGCTCAACGTAAAAGTAAGAAATCCAATAATTTTGAGCAAAGAAAAGTATTCTTGCCTGAAACGTGGTCTCGCACAGCTATAACATCCGTAACTTTAAACTACATAGACAATCGAGCTTTTGCAAGTTTCGAGCAATTCCGTCATCTTAGCTCGACGTATATGTGTTAGATTCGGTTACTTCGTCCGAAAAAACGAAATTCTTTCATCAAACGATGTTTAGCATTGCTGTACTAAACGAAACATCGGCCACTGAAAATCGAGATGCCCCGAGATTTTAACGATTCTGTGATCTCAGCTCAACGGCTATTTGTCAAAATCAGTCAATTTGTCTAGAAAACCGAATTTCGGGCATTTAACGTCGCCTTGCACGGCTGTATCGTACAAAACAACAATTTAGACCGAGAATCGAGATGTCCCAAGGTTCGAAGGACTTTGGCATCTCAGCTCGACATAAAAGTTTTGAAACTATACGAAATCCTCGCGTTAAACGTCGTTCCGTACAGCTTCCTCGAACAAAACATCAATTTACACTCAGCATCGAGATGGCCCGAGTTTTCTAACGTTTCTGTTATCTTAGCTGGACATAAGAACGACAAAACTATGCACTTTCTCTTCGAAACACGATTTGCTCAGTTGGAACGTCGTGTCGCTAAACTGTATCGAACGAAATGTCGATCTACAGCGAGAACCGAAATTTTACGATTTTCGAACCCCTCTGGCCTCTGAGCTCGACGTCTTCGTGTCTAAATCGCTTATCTTGCTCAGAAACACGAAATTCATGCATTAATCGTCCTTTTGCACAGCTGTATCGTACGAAATATTGATCACCGAAAATCGAACTGTCCTGATATTTGGGCGATCTTCGCATGTCAGCTCAACGTAAACGTCTTAAAATTGTTCAATTTATCGAGAAACACGGAAATCTTGCATTCATTATCGTCTTTCACGGCTGTATCGAGTGAAAAATGGAACACCGAGAAACGAGATTTTCCCTAGTTTCAAACGATTCTGGCATCTGAGCTCGACATAAAAGTGTTTGAAATATGCATTTTGTTCCGAAAAACGAAATTCTTGCGTTTATCGTCGTCTCGCTCAACTGTATCGACCGAAACATCGATCTACACGTAGGATCGAGATGTACCGAGTTTCTAACTATTCTGATATGACATAGCAGCTCGACATTGAAACGATGCATTTTGTATCGAAAAACGTATTGCTTTCGTTGAACGTCGTCTAGCAGAACTGTATTGAACAAAATATCGATCTACACCGAGATCCGAGATGTCCGGAGTTTCGAGTGATTCTGGCCTTCCCTAGCGAACGTCAACGCGTCGAAAACGTTTACTTCGTCCGAAAACCTGAACTTTTCACGTTGAACGTCGTCTCGCTCGGCTGTGTCAAACAAAACATCGATCTTCAACGAGTATCAAGATTTTGCATGTTTTAGGCAATTTAGAACTAACAAGCTCAACGTAAAAGTAAGAAATCTTATAATTTCGAGCAAAGAAAATGATTCTTGCCTGAAACGTGGTCTCGCACAGCTAAAACATCCGTAACTTTAAACTACACAGACAATCGAGCTTTTGCAAGTTTCGAGCAATTCCCTCATCTTAGCTTGACGTATATGTGTTAGATTCGGTTACTTCGTCCGAAAAAACGAAATTCTTTCATCAAACGATGTTTTGCATTGCTGTACTAAACGAAACATCGACCACTGAAAACCGAGATGCCCCGAGATTTAAACGATTCTGTCATCTCAGCTCAACGGCTATTTGTTAAAATCGGTCAATTTGTCTAGAAACCCGAATTTCGGGCATTTAACGTCGCCTCGCACGGCTGTTTAGTACAAAACAACAATTTAGACCGAGAATCGAGATGTCCCAAGGTTCGAAGGACTTTGGCATCTCAGCTCGACATAAAAGTTTTGAAACAATACAAAATCCCTGCGTTAAACGTCGTTTCGTGCAGCTTCCTCGAACAAAACATCAATTTACACTCAGCATCGAGATGGCCCGAGTTTCCTAACGTTTCTGTTATCTTAGCTGGACATAAGAACGACAAAACTATGCACTTTCTCTTCGAAACACGATTTGCTCAGTTGGAAGGTCGTGTCGCTAAACTGTATCGAACGAAATGTCGATCTACAGCGAGAACCGAAATTTTACGATTTTCGAACCCCTCTGGCCTCTGAGCTCGACGTCTTCGTGTCTAAATCGCTTATCTTGATCAGAAACACGAAATTCATGCTCTAAACGTTCTTCTGCACGGCTGTATCGTACGAAAAATTGATCACCGAAGATCGAGATGTCCTGATTTTTGGGCGATTTTTGCATGTCAGCTCAATCTAAGGGTCTCAAATTTGTTCAAATTATCCAGAAACACGGAAATCTTTCATTGATCATCGTCTTTCACGGCTGTATCGAGTGAAAAATGGAACACCGAGAAACGAGATTTTCTCTAGTTTCAAACGATTCTGGCATCTGAGCTCGACATAAAAGTGTTTGAAATATGCATTTTGTTACGAAAAACGAAATTCTTGCGTTAATCGTCGTCTCGCTCAACTGTATCGACCGAAACATCGATCTACACGTAGAATCGAGATGTACCGAGTTTCTAACTATTCTAATATGACTTAGCAGCTCGACATTGAAACGATGCATTTTGTATCGAAAAACGTATTGCTTTCGTTGAACGTCGTCTAGCAGAACTGTATTGAACAAAATATCGATCTACACCGAGATCCGAGATGTCCGGAGTTTCGAGTGATTCTGGCCTTCCCTAGCGAACGTCAACGCGTCGAAAACGTTTACTTCGTCCGAAAACCTGAACTTTTCACGTTGAACGTCGTCTCGCTCGGCTGTGTCAAACAAAACATCGATCTTCAACGAGAATCAAGATTTTGCATGTTTTAGGCAATTTAGAACTAACAAGCTCAACGTAAAAGTAAGAAATCTTATAATTTTGAGCAAAGAAAATGATTCTTGCCTCAAACGTGGTCTCGCACAGCTGAAACATCCGTAACTTTGAACTACACAGACAATCGAGCTTTTGCAAGTTTCGAGCAATTCCCTCATCTTAGCTTGACGTGTATGTGTTAGATTCGGTTACTTCGTCCGAAAAAACGAAATTCTTTCATCAAACGATGTTTTGCATTGCTGTACTAAACGAAACATCGACCACTGAAAACCGAGATGCCCCGAGATTTAAACGATTCTGTCATCTTAGCTCAACGGCTATTTGTTAAAATCGGTCAATTTGTCTAGAAACCCGAATTTCGGGCATTTAACGTCGCCTTGCACGGCTGTTTAGTACAAAACAACAATTTAGACCGAGAATCGAGATGTCCCAAGGTTCGAAGGACTTTGGCATCTCAGCTCGACATAAAAGTTTTGAAACAATACGAAATCCCTGCGTTAAACGTCGTTTCGTGCGGCTTCCTCGAACAAAACATCAATTTACACTTAGCATCGAGATGGCCCGAGTTTTCTGACGTTTCTGTTATCTTAGCTGGACATAAGAACGACAAAACTATGCACTTTCTCTTCGAAACACGATTCGCTCAGTTGGAACGGCGTGTCGCAAAACTGTATCGAACGAAATGTCGATCTACAGCGAGAACCGAAATTATTCGATTTTCGAACCCCTCCTGGCCTCTGAGCTCGACGTCTTCGTGTCTAAATCGCTTATCTTGCTCAGAAACACGAAATTCATGCTCTAAACGTTCTTCTGCACGGCTGTATCGTACGAAAAATTGATCACCGAAGATCGAGATGTCCTGATTTTTGGGCGATTTTTGCATGTCAGCTCAATCTAAGGGTCTCAAATTTGTTCAAATTATCCAGAAACACGGAAATCTTTCATTGATCATCGTCTTTCACGGCTGTATCGAGTGAAAAATAAAACCCCGAGAAACGAGATTTTTCTAGTTTCAAACGATTCTGGCATCTGAGCTCGACATAAAAGTGTTTAAAATATGCATTTTGTTTCGAAAAACGAAATTCTTGCGTTAATCGTCGTCTCGCTCAACTATATCGACCGAAACATCGATCTACACGTAGAATCGAGATGTACCGAGTTTCTAACTATTCTGATATGACATAGCAGCTCGACATTGAAACGATGCATTTTGTATCGAAAAACGACCTGCTTTCGTTGAACGTCGTCTAGCAGAACTGTATTGAACAAAATATCGATCTACACCGAGATCCGAGGTGTCCGGAGTTTCGAGTGATTCTGGCCTTCCCTAGCGAACGTCAACGCGTCGAAAACGTTTACTTTGTCCTAAAACCTGAACTTTTCACGTTGAACGTCGTCTCGCACGGCTGTATTAAACAAAACATCGATCTTCAACGAGAATCAAGGATTTGCATGTTTTACGCAATTTAGAACTAATTAGCTCAACGTAAAAGTAAAAAATCCAATAATCTTGAGCAAAGAAAATAATTCTTGCCTGAAACGTGGTCTCGCACAGCTGAAACATCCGTAACTTTGAACTACACAGACAATCGAGCTTTTGCAAGTTTCGAGCAATTCCGTCATCTTAGCTCGACGTATATGTGTTAGATTCGGTTAATTCGTCCGAAAAAACAAAATTCTTTCATCAAACGATGTTTTGCAAGGCTGTATTGGACGAAATATCGACCACCGAAAATCGAGATGCCTCGAGATTTGAAAAATCCTGTCATCTCAGCTCAACGGCTATGTGTCAAAATCGTTTGATTTGTCTAGAAACACAAATTTCGGGCATTTAACGTCGCCTTGCACGGCTGTAGCGTACAAAACAACGATTTGGACCGAGAATCGAGATGTCCCGAGGTCCGAAGGATTTTGGCATGTCAGCTCGTCATAAAAGTTTTGAAACTATACGAAATCCTCGCGTTAAATGTTGTTTCGTACAGCTTCCTTGAACAAAACATCATTTTACACTCAGAATCGAGATTTCCCGAGTTTTCTGACGTTTCTGTTATCTTAGCTGGACATAAGAACGACAAAACTATGCACTATCTCGTCGAAACACGATTTGCTCAGATGTAACGTCGTGTCGCAAAACTGTATCGAACGAAATGTCGATCTACACCGAGAACCAAGATGTTCGGAGTTTCGAGTGATTCTGGCCTTCCCTAGCGAACGTCAACGCGTCGAAAACGTTTACTTTGTCCTAAAACTCGAACTTTTCACGTTGAACGTCGTCTCGCACGGCTGTATTAAACAAAACATCGATCTTTAACGAAAATCAAGATTTCGCATGTTTGAGGCAATTTAGAACTAATTAGCTTAACGTAAAAGTAAGAAATCCAATAATTTTGAGCAAAAAAAAGTATTCTTGCCTGAAACGTGGTCTCGCACAGCTGAAACATCCGTAACTTTGAACTACACAGACGATCGAGCTTTTGCAAGTTTCGAGCAATTCTATCATCTTAGCTCGACGTATATGTGTTAGATTCGGTTAATTCGTCCGAAAATACGAAATTCTTTTATCAAACGATTTTTGCACGGCTGTATTGGACGAAACATCGACGACTGAAAATCGAGATGCCCCGAGATTTGAACAATTCTGTCATCTCAGCTCAACGGCTATGTGTCAAAATCGTTCGATTTGTCTAGAAACACAAATTTCGGGCATTTAACGTCGCCTTGCACGGCTGTATCGTACAAAACAACAATTTAGACCGAGAATCGAGATGTCCCGAGGTCCGAAGGACTTTGGCAACTTAGCTCGACATAAAAGTTTTGAAACTATACGAAATCCTCGCGTTAAACGTCGTTCCGTACAGCTTCCTTGAACGAAACATCATTTTACACTCAGAATCGAGATGTCCGAAGTTTTCTAACGTTTCTGTTATCTTAGCTGGACATAAGAACGACAAAACTATGCACTTTCTTGTCGAAACACGATTTGCTCAGTTGAAACGTCGTGTCGCAAAACTGTATCGAACGAAATGTCGATCTACAGCGGGAACCGAAATTTTTCGATTTTCGAACCCCTCTGGCCTCTGAGCTCGACGTCTTCGTGTCTAAATCGCTTATCTTGCTCAGAAACACAAAATTCATGCATTGAACGTCCTTTTGCACGGCTGTATCGTACGAAAAATTGATCACCGAAGATCAAGATGTCCGGATTTTTGGGCGATATTCGCATGTCAGCTCAATCTAAGGGTCTCAAATTTGTTCAATTTATCCAGAAACACGGAAATCTTGCATTGATCATCGTCTTTCACGGCTGTATCGAGTGAAAAATAGAACTCCGAGAAACGAGATTTTCCTAGTTTCAAACGATTCTGGCATCTGAGCTCGACATAAAAGTGTTTAAAATATGCATTTTGTTTCGAAAAACGAAATTCTTGCGTTAATCGTCGTCTCGCTCAACTATATCGACCGAAACATCGATATACACGTAGAATCGAGATGTACCGAGTTTCTAACTGTTCTGATATAATATATCAGCTCGACATTAAAACGATGCATTTTGTATCGAAAAACGAACTGCTTTCGTTGAACGTCGTCTAGCAGAACTCTAGTGAACAAAATATCGATTTACACCGAGATCCGAGATGTCCCGAGGTCCGAAGGATTTTGGCATCTCAGCTCGACATACAAGTTTTAAACTATACGAAATCCTTGCGTTCAACGTCGTTTCGAACAGCTTCCTTGATCAAAACATCAATTTAGACTCAGAATCAAGATTTTCTGAGTTTTCTAACGTTTCTGTTATCTTAGCTGGACATAAGAACGACAAAACTATGCACTCTCTTGTCGAAACACGATTTGCTCAGTTGGAACGTCGTGTCGCAAAACTGTATCGAACGAAATGTCGATCTACAGCGGGAACCGAAATTTTTCGATTTTCGAACCCCTCTGGCCTCTGAGCTCGACGTCTTCGTGTCTAAATCGCTTATCTTGCTCAGAAACACGAAATTCATGCATTAATTGTCCTTTTGCACAGCTGTATCGTACGAAATATTGATCACCGAAAATCGAACTGTCCTGATATTTGGGCGATTTTCGCATGTCAGCTCAACGTAAACGTCTCAAAATTGTTCAATTTATCCAGAAACACGAAAATCTTGCATTCATCATCGTCTTTCACGGCTGTATCGAGTGAAAAATGGAACACCGAGAAACGAGATTTTCCCTAGTTTCAAACGATTCTGGCATCTGAGCTCGACATAAAAGTGTTCAAAATATGCATTTTGTTACGAAAAACGAAATTCTCGCGTTAATCGTCGTCTCGCTCAACTGTATCGACCGAAACATCGATCTACACGTAGAATCGAGATGTACCGAGTTTCTAACTATTCTGTTATGTCAGCTCGACATTAAAACGATGCATTTTGTATCGAAAAACGTATTGCTTTCGTTGAACGTCGTCTAGCAGAACCGTATTGAACAAAATATCGATCTACACCGAAATCCGAGATATCCGGAGTTTCGTGTGATTGTGGCCTTCCCTAGCGAACGTCAACGCGTCGAAAACGTTTACTTCGTCCTAAAACCTGAACTTTTCACGTTGAACGTCGTCTCGCTCGGCTGTATCAAACAAAACATCGATCTTCAACGAGAATCAAGATTTCGCATGTTTAAGGCAATTTAGAACTAACAAGCTCAACGTAAAAGTAGAAAATCTTATAATTTTGAGCAAAGAAAATGATTCTTGCCTCAAACGTGGTCTCGCACAGCTGAAAAATCCGTAACTTTGAACTACACAGACAATCGAGCTTTTGCAAGTTTCGAGCAATTCCGTCATCTTAGCTCGACGTATATGTGTTAGATTCGGTTAATTCGTCCGAAAAATTAAAATTCTTTCATCAAACGATGTTTTGCAAGGCTGAATTGGACGAAATATCGACCACCGAAAATCGAGATGCCCCGAGATTTCAACGATTCTGTCATCTCAGCTCAACGGCTATGTGTCAAAATCGTTCGATTTGTCTAGAAACACAAATTTCGGGCATTTAACGTCGCCTTGCACGGCTGTATCGTACAAAACAACAATTTAGACCGAGAATCGAGATGTCCCGAGGTCCGAAGGATTTCGGCATCTTAGCTCGACATAAAAGTTTTGAAACTATACGAAATCCTCGCGTTAAACGTTGTTTCGTACAGCTTCCTTGAACAAAACATCAATTTACCCTCAGAATCGAGATTTCCCGAGTTTTCTAACGTTTCTGTTATCTTATCTTGACATAAGAACGACAAAACTATGCACTTTCTCGTCGAAACACGATTTGCTCAGTTGGAACGTCGTGTCGCGAAACTGTATCGAACGAAATGTCAATCTACAGCGAGAACCGAAATTTTTCGATTTTCGAACCCGTCTGGCCTCTGAGCTCGACGTCTTCGTGTCTAAATCGCTTATCTTGCTCAGAAACACGAAATTCATGCATTAAACGTCCTTTTGCACGGCTGTATCGTACGAAAAATTGATCACCGAAGATCAAGATGTCCGGATTTTTGGGCGATATTCGCATGTCAGCTCAATCTAAGGGTCTCAAATTTGTTCAATTTATCCAGAAACACAGAAATCTTGCATTGATCATCGTCTTTCACGGCTGTATCGAGTGAAAAATGGAACTCCGAGAAACGAGATTTTCCTAGTTTCAAACGATTCTGGCATCTGAGCTCGACATGAAGTGTTTAAAATATGCATTTTGTTTTGAAAAACGAAATTCTTGCGTTAATCGTCGACTCGCTCAACTATATCGACCGAAACATCGATCTACACGTAGAATCGAGTTGTACCGAGTTTCTAACTGTTCTAATATAACATATCAGCTCGACATTAAAACGATGCATTTTGTATTGAAAAACGAACTGCTTTCGTTGAACTTCGTCTAGCAGAACTGTAGTGAAGAAAATATCGATTTACACCGAGATCCGAGATGTCCCGAGGTCCGAAGAATTTTGGCATCTCAGCTCGACATACAAGTTTTAAACTATACGAAATCCTTGCGTTCAACGTCGTTTCGAACAGCTTCCTTGATCAAAACATCAATTTAGACTCAGAATCAAGATTTTCTGAGTTTTCTAACGTTTCTGTTATCTTAGCTGGACATAAGAACGACAAAACTATGCACTCTCTTGTCGAAACACGATTTGCTCAGTTGGAACGTCGTGTCGCAAAACTGTATCGAACGAAATGTCGATCTACAGCGGGAACCGAAATTTTTTGATTTTCGAACCCCTCTGGCCTCTGAGCTCGACGTCTTCGTGTCTTAATCGCTTATCTTGCTCAGAAACACGAAATTCATGCATTAATCGTCCTTTTGCACAGCTGTATCGTACGAAATATTGATCACCGAAAATCGAACTGTCCTGATATTTGGGCGATTTTCGCATGTCAGCTCAACGTAAATATCTCAACATTGTTCAATTTATCCAGAAACACGGAAATCTTGCATTCATCATCGTCTTTCACGGCTGTATCGAGTGAAAAATGGAACACCGAGAAACGAGATTTTCCCTAGTTTCAAACGATTCTGGCATCTGAGCTCGACATAAAAGTGTTTAAAATATGCATTTTGTTACGAAAAACGAAATTCTCGCGTTAATCGTCGTCTCGCTCAACTGTATCGACCAAAACATCGATCTACACGTAGAATCGAGATGTACCGAGTTTCTAACTATTCTTTTATGTCAGCTCGACATTAAAACGATGCATTTTGTATCGAAAAACGAACTGCTTTCGTTGAACGTCGTCTAGCAGAACTGTAGTGAACAAAATATCGATTTACACCGAGATCCGCGATGTCCCGAGGTCCGAAGGATTTTGGCATCTCAGCTCGACATAAAAGTTTTGAAACTATACGAAATCCTTTCGTTAAACGTCGTTTCGTACAGCTTCCTTGATTTAAACATCAATTTATACTCAGAATCGAGATTTCCCGAGTTATCTAACGTGTCTGTTATCTTAGCTGGACGTAAGAACGACAAAACCATGCACTTTCTCGTCGAAACACGATTTGCTCAGTTGGAACGTCGTGTCGCAAAACTGTATCGAACGAAATGTCGATCTACAGCGAGAACCGAAATTTTTCGATTTTCGAACCCCCTGGCCTCTGAGCTCGACGTCTTCGTGTCTAAATCGCTTATCTTGCTCAGAAACACGAAATTCATGCATTAAACGTTCTTCTGCACGGCTGTATCGTACGAAAAATTGATCACCGAAGATCGAGATGTCCTGATTTTTGGGCGATTTTTGCCTGTCAGCTCAATCTAAGGGTCTTAAATTTGTTTAATTTATCCAGAAACACGGAAATCTTGCATTCATCATCGTCTTTCACGGCTGTATCGAGTGAAAAATGGAACACCGAGAAACGAGATTTTTTCTAGTTTCAAACGATTCTGGCATCTGAGCTCGACATAAGAGTGTTTAAAATATGCATTTTGTTTCGAAAAACGAATATCTTGCGTTAATCATCGTCTCGCTCAACTATATCGACCGAAACATCGATCTACACGTAGAATCGAGATGTACCGAGTTTCTAACTATTCTGATATGACATAGCAGCTCGACATTGAAACGATGCATTTTGTATCGAAAAACGAATTGCTTTCGTTGAACGTCGTCTAGCAGAACTGTATTGAACAAAATATCGATCTACACCGAGATCCGAGATGTCCGGAGTTTCGAGTGATTCTGGCCTTCCCTAGCGAACGTCAACGCGTCGAAAACGTTTACTTTGTTCTAAAACCTGAACTTTTCACGTTGAACGTCGTCTCGCACGGCTGTATTAAACAAAACATCGATCTTCAACAAGAATCAAGGATTTGCATGTTTTACGCAATTTAGAACTAATTAGCTCAACGTAAAAATAAGAAATCCAATAATTTTGAGCAAAGAAAATGATTCTTGCCTGAAACGTGGTCTCGCACAGCTGAAACATCCTTAACCTTGAACTACACAGACAATCGAGCTTTTGCAAGTTTCGAGCAATTCCGTCATCTTAGCTCGACGTATATGTGTTAGATTCGGTTAATTCGTCCGAAAAAAAAAAATTCTTCCATCAAACGATGTTTTGCAAGGCTGTATTGGACGAAATATCGACCACCGAAAATCGAGATGCCTCGAGATTTGAAAAATCCTGTCATCTCAGCTCAACGGCTATGTGTCAAAATCGTTTGATTTGTCTAGAAACACAAATTTCGGGCATTTAACGTCGCCTTGCACGGCTGTAGCGTACAAAACAACGATTTGGACCGAGAATCGAGATGTCCCGAGGTCCGAAGGATTTTGGCATGTCAGCTCGACATAAAAGTTTTGAAACTATACGAAATCCTCGCGTTAAATGTCGTTTCGTACAGCTTCCTTGAACAAAACATCATTTTACACTCAGAATCGAGATTTCCCGAGTTTTCTAACGTTTCTGTTATCTTAGCTGGACATAAGAACGACAAAACTATGCACTATCTCGTCGAAACACGATTTGCTCAGTTGTAACGTCGTGTCGCAAAACTGTATCGAACGAAATGTCGATCTACACCGAGAACCGAGATGTTCGGAGTTTCGAGTGATTCTGGCCTTCCCTAGCGAACGTCAACGCGTCGAAAACGTTTATTTTGTCCTAAAACCTGAACTTTTCACGTTGAACGTCGTCTCGCACGGCTGTATTAAACAAAACATCGATCTTCAACGAGAATCAAGGATTTGCATGTTTTACGCAATTTAGAACAAATTAGCTCAACGTAAAAGTAAGAAATCCAATAATTTTGAGCAAAGAAAATGATTCTTGCCTGAAACGTGATCTCGCACAGCTGAAACATCCGTAACTTTGAACTACACAGACAATCGAGCTTTTCCAAGTTTCGAGCAATTCCCTCATCTTAGCTTGACGTATATGTGTTAGATTCAGTTACTTCGTCCGAAAAAACGAAATTCTTTCATAAAACGATGTTTTGCATTGCTGTACTAAACGAAACATCGACCACTGAAAACCGAGATGCCCCGAGATTTAAACGATTCTGTCATCTCAGCTCAACGGCTATTTGTCAAAATTGGTCAATTTGTCTAGAAACCCGAATTTCGGGCATTTAACGTCGCCTTGCACGGCTGTTTAGTACAAAACAACAATTGAGACCGAGAATCGAGATGTCCCAAGGTTCGAAGGACTTTCGCATCTCAGCTCGACATAAAAGTTTTGAAACAATACGAAATGCCTGCGTGAAACGTCGTTTCGTGCAGCTTCCTCGAACAAAACATCAATTTACACTCAGCATCGAGATGGCCCGAGTTTTCTAACGTTTCTGTTATCTTAGCTGGACATAAGAACGACAAAACTATGCACTTTCTCTTCGAAACACGATTTGCTCAGTTGGAACGGCGTGTCGCAAAACTGTATCGAACGAAATGTCGATCTACACTGAGAACCGAAATTATTCGATTTTCGAACCCCTTCTGGCCTCTGAGCTCGACGTCTTCGTGTCTAAATCGCTTATCTTGCTCAGAAACACGAAATTCATGCATTAAACGTTCTTCTGCACGGCTGTATCGTACGAAAAATTGATCACCGAAGATCGAGATGTCCTGATTTTTGGGCGATTTTTGCCTGTCAGCTCAATCTAAGGGTCTCAAATTTGTTCAATTTATCCATAAACTCGGAAATCTTGCATTGATCATCGTCTTTCACGGCTGTATCGAGTGAAAAATGAAACCCCGAGAAACGAGATTTTCCTAGTTTCAAACGATTCTGGCATCTGAGCTCGACATAAAAGTGTTTAAAATATGCATTTTGTTTCGAAAAACGAATATCTTGCGTTAATCATCGTCTCGCTCAACTATATCGACCGAAACATCGATCTACACGTAGAATCGCGATGTACGGAGTTTCTAACTATTCTGATATGACATATCAGCTCGACATTAAAACGATGCATTTTGTATGGAAAAACGAATTGCTTTCGTTAAACATCGTCTAGCAGAACTGTATTGAACAAAATATCGATCTACACCGAGAACCGAGATGTTCGGAGTTTCGAGGGATTCTGGCCTTCCCTAGCGAACGTCAACGCGTCGAAAACGTTTACTTCGTCCTAAAACCTGAACTTTTCACGTTGAACGTCGTCTCGCACGGCTGTATTAAACGAAACATTGATCTTCAACGAGAATCAAGGATTTGCATGTTTTAGGCAATTCAGAACTAATTAGCTCAACGTAAAAGTAAGAAATCCAATAATTTTGAGCAAAGAAAATGATTCTTGCCTGAAACGTGGTCTCGCACAGCTGAAACATCCGTAACTTTGAACTACACAGACAATCGAGCTTTTGCAAGTTTCGAGCAATTCCCTCATCTTAGCTTGACGTATATGTGTTATATTCGGTTAATTCGTCCGAAAAAACGAAATTATTTGATCAAACGATGTTTTGCATTGCTGTAGTGAACGAAACATCGACCACTGAAAATCGATATGCCCCGAGATTTGAACGGTTCTGTCATCTCAGCTCAACGGCTATTTGTCAAAATCGTCAATTTGTCTAGAAACCCGAATTTCGGGCATTTAACGTCGCCTTACACGGCTGTATCGTACAAAACAACAATTTAGACCGAGAATCGAGATGTCCCAAGGTTCGAAGGACTTTGGCATCTCAGCTCGACATAAAAGTTTTGAAACAATACAAAATGCCTGCGTGAAACGTCGTTTCGTGCAGCTTCCTCGAACAAAACATCAATTTACACTCAGCATCGAGATGGCCCGAGTTTTCTAACGTTTCTGTTATCTTAGCTGGACATAAGAACGACAAAACTATGCACTTTCTCTTCGAAACACGATTTGCTCAGTTGGAACGGCGTGTCGCAAAACTGTATCGAACGAAATGTCGATCTCCAGCGAGAACCGCAATTTTTCGATTTTCGAACCCCTCTGGCCTCTGAGCTCGACGTCTTTGTGTCTAAATCGGTTATCTTGCTCAGAAACACGGAATTCATGCGTTAAACGTCGTTTTGCACGGCTGTATCGTACGAAATATTGATCACCGAAGATCGAAATGTCCTGATATTTAGGTGATTTTCGAATGTCATCTCAACGTAAACGTCTAAAAGTTGTTCAATTTATCCAGAAACACGGAAATCTTGCATTCATCATCGTCTTTCACGGCTGTATCGAGTGAAAAATGGAACACCGAGAAACGAGATTTTCCCTAGTTTCAAACGATTCTGGCATCTGAGCTCGACATAAGAGTGTTTAAAATATGCATTTTGTTACGAAAAACGAAATTCTTGCGTCAATCGTCGTCTCGCTCAACTGTATCGACCGAAACATCGATCTACACGTAGAATCGAGATGTACCGAGTTTCTAACTATTCTGTTATGTCAGCTCGACATTAAAACGATGCATTTTGTAACGAAAAACGTATTGCTTTCGTTGAACGTCGTCTAGCAGAACCGTATTGAACAAAATATCGATCTACACCGAGATCCGAGATATCCGGAGTTTCGTGTGATTGTGGCCTTCCCTAGCGAACGTCAACGCGTCGAAAACGTTTACTTTGTCCTAAAACCTGAACTTTTCACGTTGAACGACGTCTCGCTCGGCTGTATCAAACGAAACATTGATCTTCAACGAGAATCAAGATTTCGCATGTTTTAGGCAATTTAGAACTAACTAGCTCAACGTAAAAGTAAGAAATCCAATAATTTTGAGCAAAGAAAATGATTCTTGCCTGAAACGTGGTCTCGCACAGCTGAAACATCCGTAACTTTGAACTACACAGACAATCGAGCTTTTGCAAGTTTCGAGCAATTCCCTCATCTTAGCTTGACGTATATGTGTTATATTCGGTTAATTCGTCCGAAAAAACGAAATTATTTGATCAAACGATGTTTTGCATTGCTGTAGTGAACGAAACATCGACCACTGAAAATCGATATGCCCCGAGATTTGGACGATTCTGTCATCTCAGCTCAACGGCTATGTGTCAAAATCGTTCGATTTGTCTAGAAACACAAATTTCGGGCATTTAACGTCGCCTTGCACGGCTGTTTAGTACAAAACAACAATTTCGACCGAGAATCGAGATGTCCCAAGGTACGAAGGACTTTGGCATCTCAGCTCGACATAAAAGTTTTGAAACAATACAAAATCCCTGCGTTAAACGTCGTTTCGTGCGGCTTCCTCGAACAAAACATCAATTTACACTCAGCATCGAGATGGCCCGAGTTTTCTAACGTTTCTGTTATCTTAGCTGGACATAAGATCGACAAAACTATGCACTTTCTCTTCGAAACACGATTTGCTCAGTTGGAACGGCGTGTCGCAAAACTGTATCGAACGAAATGTCGATCTACAGCGAGAACCGAAATTATTCGATTTTCGAACCCCTCCTGGCCTCTGAGCTCGACGTCTTCGTGTCTAAATCGCTCATCTTGCTCAGAAACACGAAATTCATGCTCTAAACGTTCTTCTGCACGGCTGTATCGTACGAAAAATTGATCACCGAAGATCGAGATGTCCTGATTTTTGGGCGATTTTTGCATGTCAGCTCAATCTAAGGGCTCAAATTATCCAGAAACACGGAAATCTTGCATTGATCATCGTCTTTCACGGCTGTATCGAGTGAAAAATAAAACCCCGAGAAACGAGATTTTCCTAGTTTCAAACGATTCTGGCATCTGAGCTCGACATAAAAGTGTTTAAAATATGCATTTTGTTTCGAAAAACGAAATTCTTGCGTTAATCGTCGTCTCGCTCAACTATATCGACCGAAACATCGATCTACACGTAGAATCGAGATGTACCGAGTTTCTAACTATTCTGATATGACATAGCAGCTCGACATTGAAACGATGCATTTTGTATCGAAAAACGACCTGCTTTCGTTGAACGTCGTCTAGCAGAACTGTATTGAACAAAATATCGATCTACACCGAGATCCGAGGTGTCCGGAGTTTCGAGTGATTCTGGCCTTCCCTAGCGAACGTCAACGCGTCGAAAACGTTTACTTTGTCCTAAAACCTGAACTTTTCACGTTAAACGTCGTCTCGCACGGCTGTATTAAACAAAACATCGATCTTCAACGAGAATCCAGGATTTCCATGTTTTACTCAATTTAGAACTAATGAGCATAACGTAAAAGTAAGAAATCCAATAATTTTCAGCAAAGAAAATGATTCTTGCCTGAAACGTGGTCTCGCACAGCTGAAACATCCGTAACTTTAAACTACACAGACAATCGAGCTTTTGCAAGTTTCGAGCAATTCCGTCATCTAAGCTCGACGTATATGTGTTAGATTCGGTTAATTCGTCCGAAAAAAACAAAATTCTTTCATCAAACGATGTTTTGCAAGGCTGTATTGGACGAAATATCGACCACCGAAAATCGAGATGCCTCGAGATTTGAAAAATCCTGTCATCTCAGCTCAACGGCTATGTGTCAAAATCGTTTGATTTGTCTAGAAACACAAATTTCGGGCATTTAACGTCGCCTTGCACGGCTGTAGCGTACAAAACAACGATTTGGACCGAGAATCGAGATGTCCCGAGGTCCGAAGGATTTTGGCATGTCAGCTCGTCATAAAAGTTTCGAAACTATACGAAATCCTCGCGTTAAATGTAGTTTCGTACAGCTTCCTCGAACAAAACATCATTTTACACTCAGAATCGAGATTTCCCGAGTTTTCTAACGTTTCTGTTATCTTAGCTGGACATAAGAACGACAAAACTATGCACTATCTCGTCGAAACACGATTTGCTCAGATGTAACGTCGTGTCGCAAAACTGTATCGAACGAAATGTCGATCTACACCGAGAACCGAGATGTTCGGAGTTTCGAGTGATTCTGGCCTTCCCTAGCGAACGTCAACGCGTCGAAAACGTTTACTTTGTCCTAAAACTCGAACTTTTCACGTTGAACGTCGTCTCGCACGGCTGTATTAAACAAAACATCGATCTTCAACGAAAATCAAGATTTCGCATGTTTGAGGCATTTTAGAACTAATTAGCTCAACGTAAAAGTAAGAAATCCAATAATTTTGAGCAAAGAAAAGTATTCTTGCCTGAAACGTGGTCTCGCACAGCTATAACATCCGTAACTTTAAACTACGTAGACAATCGAGCTTTTGCAAGTTTCGAGCAATTCCGTCATCTTAGCTCGACGTATATGTGTTAGATTCGGTTACTTCGTCCGAAAAAACGAAATTCTTTCATCAAACGATGTTTAGCATTGCGGTACTAAACGAAACATCGGCCACTGAAAATCGAGATGCCCCGAGATTTTAACGATTCTGTGATCTCAGCTCAACGGCTATTTGTCAAAATCAGTCAATTTGTCTAGAAAACCGAATTTCGGGCATTTAACGTCGCCTTGCACGGCTGTATCGTACAAAACAACAATTTAGACCGAGAATCGAGATGTCCCAAGGTTCGAAGGACTTTGGCATCTCAGCTCGACATAAAAGTTTTGGAACTATACGAAATCCTCGCGTTAAACGTCGTTTCGTGCGGCTTCCTCGAACAAAACATCAATTTACACTCAGCATCGAGATGGCCCGAGTTTTCTAACGTTTCTGTTATCTTAGCTGGACATAAGAACGACAAAACTATGCACTTTCTCTTCGAAACACGATTTGCTCAGTTGGAACGTCGTGTCGCTAAACTGTATCGAACAAAATGTCGATCTACAGCGAGAACTGAAATTTTACGATTTTCGAACCCCTCTGGCCTCTGAGCTCGACGTCTTCGTGTCTAAATCGCTTATCTTGCTCAGAAACACGAAATTCATGCATTAATCGTCCTTTTGCACAGCTGTATCGTACGAAATATTGATCACCGAAAATCGAACTGTCCTGATATTTGGGCGATCTTCGCATGTCAGCTCAACGTAAACGTCTCAAAATTGTTCAATTTATCGAGAAACACGGAAATCTTGCATTCATTAT
Organism: Tromatobia lineatoria; assembly: GCA_949699805.1. Lineage (NCBI taxonomy): Eukaryota > Metazoa > Arthropoda > Insecta > Hymenoptera > Ichneumonidae > Tromatobia > Tromatobia lineatoria. The sequence goes on along the minus strand of OX453039.1, from coordinate 7,972,072 downwards.
CGTCTTTCACGGCTGTATCAAGTGAAAAATGGAACACCGAGAAACGAGATTTTCCCTAGTTTCAAACGATTCTGGCATCTGAGCTCGACATAAAAGTGTTTGAAATATGCATTTTGTTACGAAAAACGAAATTCTTGCGTTTATCGTCGTCTCGCTCAACTGTATCGACCGAAACATCGATCTACACGTAGGATCGAGATGTACCGAGTTTCTAACTATTCTGATATGACATAGCAGCTCGACATTGAAACGATGCATTTTGTATCGAAAAACGTATTGCTTTCGTTGAACGTCGTCTAGCAGAACTGTATTGAACAAAATATCGATCTACACCGAGATCCGAGATGTCCGGAGTTTCGAGTGATTCTGGCCTTCCCTAGCGAACGTCAACGCGTCGAAAACGTTTACTTCGTCCGAAAACCTGAACTTTTCACGTTGAACGTCGTCTCGCTCGGCTGTGTCAAACAAAAAATCGATCTTCAACGAGTATCAAGATTTTGCATGTTTTAGGCAATTTAGAACTAACAAGCTCAACGTAAAAGTAAGAAATCTTATAATTTTTAGCAAAGAAAATGATTCTTGCCTCAAACGTGGTCTCGCACAGCTGAAACATCCGTAACTTTGAACTACACAGACAATCGAGCTTTTGCAAGTTTCGAGCAATTCCGTCATCTTAGCTCGACGTATATGTGTTAGATTCGGTTAATTCGTCCGAAAAAACGAACTTCTTTCATCAAACGATGTTTTGCATTGCTGTACTAAACGAAACATCGACCACTGAAAACCGAGATGCCCCGAGATTTAAACGATTCTGTCATCTCAGCTCAACGGCTATGTGTCAAAATCGTTCGATTTGTCTAGAAACACAAATTTCGGGCATTTAACATCGCCTTGCACGGCTGTATCGTACAAAACAACAATTTAGACCGAGAATCGAGATGTCCCGAGGTCCGAAGGACTTTGGCAACTCAGCTCGACATAAAAGTTTTGAAACTATACGAAATCCTCGCGTTAAACGTCGTTCCGTACAGCTTCCTTGAACGAAACATCATTTTACACTCAGAATCGAGATGTCCAAAGTTTTCTAACGTTTCTGTTATCTTAGCTGGACATAAGAACGACAAAACTATGCACTATCTCGTCGAAACACGATTCGCTTAGTTGTAACGTCCTGTCGCAAAACTGTATCGAACGAAATGTCGATCTACACCGAGAACCGAGATGTTCGGAGTTTCGAGTGATTCTGGCCTTCCCTAGCGAACGTCAACGCGTCGAAAACGTTTACTTTGTCCTAGAACTCGAACTTTTCACGTTGAACGTCGTCTCGCACGGCTGTATTAAACAAAACATCGATCTTCAACGAAAATCAAGATTTCGCATGTTTGAGGCAATTTAGAACTAATTAGCTCAACGTAAAAGTAAGAAATCCAATAATTTTGAGCAAAGAAAATTATTCTTGCCTGAAACGTGGTCTCGCACAGCTGAAACATCCGTAACTTTGAACTACACAGACGATCGAGCTTTTGCAAGTTTCGAGCAATTCCGTCATCTTAGCTCGACGTATATGTTTTAGATTCGGTTAATTCGTCCGAAAATACGAAATTCTTTTATCAAACGATGTTTCGCACGGCTGTATTGGACGAAACATCGACGACTGAAAATCGAGATGCCCCGAGATTTGAACAATTCTGTCATCTCAGCTCAACGGCTATGTGTCAAAATCGTTCGATTTGTCTAGAAACACAAATTTCGGGCATTGAACGTCGCCTTGCACGGCTGTATCGTACAAAACAACAATTTAGACCGAGAATCGAGATGTCCCGAGGTCCGAAGGACTTTGGCAACTCAGCTCGACATAAAAGTTTTGAAACTATACGAAATCCTCGCGTTAAACGTCGTTCCGTACAGCTTCCTTGAACGAAACATCATTTTACACTCAGAATCGAGATGTCCAAAGTTTTCTAACGTTTCTGTTATCTTAGCTGGACATAAGAACGACAAAACTAAGCACTTTCTCTTTGAAACACGGGTTGCTCAGTTGTAACGTCGTGTCGCAAATCTGTATCGAACGAAATGTCGATCTACAGCGAGAACCGAAATTATTCGATTTTCCGAACCCCTTCTGGCCTCTGAGCTCGACGTCTTCGTGTCTAAATCGCTTATCTTGCTCAGAAACACGAAATTCATGCATTAAACGTCCTTTTGCACATCTGTATCGTACGAAAAATTGATCACCGAAGATCGAGATGTCCTGATTTTTGGGCGATTTTCGCATGTCAGCTCAATCTGAGGGTCTCAAATTTGTTCAATTTATCCAGAAAGACGGAAATCTTGCATTGATCATCGTCTTTCACGGCTGTATCGAGTGAAAAATGGAACACCGAGAAACGAGATTTTCCTAGTTTCAAACGATTCTGGCATCTGAGCTCGACATAAAAGTGTTCAAAATATGCATTTTGTTTCGAAAAACGGAATTCTCGCGTTAATCGACGTCTCGCTCAACTATATCGACCGAAACATCGATCTACACGTAGAATCGAGATGTACCGAGTTTCTAACTGTTCTGGTATGACATATCAGCTCGACATTAAAACGATGCATTTTGTATCGAAAAACGAATTGCTTACGTTGAACGTCGTCTAGCAGAACTGTAGTGAACAAAATATCGATTTACACCGAGATCCGAGATGTCCCGAGGTCCGAAGGACTTTGCCATCTCAGCTCGACATTAAAGTTTTGAAACTATACAAAATCCTCGCGTTAAACGTCGTTCCGTACAGCTTCCTTGAACGAAACATCATTTTACACTCAGAATCGAGATGTCCAAAGTTTTCTAACGTTTCTGTTATCTTAGCTGGACATAAGAAAGACAAAACTATGCACTATCTCGTCGAAACACGATTCGCTCAGTTGTAACGTCCTGTCGCAAAACTGTATCGAACGAAATGTCGATCTACAGCGAGAACCGAAATTATTCGATTTTCCGAACCCCTTCTGGCCTCTGAGCTCGACGTCTTCGTGTCTAAATCGCTTATCTTGCTCAGAAACACGAAAGTCATGCATTAAACGTCCTTTTGCACGGCTGTATCGTACGAAAAATTGATCACCGAAGATCGAGATGTCCTGATTTTTGGGCGATTTTCGCATGTCAGCTCAATCTGAGGGTCTCAAATTTGTTCAATTTATCCAGAAAGACGGAAATCTTGCATTGATCATCGTCTTTCACGGCTGTATCGAGTGAAAAATGGAACACCGAGAAACGAGATTTTCCCTAGTTTCAAACGATTCTGGCATCTGAGCTCGACATAAAAGTGTTTAAAATATGCGTTTTGTTACGAAAAACGAAATTCTTGCGTTAATCGTCGTCTCGCTCAACTGTATCGACCGAAACATCGATCTACACGTAGAATCGAGATGTACCGAGTTTCTAACTATTCTGTTATGTCAGCTCGACATTAAAACGATGCATTTTGTATCGAAAAACGTATTGCTTCCGTTGAACGTCGTCTAGCAGGACTGTCCTGAACAAAAGATCGTTCTACACCGAGAACCGAGATATCCGGAGTTTCCAGTGATTCTGGCCTTCCCTAGCGAACGTCAACGCGTCGAAAACGTTTACTCTGTCCTAAAACTTGAACTTTTCACGTTGAACGTCGTCTCGCACGGCTGTATTAAACAAAACATCGATCTTCAACGAAAATCAAGATTTCGCATGTTTGAGGCAATTGAGAAGTAATTAGCTCAACGTAAAAGTAAGAAATCCAATAATTTTGAGCAATGAAAATTATTCTTGCCTGAAACGTGGTCTCGCACAGCTGAAACATCCGTAACTTTGAACTACACAGACGATCGAGCTTTTGCAAGTTTCGAGCAATTCCGTCATCTTAGCTCGACGTATATGTGTTAGATTCGGTTAATTCGTCCGAAAAAACGAAATTCTTTCATCAAACGATGTTTTGCACGGCTGTATTGGACGAAACATCGACGACTGAAAATCGAGATGCCCCGTGATTTGAACGATTCTGTCATCTCAGCTCAACGGCTATGTGTCAAAATCGTTCGATTTGTCTAGAAACACAAATTTCGGGCATTTAACGTCGCCTTGCACGGCTGTATCGTACAAAACAACAATTTAGACCGAGAATCGAGATGTCTCGAGGTCCGAAGGACTTTGGCAACTCAGCTCGACATAAAAGTTTTGAAACTATACGAAATCCTCGCGTTAAACGTCGTTCCGTACAGCTTCCTTGAACGAAACATCATTTTACACTCAGAATCGAGATGTCCAAAGTTTTCTAACGTTTCTGTTATCTTAGCTGGACATAAGAACGACAAAACTATGCACTATCTCGTCGAAACACGATTTGCTCAGTTGTAACGTCGTGTCGCAAAACTGTATCGAACGAAATGTCGATCTACACCGAGAACCGAGATGTTCGGAGTTTCGAGTGATTCTGGCCTTCCCTAGCGAACGTCAGCTCGTCGAAAACGTTTACTTTGTCCTAAAACCTGAACTTTTCACGTTGAACTTCGTCTCGCACGGCTGTATTGAACAAAACATCGATCTTCAACGAGAATCAAGGATTTGCATGTTTTACGCAATTTAGAACTAATTAGCTCAACGTAAAAGTAAGAAATCCAATAATTTTGAGCAAATAAAATGATTCTTGCCGCAAACGTGGTCTCGCACAGCTGAAACATCCGTAACTTTAAACTACACAGACAATCGAGCTTTTGCAAGTTTCGAGCAATTCCGTCATCTTACTTCGACGTATATGTGTTAGATTCGGTTCATTCGTCCGAAAAAACGAAATTCTTTCATCAAACGATGTTTTGCAAGGCTGTATTGGACGAAATATCGACCACCGAAAATCGAGATGCCCCGAGATTTGAACGATTCTGTCATCTCAGCTCAACGGCTATGTGTCAAAATCGTTCGATTTGTCTAGAAACACGAATTTCGGGCATTTAACGTCGCCTTGAATGGCTGTATCGTACAAAACAACGATTTACACCGAGATCCGAGATGTCCCGAGGTCCGAAGCATTTTGGCATCTCAGCTTGACATAAAAGTTTTGAAACTATACGAAATCCTTTCGTTAAACGTCGTTTCGTACAGCTTCCTTGATTAAAACATCAACTTACACTCAGAATCGAGATTTCCCGAGTTATCTAACGTTTCTGTTATCTTAGCTGGACGTAAGAACGACAAAACTATGCACTTTCTCGTCGAAACACGATTTGCTCAGTTGGAACGTCGTGTCGCAAATCTGTATCGAACGAAATGTCGATCTACAGCGAGAACCGAAATTATTCGATTTTCCGAACCCCTCTGGCCTCTGAGCTCGACGTCTTTGTGTCTAAATCGCTTATCTTGTTCAGAAACACGAAATTCATGCATTAAACGTCTTTTTGCACGGCTGTATCGTACGAAAAATTGATCACCGAGGATCGAGATGTCCTGATTTTTGGGCGATTTTTGCCTGTCAGCTCAATCTAAGGGTCTCAAATTTGTTCAATTTATCCATAAACACGGAAATATTGCATTGATCATCGTCTTTCACGGCTGTATCGAGTGAAAAATGAAACCCCGAGAAACGAGATTTTCCTAGTTTCAAACGATTCTGGCGTCTGAGCTCGACATAAAAGTGTTTAAAATATGCATTTCGTTTCGAAAAACGAATATCTTGCGTTAATCATCGTCTCGCTCAACTATATCGACCGAAACATCGATCTACACGTAGAATCGCGATGTACCGAGTTTCTAACTATTCTGATATGACATATCAGCTCGACATTAAAACGATGCATTTTGTATCGAAAAACGAATTGCTTTCGTTAAACGTCGTCTAGCAGAACTGTATTGAACAAAATATCGATCTACACCGAGAACCGAGATGTTCGGAGTTTCGAGTGATTCTGGCCTTCCCTAGCGAACGTCAACGCGTCGAAAACGTTTACTTCGTCCTAAAACCTGAACTTTTCACGTTGAACGTCGTCTCGCACGGCTGTATTAAACAAAACATCGATCTTCAACGAGAATCAAGGATTTGCATGTTTTAGGCAATTCAGAACTAATTAGCTCAACGTAAAAGTAAGAAATCCAATAATTTTGAGCAAAGAAAATGATTCTTGCCTGAAACGTGGTTTCGCACAGCTGAAACATCCGAAACTTTGAACTACACAGACAATCGATCTTTTGCAAGTTTCGAGCAATTCCGTCATCTTAGCTCGACGTATATGTGTTTGATTCGGTTAATTCGTCCAAAAAAACGAAATTCTTTCATCAAACGACGTTTTGCAAGGCTGTATTGGACGAAATATCGACCACCGAAAAACGAGATGCCCCGAGATTTGAACGATTCTGTCATCTCAGCTTAACGGCTATGTGTCAAAATCGTTCGATTTGTCTAGAAACACAAATTTAGGGCATTTAACGTCGCCTCGAACGGCTGTATCGTACAAAACAACGAATTAGACTCAGAATCGAGATGGCCCGAGGTCACATCGATCTACACGTAGAATCGAGATGTACCGAGTTTCTAACTATTCTGTTATGTCAGCTCGACATTAAAACGATGCATTTTGTATCGAAAAACGTATTGCTTCCGTTGAACGTCGTCTAGCAGAACTGTATTGAACAAAATATCCATCTACACCGAGATCCGAGGTGTCTGGAGTCTCGAGTGATTCTGGCCTTCCCTAGCGAACGTCAACAACGTTGAAAACGTTTACTTTGTCCTAAAACCTGAACTTTTCACGTTGAACGTCGTCTCGCACGGCTGTATTAAACAAAACATCGATCTTCAACAAGAATCAAGGATTTGCATGTTTTACGCAATTTAGAACTAATTAGCTCAACGTAAAAGTAAGAAATCCAATAATTTTGAGCAAAGAAAATGATTCTTGCCTGAAACGTGGTCTCGCACAGCTGAAACATCCGAAACTTTGAACTACACAGACAATCGATCTTTTGCAAGTTTCGAGCAATTCCGTCATCTTAGCTCGACGTATATGTGTTTGATTCGGTTAATTCGTCCGAAAAAACGAAATTCTTTCATCAAACGATGTTTTGCACGGCTGTATTGGACGAAACATCGACGACTGAAAATCGAGATGCCCCAAGATTTGAACGATTCTGTCATCTCAGCTCAACGGCTATGTGTCAAAATCGTTCGATTTGTCTAGAAACACAAATTTCAGGCATTTAACATCGCCTTGCACGGCTGTATCGTACAAAACAACAATTTAGACCGAGAATCGAGATGTCCCGAGGTCCGAAGGACTTTGGCAACTCAGCTCGACATAAAAGTTTTGAAACTATACGAAATCCTCGCGTTAAACGTCGTTCCGTACAGATTCCTTGAACGAAACATCATTTTACACTCAGAATCGAGATGTCCAAAGTTTTCTAACGTTTCTGTTATCTTAGCTGGACATAAGAACGACAAAACTATGCACTATCTCGTCGAAACACGATTCGCTCAGTTGTAACGTCCTGTCGCAAAACTGTATCGAACGAAATGTCGATCTACACCGAGAACCGAGATGTTCGGAGTTTCGAGTGATTCTGGCCTTCCCTAGCGAACGTCAACGCGTCGAAAACGTTTACTTTGTCCTTAAACTCGAACTTTTCACGTTGAACGTCGTCTCGCACGGCTGTATTAAACAAAACATCGATCTTCAACGAAAATCAAGATTTCGCATGTTTGAGGCAATTTAGAACTAATTAGCTCAACGTAAAAGTAAGAAATCCAATAATTTTGAGCAAAGAAAATTATTCTTGCCTGAAACGTGGTCTCGCACAGCTGAAACATCCGTAACTTTGAACTACACAGACGATCGAGCTTTTGCAAGTTTCGAGCAATTCCGTCATCTTAGCTCGACGTATATGTTTTAGATTCGGTTAATTCGTCCGAAAATACGAAATTCTTTTATCAAACGATGTTTCGCACGGCTGTATTGGACGAAACATCGACGACTGAAAATCGAGATGCCCCGAGATTTGAACAATTCTGTCATCTCAGCTCAACGGCTATGTGTCAAAATCGTTCGATTTGTCTAGAAACACAAATTTCGGGCATTGAACGTCGCCTTGCACGGCTGTATCGTACAAAACAACAATTTAGACCGAGAATCGAGATGTCCCGAGGTCCGAAGGACTTTGGCAACTCAGCTCGACATAAAAGTTTTGAAACTATACGAAATCCTCGCGTTAAACGTCGTTCCGTACAGCTTCCTTGAACGAAACATCATTTTACACTCAGAATCGAGATGTCCAAAGTTTTCTAACGTTTCTGTTATCTTAGCTGGACATAAGAACGACAAAACTGAGCACTTTCTCTTCGAAACACGATTTGCTCAGTTGTAACGTCGTGTCGCAAAACTGTATCGAACGAAATGTCGATCTACAGCGAGAACCGAAATTATTCGATTTTCCGAACCCCTTCTGGCCTCTGAGCTCGACGTCTTCGTGTCTAAATCGCTTATCTTGCTCAGAAACACGAAATTCATGCATTAAACGTCCTTTTGCACATCTGTATCGTACGAAAAATTGATCACCGAAGATCGAGATGTCCTGATTTTTGGGCGATTTTCGCATGTCAGCTCAATCTGAGGGTCTCAAATTTGTTCAATTTATCCAGAAAGACGGAAATCTTGCATTGATCATCGTCTTTCACAGCTGTATCGAGTGAAAAATGGAACACCGAGAAACGAGATTTTCCTAGTTTCAAACGATTCTGGCATCTGAGCTCGACATAAAAGTGTTCAAAATATGCATTTTGTTTCGAAAAACGGAATTCTCGCGTTAATCGACGTCTCGCTCAACTATATCGACGGAAACATCGATCTACACGTAGAATCGAGATGTACCGAGTTTCTAACTGTTCCGGTATGACATATCAGCTCGACATTAAAACGATGCATTTTGTATCGAAAAACGAATTGCTTACGTTGAACGTCGTCTAGCAGAACTGTAGTGAACAAAATATCGATTTACACCGAGATCCGAGATGTCCCGAGGTCCGAAGGACTTTGGCATCTCAGCTCGACATTAAAGTTTTGAAACTATACAAAATCCCTGCGATAAACGTCGTTTCGTACAGCTTCCTCGAACAAAACATCAATTTACACTCTGAATCGAGATGTCCAAAGTGTTCTAACGTTTCTGTTATCTTAGCTGGACATAGGAACGACAAAACTATGCACTTTCTCGTCGAAACACGATTTGCTCAGTTGGAACGTCGTATCGCTAAACTGTATCGAACGAAATGTCGATCTACAGCGAGAACCGAAATTTTACGATTTTCGAACCCCTCTGGCCTCTGAGCTCGACGTATTCGTGTCTAAATCGCTCATCTTGCTCAGAAACACGGAATTTATGCATTCATCGTCCTTTTGCACAGCTGTATCGTACGAAATATTGATCACCGAAAATCGAACTGTCCTGATATTTGGGCGATTTTCGCATGTCAGCTCAACGTAAACGTCTCAAAATTGTTCAATTTATCCAGAAACACGGAAATCTTGCATTCATCATCGTCTTTCACGGCTGTATCGAGTGAAAAATGGAACACCGAGAAACGAGATTTTCCCTAGTTTCAAACGATTCTGGCATCTGAGCTCGACATAAAAGTGTTTAAAATATGCATTTTGTTACGAAAAACGAAATTCTTGCGTTAATCGTCGTCTCGCTCAACTGTATCGACCGAAACATCGATCTACACGTAGAATCGAGATGTACCGAGTTTCTAACTATTCTGATACGACATAGCAGCTCGACATTGAAACGATGCATTTTGTATCGAAAAACGTATTGCTTTCGTTGAACGTCGTCTAGCAGAACTGTATTGAACAAAATATCGATCTACACCGAGATCCGAGATGTCCGGAGTTTCGAGTGATTCTGGCCTTCCCTAGCGAACGTCAACGCGTCGAAAACGTTTACTTCGTCCGAAAACCTGAACTTTTCACGTTGAACGTCGTCTCGCTCGGCTGTGTCAAACAAAACATCGATCTTCAACGAGAATCAAGATTTTGCATGTTTTAGGCAATTTAGAACTAACAAGCTCAACGTGAAAGTAAGAAATCTTATAATTTTGAGCAAAGAAAATTATTCTTGCCTGAAACGTGGTCTCGCACAGCTGGAACATCCGTAACTTTAAACTACACAGACGATCGAGCTTTTGCAAGTTTCGAGCAATTCCGTCATCTTAGCTCGACGTATTTGTGTTAGATTCGGTTAATTCGTCCGAAAAAACGAAATTCTTTCATCAAACGATGTTTTGCACGGCTGTATTGAACGAAACATCGACGACTGAAAAACGAGATGCCCCGAGATTTGAACAATTCTGTCATCTCAGCTCAACGGCTATGTGTCAAAATCGTTCGATTTGTCTAGAAACACAAATTTCGGGCATTTAACGTCGCCTTGCACGGCTGTATCGTACAAAACAACAATTTAGACCGAGAATCGAGATGTCCCGATGTCCGAAGGACTTTGGCAACTCAGCTCGACATAAAAGTTTTGAAACTATACGAAATCCTCGCGTTAAACGTCGTTCCGTACAGCTTCCTTGAACGAAACATCATTTTACACTCAGAATCGAGATGTCCAAAGTTTTCTAACGTTTCTGTTATCTTAGCTGGACATAAGAACGACAAAACTAAGCACTTTCTCTTCGAAACACGATTTGCTCAGTTGTAACGTCGTGTCGCAAAACTGTATCGAACGAAATGTCGATCTACAGCGAGAACCGAAATTATTCGATTTTCCGAACCCCTTCTGGCCTCTGAGCTCGACGTCTTCGTGTCTAAATCGCTTATCTTGCTCAGAAACACGAAAGTCATGCATTAAACGTCCTTTTGCACGGCTGTATCGTACGAAAAATTGATCACCGAAGATCGAGATGTCCTGATTTTTGGGCGATTTTCGCATGTCAGCTCAATCTGAGGGTCTCGAATTTGTTCAATTTATCCAGAAAGACGGAAATCTTGCATTGATCGTCGTCTTTCACGGCTGTATCGAGTGAAAAATGGAACACCGAGAAACGAGATTTTCCTAGTTTCAAACGATTCTGGCATCTGAGCTCGACATAAAAGTGTTCAAAATATGCATTTTGTTTCGAAAAACGGAATTCTCGCGTTAATCGACGTCTCGCTCAACTATATCGACCGAAACATCGATCTACACGTAGAATCGAGATGTACCGAGTTTCTAACTGTTCTGATATGACATATCAGCTCGACATTAAAACGATGCATTTTGTATCGAAAAACGAATTGCTTACGTTGAACGTCGTCTAGCAGAACTGTAGTGAACAAAATATCGATTTACACCGAGATCCGAGATGTCCCGAGGTCCGAAGAACTTTGGCATCTCAGCTCGACATTAAAGTTTTAAAACTATACAAAATCCCTGCGTTAAACGTCGTTTCGTACAGCTTCCTCGAACAAAACATCAATTAACACTTAGAATCGAGATGTCCAAAGTTTTCTAACGTTTCTGTTATCTTAGCTGGACATAAGAACGACAAAACTATGCACTATCTTGTCGAAACACGATTCGCTCAGTTGTAACGTCCTGTCGCAAAACTGTATCGAACGAAATGTCGATCTACAGCGAGAACCGAAATTATTCGATTTTCCGAACCCCTTCTGGCCTCTGAGCTCGACGTCTTCGTGTCTAAATCGCTTATCTTGCTCAGAAACACGAAAGTCATGCATTAAACGTCCTTTTGCACGGCTGTATCGTACGAAAAATTGATCACCGAAGATCGAGATGTCCTGATTTTTGGGCGATTTTCGCATGTCAGCTCAATCTGAGGGTCTCAAATTTGTTCAATTTATCCAGAAAGACGGAAATCTTGCATTGATCATCGTCTTTCACGGCTGTATCGAGTGAAAAATGGAACACCGAGAAACGAGATTTTCCCTAGTTTCAAACGATTCTGGCATCTGAGCTCGACATAAAAGTGTTTAAAATATGCGTTTTGTTACGAAAAACGGAATTCTTGCGTTAATCGTCGTCTCGCTCAACTGTATCGACCGAAACATCGATCTACACGTAGAATCGAGATGTACCGAGTTTCTAACTATTCTGATATGACATATCAGCTCGACATTAAAACGATGCATTTTGTATCGAAAAACGAATTGCTGTCGTTAAACGTCGTCTAGCAGAACTGTATTGAACAAAATATCGATCTACACCTAGAACCGAGATGTTCGGAGTTTCGAGTGATTCTGGCCTTCCCTAGCGAACGTCAACGCGTTGAAAACGTTTACTTCGTCCTAAAACCTGAACTTTTCACGTTGAACGTCGTCTCGCACGGCTGTATTAAACAAAACATCGATCTTCAACGAGAATCAAGGATTTGCATGTTTTAGGCAATTCAGAACTAATTAGCTCAACGTAAAAGTAAGAAATCCAATAATTTTGAGCAAAGAAAATGATTCTTGCCTGAAACGTGGTCTCGCACAGCTGAAACATCCGAAACTTTGAACTACACAGACAATCGATCTTTTGCAAGTTTCGAGCAATTCCGTCATCTTAGCTCGACGTATATGTGTTTGATTCGGTTAATTCGTCCGAAAAAACGAAATTCTTTCATCAAACGACGTTTTGCAAGGCTGTATTGGACGAAATATCGACCACCGAAAAACGAGATGCCCCGAGATTTGAACGATTCTGTCATCTCAGCTTAACGGCTATGTGTCAAAATCGTTCGATTTGTCTAGAAACACAAATTTAGGGCATTTAACGTCGCCTCGAACGGCTGTATCGTACAAAACAACGAATTAGACTCAGAATCGAGATGGCCCGAGGTCCGAAGGATTACGGCATCTCAGCTCGACATAAAAGTATTGAAACTATACGAAATCCTCGCGTTAAACGTCGTTTCGTACAGCTTCCTTGAACAAAACATCAATTTACCCTCAGAATCGAAGTTTCCCGAGTTTTCTAACGTTTCTGTTATCTTAGCTGGACATAAGAACGACAAAACTATGCACTTTCTCGTCGAAACACGATTTGCTGAGTTGGAACGGCGTGTCGCAAAACTGTATCGAACGAAATGTCGATCTACAGCGAGAACCGACATTTTTCGATTTTCGAACCCCTCTGGCCTCTGAGCTCGACGTCTTCGAGTCTAAATCGCTTATCTTGCTCAGAAACACGAAATTCATGCATTAAACGTCCTTTTGCACGGCTGTATCGTACGAAAAACTCATCAACGAAGATCGAGATGTCCTGATTTTTGGGCGATTTTCGCATGTCAGCTCAATCTGAGGGTCTCAAATTTGTTCGATTTATCCAGAAACACGGAAATCTTGCATCGATCATCGTCTTGCAAGGCTTTATCGAGCAAAAAATCGAACACCGAGAAACGAGATTTTCCTAGTTTCAAACGATTCTGGCATCTGAACTGGACATAAAAATGTTCAAAATATGCATTTTGTTTCGAAAAACGAGATTCTTGCGTTAATCGTCGCCTCGCTCAACTGTATCGACCGAAACATCGATCTACACGTAGAATCGAGATGTACCGAGTTTCTAACTATTCTGTTATGTCAGCTCGACATTAAAACGATGCATTTTGTATCGAAAAACGTATTGCTTCCGTTGAACGTCGTCTAGCAGAACTGTCCTGAACAAAAGATCGTTCTACACCGAGAACCGAGATATCCGGAGTTTCCAGTGATTCTGGCCTTCCCTGGCGAACGTCAACGCGTCGAAAACGTTTACTTTGTCCTAAAACTTGAACTTTTCACGTTGAACGTCGTCTCGCACGGCTGTATTGAACAAAACATCGATCTTCAACGAAAATCAAGATTTCGCATGTTTGAGGCAATTTAGAACTAATTAGCTTAACGTAAAAGTAAGAAATCCAATAATTTTGAGCAAAGAAAATTATTCTTGCCTGAAACGTGGTCTCGCACAGCTGAAACATCCGTAACTTTGAACTACACAGACGATCGAGCTTTTGCAAGTTTCGAGCAATTCCGTCATCTTAGCTCGACGTATATGTGTTAGATTCGGTTAATTCGTCCGAAAAAACGAAATTCTTTCACCAAACGATGTTTTGCACGGCTGTATTGGACGAAACATCGACGACTGAAAATCGAGATGCCCCAAGATTTGAACGATTCTGTCATCTCAGCTCAACGGCTATGTGTCAAAATCGTTCGATTTGTCTAGAAACACAAATTTCGGGCATTTAACATCGCCTTGCACGGCTGTATCGTACAAAACAACAATTTAGACCGAGAATCGAGATGTCCCGAGGTCCGAAGGACTTTGGCAACTCAGCTCGACATAAAAGTTTTGAAACTATACGAAATCCTCGCGTTAAACGTCGTTCCGTACGCTTCCTTGAACGAAACATCATTTTACACTCAGAATCGAGATGTCCAAAGTTTTCTAACGTTTCTGTTATCTTAGCTGGACATAAGAACGACAAAACTATGCACTATCTCGTCGAAACACGATTCGCTCAGTTGTAACGTCCTGTCGCAAAACTGTATCGAACGAAATGTCGATCTACACCGAGAACCGAGATGTTTGGAGTTTCGAGTGATTCTTGCCTTCCCTAGCGAACGTCAGCTCGTCGAAAACGTTTACTTTGTCCTAAAACCTGAACTTTTCACGTTGAACTTCGTCTCGCACGGCTGTATTGAACAAAACATCGATCTTCAACGAGAATCAAGGATTTGCATGTTTTACGCAATTTAGAACTAATTAGCTCAACGTAAAAGTAAGAAATCCAATAATTTTGAGCAAATAAAATGATTCTTGCCTCAAACGTGGTCTCGCACAGCTGAAACATCCGTAACTTTAAACTACACAGACAATCGAGCTTTTGCAAGTTTCGAGCAATTCCGTCATCTTATCTCGACGTATATGTGTTAGATTCGGTTCATTCGTCCGAAAAAACGAAATTCTTTCATCAAACGATGTTTTGCAAGGCTGTATTGGACGAAATATCGACCACCGAAAATCGAGATGCCCCGAGATTTGAACGATTCTGTCATCTCAGCTCAACGGCTATGTGTCAAAATCGTTCGATTTGTCTAGAAACACGAATTTCGGGCATTTAACGTCGCCTCGAATGGCTGTATCGTACAAAACAACGATTTACACCGAGATCCGAGATGTCCCGAGGTCCGAAGCATTTTGGCATCTCAGCTTGACATAAAAGTTTTGAAACTATACGAAATCCTTTCGTTAAACGTCGTTTCGTACAGCTTCCTTGATTAAAACATCAATTCATACTCAGAATCGAGATTTCCCGAGTTATCTAACGTTTTTGTTATCTTAGCTGGACGTAAGAACGACAAAACTATGCACTTTCTCGTCGAAACACGATTTGCTCAGTTGGAACGTCGTGTCGCAAAACTGTATCGAACGAAATGTCGATTTACAGCGAGAACCGAAATTTTTCGATTTTCGAACCCCTCTGGCCTCTGAGCTCGACGTCTTTGTGTCTAAATCGCTTATCTTGCTCAGAAACACGAAATTCATGCATTAAACGTCTTTTTGCACGGCTGTATCGTACGAAAAATTGATCACCGAGGATCGAGATGTCCTGATTTTTGGGCGATTTTTGCCTGTCAGCTCAATCTAAGGGTCTCAAATTTGTTCAATTTATCCATAAACACGGAAATATTGCATTGATCATCGTCTTTCACGGCTGTATCGAGTGAAAAATGAAACCCCGAGAAACGAGATTTTCCTAGTTTCAAACGATTCTGGCATCTGAGCTCGACATAAAAGTGTTTAAAATATGCATTTTGTTTCGAAAAACGAATATCTTGCGTTAATCATCGTCTCGCTCAACTATATCGACCGAAACATCGATCTACACGTAGAATCGCGATGTACCGAGTTTCTAACTATTCTGATATGACATATCAGCTCGACATTAAAACGATGCATTTTGTATCGAAAAACGAATTGCTGTCGTTAAACGTCGTCTAGCAGAACTGTATTGAACAAAATATCGATCTACACCTAGAACCGAGATGTTCGGAGTTTCGAGTGATTCTGGCCTTCCCTAGCGAACGTCAACGCGTTGAAAACGTTTACTTCGTCCTAAAACCTGAACTTTTCACGTTGAACGTCGTCTCGCACGGCTGTATTAAACAAAACATCGATCTTCAACGAGAATCAAGGATTTGCATGTTTTAGGCAATTCAGAACTAATTAGCTCAACGTAAAAGTAAGAAATCCAATAATTTTGAGCAAAGAAAATGATTCTTGCCTGAAACGTGGTTTCGCACAGCTGAAACATCCGAAACTTTGAACTACACAGACAATCGATCTTTTGCAAGTTTCGAGCAATTCCGTCATCTTAGCTCGACGTATATGTGTTTGATTCGGTTAATTCGTCCAAAAAAACGAAATTCTTTCATCAAACGACGTTTTGCAAGGCTGTATTGGACGAAATATCGACCACCGAAAAACGAGATGCCCCGAGATTTGAACGATTCTGTCATCTCAGCTTAACGGCTATGTGTCAAAATCGTTCGATTTGTCTAGAAACACAAATTTAGGGCATTTAACGTCGCCTCGAACGGCTGTATCGTACAAAACAACGAATTAGACTCAGAATCGAGATGGCCCGAGGTCACATCGATCTACACGTAGAATCGAGATGTACCGAGTTTCTAACTATTCTGTTATGTCAGCTCGACATTAAAACGATGCATTTTGTATCGAAAAACGTATTGCTTCCGTTGAACGTCGTCTAGCAGAACTGTATTGAACAAAATATCCATCTACACCGAGATCCGAGGTGTCTGGAGTCTCGAGTGATTCTGGCCTTCCCTAGCGAACGTCAACAACGTTGAAAACGTTTACTTTGTCCTAAAACCTGAACTTTTCACGTTGAACGTCGTCTCGCACGGCTGTATTAAACAAAACATCGATCTTCAACAAGAATCAAGGATTTGCATGTTTTACGCAATTTAGAACTAATTAGCTCAACGTAAAAGTAAGAAATCCAATAATTTTGAGCAAAGAAAATGATTCTTGCCTGAAACGTGGTCTCGCACAGCTGAAACATCCGAAACTTTGAACTACACAGACAATCGATCTTTTGCAAGTTTCGAGCAATTCCGTCATCTTAGCTCGACGTATATGTGTTTGATTCGGTTAATTCGTCCGAAAAAACGAAATTCTTTCATCAAACGATGTTTTGCACGGCTGTATTGGACGAAACATCGACGACTGAAAATCGAGATGCCCCAAGATTTGAACGATTCTGTCATCTCAGCTCAACGGCTATGTGTCAAAATCGTTCGATTTGTCTAGAAACACAAATTTCAGGCATTTAACATCGCCTTGCACGGCTGTATCGTACAAAACAACAATTTAGACCGAGAATCGAGATGTCCCGAGGTCCGAAGGACTTTGGCAACTCAGCTCGACATAAAAGTTTTGAAACTATACGAAATCCTCGCGTTAAACGTCGTTCCGTACAGATTCCTTGAACGAAACATCATTTTACACTCAGAATCGAGATGTCCAAAGTTTTCTAACGTTTCTGTTATCTTAGCTGGACATAAGAACGACAAAACTATGCACTATCTCGTCGAAACACGATTCGCTCAGTTGTAACGTCCTGTCGCAAAACTGTATCGAACGAAATGTCGATCTACACCGAGAACCGAGATGTTCGGAGTTTCGAGTGATTCTGGCCTTCCCTAGCGAACGTCAACGCGTCGAAAACGTTTACTTTGTCCTTAAACTCGAACTTTTCACGTTGAACGTCGTCTCGCACGGCTGTATTAAACAAAACATCGATCTTCAACGAAAATCAAGATTTCGCATGTTTGAGGCAATTTAGAACTAATTAGCTCAACGTAAAAGTAAGAAATCCAATAATTTTGAGCAAAGAAAATTATTCTTGCCTGAAACGTGGTCTCGCACAGCTGAAACATCCGTAACTTTGAACTACACAGACGATCGAGCTTTTGCAAGTTTCGAGCAATTCCGTCATCTTAGCTCGACGTATATGTTTTAGATTCGGTTAATTCGTCCGAAAATACGAAATTCTTTTATCAAACGATGTTTCGCACGGCTGTATTGGACGAAACATCGACGACTGAAAATCGAGATGCCCCGAGATTTGAACAATTCTGTCATCTCAGCTCAACGGCTATGTGTCAAAATCGTTCGATTTGTCTAGAAACACAAATTTCGGGCATTGAACGTCGCCTTGCACGGCTGTATCGTACAAAACAACAATTTAGACCGAGAATCGAGATGTCCCGAGGTCCGAAGGACTTTGGCAACTCAGCTCGACATAAAAGTTTTGAAACTATACGAAATCCTCGCGTTAAACGTCGTTCCGTACAGCTTCCTTGAACGAAACATCATTTTACACTCAGAATCGAGATGTCCAAAGTTTTCTAACGTTTCTGTTATCTTAGCTGGACATAAGAACGACAAAACTGAGCACTTTCTCTTCGAAACACGATTTGCTCAGTTGTAACGTCGTGTCGCAAAACTGTATCGAACGAAATGTCGATCTACAGCGAGAACCGAAATTATTCGATTTTCCGAACCCCTTCTGGCCTCTGAGCTCGACGTCTTCGTGTCTAAATCGCTTATCTTGCTCAGAAACACGAAATTCATGCATTAAACGTCCTTTTGCACATCTGTATCGTACGAAAAATTGATCACCGAAGATCGAGATGTCCTGATTTTTGGGCGATTTTCGCATGTCAGCTCAATCTGAGGGTCTCAAATTTGTTCAATTTATCCAGAAAGACGGAAATCTTGCATTGATCATCGTCTTTCACAGCTGTATCGAGTGAAAAATGGAACACCGAGAAACGAGATTTTCCTAGTTTCAAACGATTCTGGCATCTGAGCTCGACATAAAAGTGTTCAAAATATGCATTTTGTTTCGAAAAACGGAATTCTCGCGTTAATCGACGTCTCGCTCAACTATATCGACGGAAACATCGATCTACACGTAGAATCGAGATGTACCGAGTTTCTAACTGTTCCGGTATGACATATCAGCTCGACATTAAAACGATGCATTTTGTATCGAAAAACGAATTGCTTACGTTGAACGTCGTCTAGCAGAACTGTAGTGAACAAAATATCGATTTACACCGAGATCCGAGATGTCCCGAGGTCCGAAGGACTTTGGCATCTCAGCTCGACATTAAAGTTTTGAAACTATACAAAATCCCTGCGATAAACGTCGTTTCGTACAGCTTCCTCGAACAAAACATCAATTTACACTCTGAATCGAGATGTCCAAAGTGTTCTAACGTTTCTGTTATCTTAGCTGGACATAGGAACGACAAAACTATGCACTTTCTCGTCGAAACACGATTTGCTCAGTTGGAACGTCGTATCGCTAAACTGTATCGAACGAAATGTCGATCTACAGCGAGAACCGAAATTTTACGATTTTCGAACCCCTCTGGCCTCTGAGCTCGACGTATTCGTGTCTAAATCGCTCATCTTGCTCAGAAACACGGAATTTATGCATTCATCGTCCTTTTGCACAGCTGTATCGTACGAAATATTGATCACCGAAAATCGAACTGTCCTGATATTTGGGCGATTTTCGCATGTCAGCTCAACGTAAACGTCTCAAAATTGTTCAATTTATCCAGAAACACGGAAATCTTGCATTCATCATCGTCTTTCACGGCTGTATCGAGTGAAAAATGGAACACCGAGAAACGAGATTTTCCCTAGTTTCAAACGATTCTGGCATCTGAGCTCGACATAAAAGTGTTTAAAATATGCATTTTGTTACGAAAAACGAAATTCTTGCGTTAATCGTCGTCTCGCTCAACTGTATCGACCGAAACATCGATCTACACGTAGAATCGAGATGTACCGAGTTTCTAACTATTCTGATACGACATAGCAGCTCGACATTGAAACGATGCATTTTGTATCGAAAAACGTATTGCTTTCGTTGAACGTCGTCTAGCAGAACTGTATTGAACAAAATATCGATCTACACCGAGATCCGAGATGTCCGGAGTTTCGAGTGATTCTGGCCTTCCCTAGCGAACGTCAACGCGTCGAAAACGTTTACTTCGTCCGAAAACCTGAACTTTTCACGTTGAACGTCGTCTCGCTCGGCTGTGTCAAACAAAACATCGATCTTCAACGAGAATCAAGATTTTGCATGTTTTAGGCAATTTAGAACTAACAAGCTCAACGTGAAAGTAAGAAATCTTATAATTTTGAGCAAAGAAAATTATTCTTGCCTGAAACGTGGTCTCGCACAGCTGGAACATCCGTAACTTTAAACTACACAGACGATCGAGCTTTTGCAAGTTTCGAGCAATTCCGTCATCTTAGCTCGACGTATTTGTGTTAGATTCGGTTAATTCGTCCGAAAAAACGAAATTCTTTCATCAAACGATGTTTTGCACGGCTGTATTGAACGAAACATCGACGACTGAAAAACGAGATGCCCCGAGATTTGAACAATTCTGTCATCTCAGCTCAACGGCTATGTGTCAAAATCGTTCGATTTGTCTAGAAACACAAATTTCGGGCATTTAACGTCGCCTTGCACGGCTGTATCGTACAAAACAACAATTTAGACCGAGAATCGAGATGTCCCGATGTCCGAAGGACTTTGGCAACTCAGCTCGACATAAAAGTTTTGAAACTATACGAAATCCTCGCGTTAAACGTCGTTCCGTACAGCTTCCTTGAACGAAACATCATTTTACACTCAGAATCGAGATGTCCAAAGTTTTCTAACGTTTCTGTTATCTTAGCTGGACATAAGAACGACAAAACTAAGCACTTTCTCTTCGAAACACGATTTGCTCAGTTGTAACGTCGTGTCGCAAAACTGTATCGAACGAAATGTCGATCTACAGCGAGAACCGAAATTATTCGATTTTCCGAACCCCTTCTGGCCTCTGAGCTCGACGTCTTCGTGTCTAAATCGCTTATCTTGCTCAGAAACACGAAAGTCATGCATTAAACGTCCTTTTGCACGGCTGTATCGTACGAAAAATTGATCACCGAAGATCGAGATGTCCTGATTTTTGGGCGATTTTCGCATGTCAGCTCAATCTGAGGGTCTCGAATTTGTTCAATTTATCCAGAAAGACGGAAATCTTGCATTGATCGTCGTCTTTCACGGCTGTATCGAGTGAAAAATGGAACACCGAGAAACGAGATTTTCCTAGTTTCAAACGATTCTGGCATCTGAGCTCGACATAAAAGTGTTCAAAATATGCATTTTGTTTCGAAAAACGGAATTCTCGCGTTAATCGACGTCTCGCTCAACTATATCGACCGAAACATCGATCTACACGTAGAATCGAGATGTACCGAGTTTCTAACTGTTCTGATATGACATATCAGCTCGACATTAAAACGATGCATTTTGTATCGAAAAACGAATTGCTTACGTTGAACGTCGTCTAGCAGAACTGTAGTGAACAAAATATCGATTTACACCGAGATCCGAGATGTCCCGAGGTCCGAAGAACTTTGGCATCTCAGCTCGACATTAAAGTTTTAAAACTATACAAAATCCCTGCGTTAAACGTCGTTTCGTACAGCTTCCTCGAACAAAACATCAATTAACACTTAGAATCGAGATGTCCAAAGTTTTCTAACGTTTCTGTTATCTTAGCTGGACATAAGAACGACAAAACTATGCACTATCTTGTCGAAACACGATTCGCTCAGTTGTAACGTCCTGTCGCAAAACTGTATCGAACGAAATGTCGATCTACAGCGAGAACCGAAATTATTCGATTTTCCGAACCCCTTCTGGCCTCTGAGCTCGACGTCTTCGTGTCTAAATCGCTTATCTTGCTCAGAAACACGAAAGTCATGCATTAAACGTCCTTTTGCACGGCTGTATCGTACGAAAAATTGATCACCGAAGATCGAGATGTCCTGATTTTTGGGCGATTTTCGCATGTCAGCTCAATCTGAGGGTCTCAAATTTGTTCAATTTATCCAGAAAGACGGAAATCTTGCATTGATCATCGTCTTTCACGGCTGTATCGAGTGAAAAATGGAACACCGAGAAACGAGATTTTCCCTAGTTTCAAACGATTCTGGCATCTGAGCTCGACATAAAAGTGTTTAAAATATGCGTTTTGTTACGAAAAACGGAATTCTTGCGTTAATCGTCGTCTCGCTCAACTGTATCGACCGAAACATCGATCTACACGTAGAATCGAGATGTACCGAGTTTCTAACTATTCTGATATGACATATCAGCTCGACATTAAAACGATGCATTTTGTATCGAAAAACGAATTGCTGTCGTTAAACGTCGTCTAGCAGAACTGTATTGAACAAAATATCGATCTACACCTAGAACCGAGATGTTCGGAGTTTCGAGTGATTCTGGCCTTCCCTAGCGAACGTCAACGCGTTGAAAACGTTTACTTCGTCCTAAAACCTGAACTTTTCACGTTGAACGTCGTCTCGCACGGCTGTATTAAACAAAACATCGATCTTCAACGAGAATCAAGGATTTGCATGTTTTAGGCAATTCAGAACTAATTAGCTCAACGTAAAAGTAAGAAATCCAATAATTTTGAGCAAAGAAAATGATTCTTGCCTGAAACGTGGTCTCGCACAGCTGAAACATCCGAAACTTTGAACTACACAGACAATCGATCTTTTGCAAGTTTCGAGCAATTCCGTCATCTTAGCTCGACGTATATGTGTTTGATTCGGTTAATTCGTCCGAAAAAACGAAATTCTTTCATCAAACGACGTTTTGCAAGGCTGTATTGGACGAAATATCGACCACCGAAAAACGAGATGCCCCGAGATTTGAACGATTCTGTCATCTCAGCTTAACGGCTATGTGTCAAAATCGTTCGATTTGTCTAGAAACACAAATTTAGGGCATTTAACGTCGCCTCGAACGGCTGTATCGTACAAAACAACGAATTAGACTCAGAATCGAGATGGCCCGAGGTCCGAAGGATTACGGCATCTCAGCTCGACATAAAAGTATTGAAACTATACGAAATCCTCGCGTTAAACGTCGTTTCGTACAGCTTCCTTGAACAAAACATCAATTTACCCTCAGAATCGAAGTTTCCCGAGTTTTCTAACGTTTCTGTTATCTTAGCTGGACATAAGAACGACAAAACTATGCACTTTCTCGTCGAAACACGATTTGCTGAGTTGGAACGGCGTGTCGCAAAACTGTATCGAACGAAATGTCGATCTACAGCGAGAACCGACATTTTTCGATTTTCGAACCCCTCTGGCCTCTGAGCTCGACGTCTTCGAGTCTAAATCGCTTATCTTGCTCAGAAACACGAAATTCATGCATTAAACGTCCTTTTGCACGGCTGTATCGTACGAAAAACTCATCAACGAAGATCGAGATGTCCTGATTTTTGGGCGATTTTCGCATGTCAGCTCAATCTGAGGGTCTCAAATTTGTTCGATTTATCCAGAAACACGGAAATCTTGCATCGATCATCGTCTTGCAAGGCTTTATCGAGCAAAAAATCGAACACCGAGAAACGAGATTTTCCTAGTTTCAAACGATTCTGGCATCTGAACTGGACATAAAAATGTTCAAAATATGCATTTTGTTTCGAAAAACGAGATTCTTGCGTTAATCGTCGCCTCGCTCAACTGTATCGACCGAAACATCGATCTACACGTAGAATCGAGATGTACCGAGTTTCTAACTATTCTGTTATGTCAGCTCGACATTAAAACGATGCATTTTGTATCGAAAAACGTATTGCTTCCGTTGAACGTCGTCTAGCAGAACTGTCCTGAACAAAAGATCGTTCTACACCGAGAACCGAGATATCCGGAGTTTCCAGTGATTCTGGCCTTCCCTGGCGAACGTCAACGCGTCGAAAACGTTTACTTTGTCCTAAAACTTGAACTTTTCACGTTGAACGTCGTCTCGCACGGCTGTATTGAACAAAACATCGATCTTCAACGAAAATCAAGATTTCGCATGTTTGAGGCAATTTAGAACTAATTAGCTTAACGTAAAAGTAAGAAATCCAATAATTTTGAGCAAAGAAAATTATTCTTGCCTGAAACGTGGTCTCGCACAGCTGAAACATCCGTAACTTTGAACTACACAGACGATCGAGCTTTTGCAAGTTTCGAGCAATTCCGTCATCTTAGCTCGACGTATATGTGTTAGATTCGGTTAATTCGTCCGAAAAAACGAAATTCTTTCACCAAACGATGTTTTGCACGGCTGTATTGGACGAAACATCGACGACTGAAAATCGAGATGCCCCAAGATTTGAACGATTCTGTCATCTCAGCTCAACGGCTATGTGTCAAAATCGTTCGATTTGTCTAGAAACACAAATTTCGGGCATTTAACATCGCCTTGCACGGCTGTATCGTACAAAACAACAATTTAGACCGAGAATCGAGATGTCCCGAGGTCCGAAGGACTTTGGCAACTCAGCTCGACATAAAAGTTTTGAAACTATACGAAATCCTCGCGTTAAACGTCGTTCCGTACGCTTCCTTGAACGAAACATCATTTTACACTCAGAATCGAGATGTCCAAAGTTTTCTAACGTTTCTGTTATCTTAGCTGGACATAAGAACGACAAAACTATGCACTATCTCGTCGAAACACGATTCGCTCAGTTGTAACGTCCTGTCGCAAAACTGTATCGAACGAAATGTCGATCTACACCGAGAACCGAGATGTTTGGAGTTTCGAGTGATTCTTGCCTTCCCTAGCGAACGTCAGCTCGTCGAAAACGTTTACTTTGTCCTAAAACCTGAACTTTTCACGTTGAACTTCGTCTCGCACGGCTGTATTGAACAAAACATCGATCTTCAACGAGAATCAAGGATTTGCATGTTTTACGCAATTTAGAACTAATTAGCTCAACGTAAAAGTAAGAAATCCAATAATTTTGAGCAAATAAAATGATTCTTGCCTCAAACGTGGTCTCGCACAGCTGAAACATCCGTAACTTTAAACTACACAGACAATCGAGCTTTTGCAAGTTTCGAGCAATTCCGTCATCTTATCTCGACGTATATGTGTTAGATTCGGTTCATTCGTCCGAAAAAACGAAATTCTTTCATCAAACGATGTTTTGCAAGGCTGTATTGGACGAAATATCGACCACCGAAAATCGAGATGCCCCGAGATTTGAACGATTCTGTCATCTCAGCTCAACGGCTATGTGTCAAAATCGTTCGATTTGTCTAGAAACACGAATTTCGGGCATTTAACGTCGCCTCGAATGGCTGTATCGTACAAAACAACGATTTACACCGAGATCCGAGATGTCCCGAGGTCCGAAGCATTTTGGCATCTCAGCTTGACATAAAAGTTTTGAAACTATACGAAATCCTTTCGTTAAACGTCGTTTCGTACAGCTTCCTTGATTAAAACATCAATTCATACTCAGAATCGAGATTTCCCGAGTTATCTAACGTTTTTGTTATCTTAGCTGGACGTAAGAACGACAAAACTATGCACTTTCTCGTCGAAACACGATTTGCTCAGTTGGAACGTCGTGTCGCAAAACTGTATCGAACGAAATGTCGATTTACAGCGAGAACCGAAATTTTTCGATTTTAGAACCCCTCTGGCCTCTGAGCTCGACGTCTTTGTGTCTAAATCGCTTATCTTGCTCAGAAACACGAAATTCATGCATTAAACGTCTTTTTGCACGGCTGTATCGTACGAAAAATTGATCACCGAGGATCGAGATGTCCTGATTTTTGGGCGATTTTTGCCTGTCAGCTCAATCTAAGGGTCTCAAATTTGTTCAATTTATCCATAAACACGGAAATATTGCATTGATCATCGTCTTTCACGGCTGTATCGAGTGAAAAATGAAACCCCGAGAAACGAGATTTTCCTAGTTTCAAACGATTCTGGCATCTGAGCTCGACATAAAAGTGTTTAAAATATGCATTTTGTTTCGAAAAACGAATATCTTGCGTTAATCATCGTCTCGCTCAACTATATCGACCGAAACATCGATCTACACGTAGAATCGCGATGTACCGAGTTTCTAACTATTCTGATATGACATATCAGCTCGACATTAAAACGATGCATTTTGTATCGAAAAACGAATTGCTGTCGTTAAACGTCGTCTAGCAGAACTGTATTGAACAAAATATCGATCTACACCTAGAACCGAGATGTTCGGAGTTTCGAGTGATTCTGGCCTTCCCTAGCGAACGTCAACGCGTTGAAAACGTTTACTTCGTCCTAAAACCTGAACTTTTCACGTTGAACGTCGTCTCGCACGGCTGTATTAAACAAAACATCGATCTTCAACGAGAATCAAGGATTTGCATGTTTTAGGCAATTCAGAACTAATTAGCTCAACGTAAAAGTAAGAAATCCAATAATTTTGAGCAAAGAAAATGATTCTTGCCTGAAACGTGGTCTCGCACAGCTGAAACATCCGAAACTTTGAACTACACAGACAATCGATCTTTTGCAAGTTTCGAGCAATTCCGTCATCTTAGCTCGACGTATATGTGTTTGATTCGGTTAATTCGTCCGAAAAAACGAAATTCTTTCATCAAACGACGTTTTGCAAGGCTGTATTGGACGAAATATCGACCACCGAAAAACGAGATGCCCCGAGATTTGAACGATTCTGTCATCTCAGCTTAACGGCTATGTGTCAAAATCGTTCGATTTGTCTAGAAACACAAATTTAGGGCATTTAACGTCGCCTCGAACAGCTGTATCGTACAAAACAACGAATTAGACTCAGAATCGAGATGGCCCGAGGTCCGAAGGATTACGGCATCTCAGCTCGACATAAAAGTATTTAAACTATACGAAATCCTCGCGTTAAACGTCGTTTCGTACAGCTTCCTTGAACAAAACATCAATTTACCCTCAGAATCGAAGTTTCCCGAGTTTTCTAACGTTTCTGTTATCTTAGCTGGACATAAGAACGACAAAACTATGCACTTTCTCGTCGAAACACGATTTGCTGAGTTGGAACGGCGTGTCGCAAAACTGTATCGAACGAAATGTCGATCTACAGCGAGAACCGACATTTTTCGATTTTCGAACCCCTCTGGCCTCTGAGCTCGACGTCTTCGAGTCTAAATCGCTTATCTTGCTCAGAAACACGAAATTCATGCATTAAACGTCCTTTTGCACGGCTGTATCGTACGAAAAACTCATCAACGAAGATCGAGATGTCCTGATTTTTGGGCGATTTTCGCATGTCAGCTCAATCTGAGGGTCTCAAATTTGTTCGATTTATCCAGAAACACGGAAATCTTGCATCGATCATCGTCTTGCAAGGCTTTATCGAGCAAAAAATCGAACACCGAGAAACGAGATTTTCCTAGTTTCAAACGATTCTGGCATCTGAACTGGACATAAAAATGTTCAAAATATGCATTTTGTTTCGAAAAACGAGATTCTTGCGTTAATCGTCGCCTCGCTCAACTGTATCGACCGAAACATCGATCTACACGTAGAATCGAGATGTACCGAGTTTCTAACTATTCTGTTATGTCAGCTCGACATTAAAACGAGGCATTTTGTATCGAAAAACGTATTGCTTCCGTTGAACGTCGTCTAGCAGAACTGTCCTGAACAAAAGATCGTTCTACACCGAGAACCGAGATATCCGGAGTTTCCAGTGATTCTGGCCTTCCCTGGCGAACGTCAACGCGTCGAAAACGTTTACTTTGTCCTAAAACTTGAACCTTTCACGTTGAACGTCGTCTCGCACGGCTGTATTAAACAAAACATCGATCTTCAACGAAAATCAAGATTTCGCATGTTTGAGGCAATTTAGAACTAATTAGCTTAACGTAAAAGTAAGAAATCCAATAATTTTGAGCAAAGAAAATTATTCTTGCCTGAAACGTGTTCTCGCACAGCTGAAACATCCGTAACTTTGAACTACACAGACGATCAAGCTTTTGCAAGTTTCGAGCAATTCCGTCATCTTAGCTCGACGTATATGTGTTAGATCCGGTTAATTCGTCCGAAAAAACGAAATTCTTTCATCAAACGATGTTTTGCACGGCTGTATTGGACGAAACATCGACGACTGAAAATCGAGATGCCCCAAGATTTGAACGATTCTGTCATCTCAGCTCAACGGCTATGTGTCAAAATCGTTCGATTTGTCTAGAAACACAAATTTCGGGCATTTAACGTCGCCTTGCACGGCTGTATCGTACAAAACAACAATTTAGACCGAGAATCGAGATGTCTCGAGGTCCGAAGGACTTTGGCAACTCAGCTCGACATAAAAGTTTTGAAACTATACGAAATCCTCGCGTTAAACGTCGTTCCGTACAGCTTCCTTGAACGAAACATCATTTTACACTCAGAATCGAGATGTCCAAAGTTTTCTAACGTTTCTGTTATCTTAGCTGGACATAAGAACGACAAAACTATGCACTATCTCGTCGAAACACGATTCGCTCAGTTGTAACGTCGTGTCGCAAAACTGTATCGAACGAAATGTCGATCTACACCGAGAACCGAGACGTTCGGAGTTTCGAGTGATTCTGGCCTTCCCTAGCGAACGTCAGCTCGTCGAAAACGTTTACTTTGTCCTAAAACCTGAACTTTTCACGTTGAACTTCGTCTCGCACGGCTGTATTGAACAAAACATCGATCTTCAACGAGAATCAAGGATTTGCATGTTTTACGCAATTTAGAACTAATTAGCTCAACGTAAAAGTAAGAAATCCAATAATTTTGAGCAAATAAAATGATTCTTGCCTCAAACGTGGTCTCGCACAGCTGAAACATCCGTAACTTTAAACTACACAGACAATCGAGCTTTTGCAAGTTTCGAGCAATTCCGTCATCTTATCTCGACGTATATGTGTTAGATTCGGTTCATTCGTCCGAAAAAACGAAATTCTTTCATCAAACGATGTTTTGCAAGGCTGTATTGGACGAAATATCGACCACCGAAAATCGAGATGCCCCGAGATTTGAACGATTCTGTCATCTCAGCTCAACGGCTATGTGTCAAAATCGTTCGATTTGTCTAGAAACACGAATTTCGGGCATTTAACGTCGCCTCGAATGGCTGTATCGTACAAAACAACGATTTACACCGAGATCCGAGATGTCCCGAGGTCCGAAGCATTTTGGCATCTCAGCTTGACATAAAAGTTTTTAAACTATACGAAATCCTTTCGTTAAACGTCGTTTCGTACAGCTTCCTTGATTAAAACATCAATTCATACTCAGAATCGAGATTTCCCGAGTTATCTAACGTTTTTGTTATCTTAGCTGGACGTAAGAACGACAAAACTATGCACTTTCTCGTCGAAACACGATTTGCTCAGTTGGAACGTCGTGTCGCAAAACTGTATCGAACGAAATGTCGATTTACAGCGAGAACCGAAATTTTTCGATTTTCGAACCCCTCTGGCCTCTGAGCTCGACGTCTTTGTGTCTAAATCGCTTATCTTGCTCAGAAACACGAAATTCATGCATTAAACGTCCTTTTGCACGGCTGTATCGTACGAAAAACTCATCAACGAAGATCGAGATGTCCTGATTTTTGGGCGATTTTCGCATGTCAGCTCAATCTGAGGGTCTCAAATTTGTTCGATTTATCCAGAAACACGGAAATCTTGCATCGATCATCGTCTTGCAAGGCTTTATCGAGCAAAAAATCGAACACCGAGAAACGAGATTTTCCTAGTTTCAAACGATTCTGGCATCTGAACTGGACATAAAAATGTTCAAAATATGCATTTTGTTTCGAAAAACAAGATTCTTGCGTTAATCGTCGCCTCGCTCAACTGTATCGACCGAAACATCGATCTACACGTAGAATCGAGATGTACCGAGTTTCTAACTATTCTGTTATGTCAGCTCGACATTAAAACGATGCATTTTGTATCGAAAAACGTATTGCTTCCGTTGAACGTCGTCTAGCAGAACTGTCCTGAACAAAAGATCGTTCTACACCGAGAACCGAGATATCCGGAGTTTCCAGTGATTCTGGCCTTCCCTGGCGAACGTCAACGCGTCGAAAACGTTTACTTTGTCCTAAAACTTGAACTTTTCACGTTGAACGTCGTCTCGCACAGCTGTATTAAACAAAACATCGATCTTCAACGAAAATCAAGATTTCGCATGTTTGAGGCAATTTAGAACTAATTAGCTTAACGTAAAAGTAAGAAATCCAATAATTTTGAGCAAAGAAAATTATTCTTGCCTGAAACGTGTTCTCGCACAGCTGAAACATCCGTAACTTTGAACTACACAGACGATCGAGCTTTTGCAAGTTTCGAGCAATTCCGTCATCTTAGCTCGACGTATATGTGTTAGATCCGGTTAATTCGTCCGAAAAAACGAAATTCTTTCATCAAACGATGTTTTGCACGGCTGTATTGGACGAAACATCGACGACTGAAAATCGAGATGCCCCAAGATTTGAACGATTCTGTCATCTCAGCTCAACGCCTATGTGTCAAAATCGTTCGATTTGTCTAGAAACACAAATTTCGGGCATTTAACGTCGCCTTGCACGGCTGTATCGTACAAAACAACAATTTAGACCGAGAATCGAGATGTCTCGAGGTCCGAAGGACTTTGGCAACTCAGCTCGACATAAAAGTTTTGAAACTATACGAAATCCTCGCGTTAAACGTCGTTCCGTACAGCTTCCTTGAACGAAACATCATTTTACACTCAGAATCGAGATGTCCAAAGTTTTCTAACGTTTCTGTTATCTTAGCTGGACATAAGAACGACAAAACTATGCACTATCTCGTCGAAACACGATTCGCTCAGTTGTAACGTCGTGTCGCAAAACTGTATCGAACGAAATGTCGATCTACACCGAGAACCGAGATGTTCGGAGTTTCGAGTGATTCTGGCCTTCCCTAGCGAACGTCAGCTCGTCGAAAACGTTTACTTTGTCCTAAAACCTGAACTTTTCACGTTGAACTTCGTCTCGCACGGCTGTATTGAACAAAACATCGATCTTCAACGAGAATCAAGGATTTGCATGTTTTACGCAATTTAGAACTAATTAGCTCAACGTAAAAGTAAGAAATCCAATAATTTTGAGCAAATAAAATGATTCTTGCCTCAAACGTGGTCTCGCACAGCTGAAACATCCGTAACTTTGAACTACACAGACAATCGAGCTTTTGCAAGTTTCGAGCAATTCCGTCATCTTATCTCGACGTATATGTGTTAGATTCGGTTCATCCGTCCGAAAAAACGAAATTCTTTCATCAAACGTTGTTTTGCAAGGCTGTATTAAACGAAATATCGACCACCGAAAATCGAGATGCCCCGAGATTTGAACGATTCTGTCATCTCAGCTCAACGGCTATGTGTCAAAATCGTTCGATTTGTCTAGAAACACGAATTTCGGGCATTTAACGTCGCCTCGAATGGCTGTATCGTACAAAACAACGATTTACACCGAGATCCGAGATGTCCCGAGGTCCGAAGCATTTTGGCATCTCAGCTTGACATAAAAGTTTTGAAACTATACGAAATCCTTTCGTTAAACGTCGTTTCGTACAGCTTCCTTGATTAAAACATCAATTCATACTCAGAATCGAGATTTCCCGAGTTATCTAACGTTTTTGTTATCTTAGCTGGACGTAAGAACGACAAAACTATGCACTTTCTCGTCGAAACACGATTTGCTCAGTTGGAACGTCGTGTCGCAAAACTGTATCGAACGAAATGTCGATTTACAGCGAGAACCGAAATTTTTCGATTTTCGAACCCCTCTGGCCTCTGAGCTCGACGTCTTTGTGTCTAAATCGCTTATCTTGCTCAGAAACGCGAAATTCATGCATTAAACGTCTTTTTGCACGGCTGTATCGTACGAAAAATTGATCACCGAGGATCGAGATGTCCTGATTTTTGGGCGATTTTTGCCTGTCAGCTCAATCTAAGGGTCTCAAATTTGTTCAATTTATCCATAAACACGGAAATATTGCATTGATCATCGTCTTTCACGGCTGTATCGAGTGAAAAATGAAACCCCGAGAAACGAGATTTTCCTAGTTTCAAACGATTCTGGCATCTGAGCTCGACATAAAAGTGTTTAAAATATGCATTTTGTTTCGAAAAACGAATATCTTGCGTTAATCATCGTCTCGCTCAACTATATCGACCGAAACATCGATCTACACGTAGAATCGCGATGTACCGAGTTTCTAACTATTCTGATATGACATATCAGCTCGACATTAAAACGATGCATTTTGTATCGAAAAACGAATTGCTGTCGTTAAACGTCGTCTAGCAGAACTGTATTGAACAAAATATCGATCTACACCTAGAACCGAGATGTTCGGAGTTTCGAGTGATTCTGGCCTTCCCTAGCGAACGTCAACGCGTTGAAAACGTTTACTTCGTCCTAAAACCTGAACTTTTCACGTTGAACGTCGTCTCGCACGGCTGTATTAAACAAAACATCGATCTTCAACGAGAATCAAGGATTTGCATGTTTTAGGCAATTCAGAACTAATTAGCTCAACGTAAAAGTAAGAAATCCAATAATTTTGAGCAAAGAAAATGATTCTTGCCTGAAACGTGGTCTCGCACAGCTGAAACATCCGAAACTTTGAACTACACAGACAATCGATCTTTTGCAAGTTTCGAGCAATTCCGTCATCTTAGCTCGACGTATATGTGTTTGATTCGGTTAATTCGTCCGAAAAAACGAAATTCTTTCATCAAACGACGTTTTGCAAGGCTGTATTGGACGAAATATCGACCACCGAAAAACGAGATGCCCCGAGATTTGAACGATTCTGTCATCTCAGCTTAACGGCTATGTGTCAAAATCGTTCGATTTGTCTAGAAACACAAATTTAGGGCATTTAACGTCGCCTCGAACAGCTGTATCGTACAAAACAACGAATTAGACTCAGAATCGAGATGGCCCGAGGTCCGAAGGATTACGGCATCTCAGCTCGACATAAAAGTATTTAAACTATACGAAATCCTCGCGTTAAACGTCGTTTCGTACAGCTTCCTTGAACAAAACATCAATTTACCCTCAGAATCGAAGTTTCCCGAGTTTTCTAACGTTTCTGTTATCTTAGCTGGACATAAGAACGACAAAACTATGCACTTTCTCGTCGAAACACGATTTGCTGAGTTGGAACGGCGTGTCGCAAAACTGTATCGAACGAAATGTCGATCTACAGCGAGAACCGACATTTTTCGATTTTCGAACCCCTCTGGCCTCTGAGCTCGACGTCTTCGAGTCTAAATCGCTTATCTTGCTCAGAAACACGAAATTCATGCATTAAACGTCCTTTTGCACGGCTGTATCGTACGAAAAACTCATCAACGAAGATCGAGATGTCCTGATTTTTGGGCGATTTTCGCATGTCAGCTCAATCTGAGGGTCTCAAATTTGTTCGATTTATCCAGAAACACGGAAATCTTGCATCGATCATCGTCTTGCAAGGCTTTATCGAGCAAAAAATCGAACACCGAGAAACGAGATTTTCCTAGTTTCAAACGATTCTGGCATCTGAACTGGATATAAAAATGTTCAAAATATGCATTTTGTTTCGAAAAACGAGATTCTTGCGTTAATCGTCGCCTCGCTCAACTGTATCGACCGAAACATCGATCTACACGTAGAATCGAGATGTACCGAGTTTCTAACTATTCTGTTATGTCAGCTCGACATTAAAACGAGGCATTTTGTATCGAAAAACGTATTGCTTCCGTTGAACGTCGTCTAGCAGAACTGTCCTGAACAAAAGATCGTTCTACACCGAGAACCGAGATATCCGGAGTTTCCAGTGATTCTGGCCTTCCCTGGCGAACGTCAACGCGTCGAAAACGTTTACTTTGTCCTAAAACTTGAACCTTTCACGTTGAACGTCGTCTCGCACGGCTGTATTAAACAAAACATCGATCTTCAACGAAAATCAAGATTTCGCATGTTTGAGGCAATTTAGAACTAATTAGCTTAACGTAAAAGTAAGAAATCCAATAATTTTGAGCAAAGAAAATTATTCTTGCCTGAAACGTGTTCTCGCACAGCTGAAACATCCGTAACTTTGAACTACACAAACGATCAAGCTTTTGCAAGTTTCGAGCAATTCCGTCATCTTAGCTCGACGTATATGTGTTAGATCCGGTTAATTCGTCCGAAAAAACGAAATTCTTTCATCAAACGATGTTTTGCACGGCTGTATTGGACGAAACATCGACGACTGAAAATCGAGATGCCCCAAGATTTGAACGATTCTGTCATCTCAGCTCAACGGCTATGTGTCAAAATCGTTCGATTTGTCTAGAAACACAAATTTCGGGCATTTAACGTCACCTTGCACGGCTGTATCGTACAAAACAACAATTTAGACCGAGAATCGAGATGTCTCGAGGTCCGAAGGACTTTGGCAACTCAGCTCGACATAAAAGTTTTGAAACTATACGAAATCCTCGCGTTAAACGTCGTTCCGTACAGCTTCCTTGAACGAAACATCATTTTACACTCAGAATCGAGATGTCCAAAGTTTTCTAACGTTTCTGTTATCTTAGCTGGACATAAGAACGACAAAACTATGCACTATCTCGTCGAAACACGATTCGCTCAGTTGTAACGTCGTGTCGCAAAACTGTATCGAACGAAATGTCGATCTACACCGAGAACCGAGACGTTCGGAGTTTCGAGTGATTCTGGCCTTCCCTAGCGAACGTCAGCTCGTCGAAAACGTTTACTTTGTCCTAAAACCTGAACTTTTCACGTTGAACTTCGTCTCGCACGGCTGTATTGAACAAAACATCGATCTTCAACGAGAATCAAGGATTTGCATGTTTTACGCAATTTAGAACTAATTAGCTCAACGTAAAAGTAAGAAATCCAATAATTTTGAGCAAATAAAATGATTCTTGCCTCAAACGTGGTCTCGCACAGCTGAAACATCCGTAACTTTAAACTACACAGACAATCGAGCTTTTGCAAGTTTCGAGCAATTCCGTCATCTTATCTCGACGTATATGTGTTAGATTCGGTTCATTCGTCCGAAAAAACGAAATTCTTTCATCAAACGATGTTTTGCAAGGCTGTATTGGACGAAATATCGACCACCGAAAATCGAGATGCCCCGAGATTTGAACGATTCTGTCATGTCAGCTCAACGGCTATGTGTCAAAATCGTTCGATTTGTCTAGAAACACGAATTTCGGGCATTTAACGTCGCCTCGAATGGCTGTATCGTACAAAACAACGATTTACACCGAGATCCGAGATGTCCCGAGGTCCGAAGCATTTTGGCATCTCAGCTTGACATAAAAGTTTTTAAACTATACGAAATCCTCTCGTTAAACGTCGTTTCGTACAGCTTCCTTGATTAAAACATCAATTCATACTCAGAATCGAGATTTCCCGAGTTATCTAACGTTTTTGTTATCTTAGCTGGACGTAAGAACGACAAAACTATGCACTTTCTCGTCGAAACACGATTTGCTCAGTTGGAACGTCGTGTCGCAAAACTGTATCGAACGAAATGTCGATTTACAGCGAGAACCGAAATTTTTCGATTTTCGAACCCCTCTGGCCTCTGAGCTCGACGTCTTTGTGTCTAAATCGCTTATCTTGCTCAGAAACACGAAATTCATGCATTAAACGTCCTTTTGCACGGCTGTATCGTACGAAAAACTCATCAACGAAGATCGAGATGTCCTGATTTTTGGGCGATTTTCGCATGTCAGCTCAATCTGAGGGTCTCAAATTTGTTCGATTTATCCAGAAACACGGAAATCTTGCATCGATCATCGTCTTGCAAGGCTTTATCGAGCAAAAAATCGAACACCGAGAAACGAGATTTTCCTAGTTTCAAACGATTCTGGCATCTGAACTGGACATAAAAATGTTCAAAATATGCATTTTGTTTCGAAAAACAAGATTCTTGCGTTAATCGTCGCCTCGCTCAACTGTATCGACCGAAACATCGATCTACACGTAGAATCGAGATGTACCGAGTTTCTAACTATTCTGTTATGTCAGCTCGACATTAAAACGATGCATTTTGTATCGAAAAACGTATTGCTTCCGTTGAACGTCGTCTAGCAGAACTGTCCTGAACAAAAGATCGTTCTACACCGAGAACCGAGATATCCGGAGTTTCCAGTGATTCTGGCCTTCCCTGGCGAACGTCAACGCGTCGAAAACGTTTACTTTGTCCTAAAACTTGAACTTTTCACGTTGAACGTCGTCTCGCACAGCTGTATTAAACAAAACATCGATCTTCAACGAAAATCAAGATTTCGCATGTTTGAGGCAATTTAGAACTAATTAGCTTAACGTAAAAGTAAGAAATCCAATAATTTTGAGCAAAGAAAATTATTCTTGCCTGAAACGTGTTCTCGCACAGCTGAAACATCCGTAACTTTGAACTACACAGACGATCGAGCTTTTGCAAGTTTCGAGCAATTCCGTCATCTTAGCTCGACGTATATGTGTTAGATCCGGTTAATTCGTCCGAAAAAACGAAATTCTTTCATCAAACGATGTTTTGCACGGCTGTATTGGACGAAACATCGACGACTGAAAATCGAGATGCCCCAAGATTTGAACGATTCTGTCATCTCAGCTCAACGCCTATGTGTCAAAATCGTTCGATTTGTCTAGAAACACAAATTTCGGGCATTTAACGTCGCCTTGCACGGCTGTATCGTACAAAACAACAATTTAGACCGAGAATCGAGATGTCTCGAGGTCCGAAGGACTTTGGCAACTCAGCTCGACATAAAAGTTTTGAAACTATACGAAATCCTCGCGTTAAACGTCGTTCCGTACAGCTTCCTTGAACGAAACATCATTTTACACTCAGAATCGAGATGTCCAAAGTTTTCTAACGTTTCTGTTATCTTAGCTGGACATAAGAACGACAAAACTATGCACTATCTCGTCGAAACACGATTCGCTCAGTTGTAACGTCGTGTCGCAAAACTGTATCGAACGAAATGTCGATCTACACCGAGAACCGAGATGTTCGGAGTTTCGAGTGATTCTGGCCTTCCCTAGCGAACGTCAGCTCGTCGAAAACGTTTACTTTGTCCTAAAACCTGAACTTTTCACGTTGAACTTCGTCTCGCACGGCTGTATTGAACAAAACATCGATCTTCAACGAGAATCAAGGATTTGCATGTTTTACGCAATTTAGAACTAATTAGCTCAACGTAAAAGTAAGAAATCCAATAATTTTGAGCAAATAAAATGATTCTTGCCTCAAACGTGGTCTCGCACAGCTGAAACATCCGTAACTTTGAACTACACAGACAATCGAGCTTTTGCAAGTTTCGAGCAATTCCGTCATCTTATCTCGACGTATATGTGTTAGATTCGGTTCATTCGTCCGAAAAAACGAAATTCTTTCATCAAACGATGTTTTGCAAGGCTGTATTAAACGAAATATCGACCACCGAAAATCGAGATGCCCCGAGATTTGAACGATTCTGTCATCTCAGCTCAACGGCTATGTGTCAAAATCGTTCGATTTGTCTAGAAACACGAATTTCGGGCATTTAACGTCGCCTCGAATGGCTGTATCGTACAAAACAACGATTTACACCGAGATCCGAGATGTCCCGAGGTCCGAAGCATTTTGGCATCTCAGCTTGACATAAAAGTTTTGAAACTATACGAAATCCTTTCGTTAAACGTCGTTTCGTACAGCTTCCTTGATTAAAACATCAATTCATACTCAGAATCGAGATTTCCCGAGTTATCTAACGTTTTTGTTATCTTAGCTGGACGTAAGAACGACAAAACTATGCACTTTCTCGTCGAAACACGATTTGCTCAGTTGGAACGTCGTGTCGCAAAACTGTATCGAACGAAATGTCGATTTACAGCGAGAACCGAAATTTTTCGATTTTCGAACCCCTCTGGCCTCTGAGCTCGACGTCTTTGTGTCTAAATCGCTTATCTTGCTCAGAAACGCGAAATTCATGCATTAAACGTCTTTTTGCACGGCTGTATCGTACGAAAAATTGATCACCGAGGATCGAGATGTCCTGATTTTTGGGCGATTTTTGCCTGTCAGCTCAATCTAAGGGTCTCAAATTTGTTCAATTTATCCATAAACACGGAAATATTGCATTGATCATCGTCTTTCACGGCTGTATCGAGTGAAAAATGAAACCCCGAGAAACGAGATTTTCCTAGTTTCAAACGATTCTGGCATCTGAGCTCGACATAAAAGTGTTTAAAATATGCATTTTGTTTCGAAAAACGAATATCTTGCGTTAATCATCGTCTCGCTCAACTATATCGACCGAAACATCGATCTACACGTAGAATCGCGATGTACCGAGTTTCTAACTATTCTGATATGACATATCAGCTCGACATTAAAACGATGCATTTTGTATCGAAAAACGAATTGCTGTCGTTAAACGTCGTCTAGCAGAACTGTATTGAACAAAATATCGATCTACACCTAGAACCGAGATGTTCGGAGTTTCGAGTGATTCTGGCCTTCCCTAGCGAACGTCAACGCGTTGAAAACGTTTACTTCGTCCTAAAACCTGAACTTTTCACGTTGAACGTCGTCTCGCACGGCTGTATTAAACAAAACATCGATCTTCAACGAGAATCAAGGATTTGCATGTTTTAGGCAATTCAGAACTAATTAGCTCAACGTAAAAGTAAGAAATCCAATAATTTTGAGCAAAGAAAATGATTCTTGCCTGAAACGTGGTCTCGCACAGCTGAAACATCCGAAACTTTGAACTACACAGACAATCGATCTTTTGCAAGTTTCGAGCAATTCCGTCATCTTAGCTCGACGTATATGTGTTTGATTCGGTTAATTCGTCCGAAAAAACGAAATTCTTTCATCAAACGACGTTTTGCAAGGCTGTATTGGACGAAATATCGACCACCGAAAAACGAGATGCCCCGAGATTTGAACGATTCTGTCATCTCAGCTTAACGGCTATGTGTCAAAATCGTTCGATTTGTCTAGAAACACAAATTTAGGGCATTTAACGTCGCCTCGAACAGCTGTATCGTACAAAACAACGAATTAGACTCAGAATCGAGATGGCCCGAGGTCCGAAGGATTACGGCATCTCAGCTCGACATAAAAGTATTTAAACTATACGAAATCCTCGCGTTAAACGTCGTTTCGTACAGCTTCCTTGAACAAAACATCAATTTACCCTCAGAATCGAAGTTTCCCGAGTTTTCTAACGTTTCTGTTATCTTAGCTGGACATAAGAACGACAAAACTATGCACTTTCTCGTCGAAACACGATTTGCTGAGTTGGAACGGCGTGTCGCAAAACTGTATCGAACGAAATGTCGATCTACAGCGAGAACCGACATTTTTCGATTTTCGAACCCCTCTGGCCTCTGAGCTCGACGTCTTCGAGTCTAAATCGCTTATCTTGCTCAGAAACACGAAATTCATGCATTAAACGTCCTTTTGCACGGCTGTATCGTACGAAAAACTCATCAACGAAGATCGAGATGTCCTGATTTTTGGGCGATTTTCGCATGTCAGCTCAATCTGAGGGTCTCAAATTTGTTCGATTTATCCAGAAACACGGAAATCTTGCATCGATCATCGTCTTGCAAGGCTTTATCGAGCAAAAAATCGAACACCGAGAAACGAGATTTTCCTAGTTTCAAACGATTCTGGCATCTGAACTGGACATAAAAATGTTCAAAATATGCATTTTGTTTCGAAAAACGAGATTCTTGCGTTAATCGTCGCCTCGCTCAACTGTATCGACCGAAACATCGATCTACACGTAGAATCGAGATGTACCGAGTTTCTAACTATTCTGTTATGTCAGCTCGACATTAAAACGAGGCATTTTGTATCGAAAAACGTATTGCTTCCGTTGAACGTCGTCTAGCAGAACTGTCCTGAACAAAAGATCGTTCTACACCGAGAACCGAGATATCCGGAGTTTCCAGTGATTCTGGCCTTCCCTGGCGAACGTCAACGCGTCGAAAACGTTTACTTTGTCCTAAAACTTGAACCTTTCACGTTGAACGTCGTCTCGCACGGCTGTATTAAACAAAACATCGATCTTCAACGAAAATCAAGATTTCGCATGTTTGAGGCAATTTAGAACTAATTAGCTTAACGTAAAAGTAAGAAATCCAATAATTTTGAGCAAAGAAAATTATTCTTGCCTGAAACGTGTTCTCGCACAGCTGAAACATCCGTAACTTTGAACTACACAGACGATCAAGCTTTTGCAAGTTTCGAGCAATTCCGTCATCTTAGCTCGACGTATATGTGTTAGATCCGGTTAATTCGTCCGAAAAAACGAAATTCTTTCATCAAACGATGTTTTGCACGGCTGTATTGGACGAAACATCGACGACTGAAAATCGAGATGCCCCAAGATTTGAACGATTCTGTCATCTCAGCTCAACGGCTATGTGTCAAAATCGTTCGATTTGTCTAGAAACACAAATTTCGGGCATTTAACGTCACCTTGCACGGCTGTATCGTACAAAACAACAATTTAGACCGAGAATCGAGATGTCTCGAGGTCCGAAGGACTTTGGCAACTCAGCTCGACATAAAAGTTTTGAAACTATACGAAATCCTCGCGTTAAACGTCGTTCCGTACAGCTTCCTTGAACGAAACATCATTTTACACTCAGAATCGAGATGTCCAAAGTTTTCTAACGTTTCTGTTATCTTAGCTGGACATAAGAACGACAAAACTATGCACTATCTCGTCGAAACACGATTCGCTCAGTTGTAACGTCGTGTCGCAAAACTGTATCGAACGAAATGTCGATCTACACCGAGAACCGAGACGTTCGGAGTTTCGAGTGATTCTGGCCTTCCCTAGCGAACGTCAGCTCGTCGAAAACGTTTACTTTGTCCTAAAACCTGAACTTTTCACGTTGAACTTCGTCTCGCACGGCTGTATTGAACAAAACATCGATCTTCAACGAGAATCAAGGATTTGCATGTTTTACGCAATTTAGAACTAATTAGCTCAACGTAAAAGTAAGAAATCCAATAATTTTGAGCAAATAAAATGATTCTTGCCTCAAACGTGGTCTCGCACAGCTGAAACATCCGTAACTTTAAACTACACAGACAATCGAGCTTTTGCAAGTTTCGAGCAATTCCGTCATCTTATCTCGACGTATATGTGTTAGATTCGGTTCATTCGTCCGAAAAAACGAAATTCTTTCATCAAACGATGTTTTGCAAGGCTGTATTGGACGAAATATCGACCACCGAAAATCGAGATGCCCCGAGATTTGAACGATTCTGTCATCTCAGCTCAACGGCTATGTGTCAAAATCGTTCGATTTGTCTAGAAACACTAATTTCGGGCATTTAACGTCGCCTCGAATGGCTGTATCGTACAAAACAACGATTTACACCGAGATCCGAGATGTCCCGAGGTCCGAAGCATTTTGGCATCTCAGCTTGACATAAAAGTTTTTAAACTATACGAAATCCTTTCGTTAAACGTCGTTTCGTACAGCTTCCTTGATTAAAACATCAATTCATACTCAGAATCGAGATTTCCCGAGTTATCTAACGTTTTTGTTATCTTAGCTGGACGTAAGAACGACAAAACTATGCACTTTCTCGTCGAAACACGATTTGCTCAGTTGGAACGTCGTGTCGCAAAACTGTATCGAACGAAATGTCGATTTACAGCGAGAACCGAAATTTTTCGATTTTCGAACCCCTCTGGCCTCTGAGCTCGACGTCTTTGTGTCTAAATCGCTTATCTTGCTCAGAAACACGAAATTCATGCATTAAACGTCCTTTTGCACGGCTGTATCGTACGAAAAAC
Source organism: Tromatobia lineatoria (assembly GCA_949699805.1). Classification (NCBI taxonomy): domain Eukaryota; kingdom Metazoa; phylum Arthropoda; class Insecta; order Hymenoptera; family Ichneumonidae; genus Tromatobia; species Tromatobia lineatoria. Next base: position 7,930,310 of record OX453039.1, on the reverse strand, counting down.
TCATCAACGAAGATCGAGATGTCCTGATTTTTGGGCGATTTTCGCATGTCAGCTCAATCTGAGGGTCTCAAATTTGTTCGATTTATCCAGAAACACGGAAATCTTGCATCGATCATCGTCTTGCAAGGCTTTATCGAGCAAAAAATCGAACACCGAGAAACGAGATTTTCCTAGTTTCAAACGATTCTGGCATCTGAACTGGACATAAAAATGTTCAAAATATGCATTTTGTTTCGAAAAACGAGATTCTTGCGTTAATCGTCGCCTCGCTCAACTGTATCGACCGAAACATCGATCTACACGTAGAATCGAGATGTACCGAGTTTCTAACTATTCTGTTATGTCAGCTCGACATTAAAACGATGCATTTTGTATCGAAAAACGTATTGCTTCCGTTGAACGTCGTCTAGCAGAACTGTCCTGAACAAAAGATCGTTCTACACCGAGAACCGAGATATCCGGAGTTTCCAGTGATTCTGGCCTTCCCTGGCGAACGTCAACGCGTCGAAAACGTTTACTTTGTCCTAAAACTTGAACTTTTCACGTTGAACGTCGTCTCGCACAGCTGTATTAAACAAAACATCGATCTTCAACGAAAATCAAGATTTCGCATGTTTGAGGCAATTTAGAACTAATTAGCTTAACGTAAAAGTAAGAAATCCAATAATTTTGAGCAAAGAAAATTATTCTTGCCTGAAACGTGTTCTCGCACAGCTGAAACATCCGTAACTTTGAACTACACAGACGATCGAGCTTTTGCAAGTTTCGAGCAATTCCGTCATCTTAGCTCGACGTATATGTGTTAGATCCGGTTAATTCGTCCGAAAAAACGAAATTCTTTCATCAAACGATGTTTTGCACGGCTGTATTGGACGAAACATCGACGACTGAAAATCGAGATGCCCCAAGATTTGAACGATTCTGTCATCTCAGCTCAACGCCTATGTGTCAAAATCGTTCGATTTGTCTAGAAACACAAATTTCGGGCATTTAACGTCGCCTTGCACGGCTGTATCGTACAAAACAACAATTTAGACCGAGAATCGAGATGTCTCGAGGTCCGAAGGACTTTGGCAACTCAGCTCGACATAAAAGTTTTGAAACTATACGAAATCCTCGCGTTAAACGTCGTTCCGTACAGCTTCCTTGAACGAAACATCATTTTACACTCAGAATCGAGATGTCCAAAGTTTTCTAACGTTTCTGTTATCTTAGCTGGACATCAGAACGACAAAACTATGCACTATCTCGTCGAAACACGATTCGCTCAGTTGTAACGTCGTGTCGCAAAACTGTATCGAACGAAATGTCGATCTACACCGAGAACCGAGATGTTCGGAGTTTCGAGTGATTCTGGCCTTCCCTAGCGAACGTCAGCTCGTCGAAAACGTTTACTTTGTCCTAAAACCTGAACTTTTCACGTTGAACTTCGTCTCGCACGGCTGTATTGAACAAAACATCGATCTTCAACGAGAATCAAGGATTTGCATGTTTTACGCAATTTAGAACTAATTAGCTCAACGTAAAAGTAAGAAATCCAATAATTTTGAGCAAATAAAATGATTCTTGCCTCAAACGTGGTCTCGCACAGCTGAAACATCCGTAACTTTGAACTACACAGACAATCGAGCTTTTGCAAGTTTCGAGCAATTCCGTCATCTTATCTCGACGTATATGTGTTAGATTCGGTTCATTCGTCCGAAAAAACGAAATTCTTTCATCAAACGATGTTTTGCAAGGCTGTATTAAACGAAATATCGACCACCGAAAATCGAGATGCCCCGAGATTTGAACGATTCTGTCATCTCAGCTCAACGGCTATGTGTCAAAATCGTTCGATTTGTCTAGAAACACGAATTTCGGGCATTTAACGTCGCCTCGAATGGCTGTATCGTACAAAACAACGATTTACACCGAGATCCGAGATGTCCCGAGGTCCGAAGCATTTTGGCATCTCAGCTTGACATAAAAGTTTTGAAACTATACGAAATCCTTTCGTTAAACGTCGTTTCGTACAGCTTCCTTGATTAAAACATCAATTCATACTCAGAATCGAGATTTCCCGAGTTATCTAACGTTTTTGTTTTCTTAGCTGGACGTAAGAACGACAAAACTATGCACTTTCTCGTCGAAACACGATTTGCTCAGTTGGAACGTCGTGTCGCAAAACTGTATCGAACGAAATGTCGATTTACAGCGAGAACCGAAATTTTTCGATTTTCGAACCCCTCTGGCCTCTGAGCTCGACGTCTTTGTGTCTAAATCGCTTATCTTGCTCAGAAACGCGAAATTCATGCATTAAACGTCTTTTTGCACGGCTGTATCGTACGAAAAATTGATCACCGAGGATCGAGATGTCCTGATTTTTGGGCGATTTTTGCCTGTCAGCTCAATCTAAGGGTCTCAAATTTGTTCAATTTATCCATAAACACGGAAATATTGCATTGATCATCGTCTTTCACGGCTGTATCGAGTGAAAAATGAAACCCCGAGAAACGAGATTTTCCTAGTTTCAAACGATTCTGGCATCTGAGCTCGACATAAAAGTGTTTAAAATATGCATTTTGTTTCGAAAAACGAATATCTTGCGTTAATCATCGTCTCGCTCAACTATATCGACCGAAACATCGATCTACACGTAGAATCGCGATGTACCGAGTTTCTAACTATTCTGATATGACATATCAGCTCGACATTAAAACGATGCATTTTGTATCGAAAAACGAATTGCTGTCGTTAAACGTCGTCTAGCAGAACTGTATTGAACAAAATATCGATCTACACCTAGAACCGAGATGTTCGGAGTTTCGAGTGATTCTGGCCTTCCCTAGCGAACGTCAACGCGTTGAAAACGTTTACTTCGTCCTAAAACCTGAACTTTTCACGTTGAACGTCGTCTCGCACGGCTGTATTAAACAAAACATCGATCTTCAACGAGAATCAAGGATTTGCATGTTTTAGGCAATTCAGAACTAATTAGCTCAACGTAAAAGTAAGAAATCCAATAATTTTGAGCAAAGAAAATGATTCTTGCCTGAAACGTGGTCTCGCACAGCTGAAACATCCGAAACTTTGAACTACACAGACAATCGATCTTTTGCAAGTTTCGAGCAATTCCGTCATCTTAGCTCGACGTATATGTGTTTGATTCGGTTAATTCGTCCGAAAAAACGAAATTCTTTTATCAAACGACGTTTTGCAAGGCTGTATTGGACGAAATATCGACCACCGAAAAACGAGATGCCCCGAGATTTGAACGATTCTGTCATCTCAGCTTAACGGCTATGTGTCAAAATCGTTCGATTTGTCTAGAAACACAAATTTAGGGCATTTAACGTCGCCTCGAACAGCTGTATCGTACAAAACAACGAATTAGACTCAGAATCGAGATGGCCCGAGGTCCGAAGGATTACGGCATCTCAGCTCGACATAAAAGTATTTAAACTATACGAAATCCTCGCGTTAAACGTCGTTTCGTACAGCTTCCTTGAACAAAACATCAATTTACCCTCAGAATCGAAGTTTCCCGAGTTTTCTAACGTTTCTGTTATCTTAGCTGGACATAAGAACGACAAAACTATGCACTTTCTCGTCGAAACACGATTTGCTGAGTTGGAACGGCGTGTCGCAAAACTGTATCGAACGAAATGTCGATCTACAGCGAGAACCGACATTTTTCGATTTTCGAACCCCTCTGGCCTCTGAGCTCGACGTCTTCGAGTCTAAATCGCTTATCTTGCTCAGAAACACGAAATTCATGCATTAAACGTCCTTTTGCACGGCTGTATCGTACGAAAAACTCATCAACGAAGATCGAGATGTCCTGATTTTTGGGCGATTTTCGCATGTCAGCTCAATCTGAGGGTCTCAAATTTGTTCGATTTATCCAGAAACACGGAAATCTTGCATCGATCATCGTCTTGCAAGGCTTTATCGAGCAAAAAATCGAACACCGAGAAACGAGATTTTCCTAGTTTCAAACGATTCTGGCATCTGAACTGGACATAAAAATGTTCAAAATATGAATTTTGTTTCGAAAAACGAGATTCTTGCGTTAATCGTCGCCTCGCTCAACTGTATCGACCGAAACATCGATTTACACGTAGAATCGAGATGTACCGAGTTTCTAACTATTCTGTTATGTCAGCTCGACATTAAAACGATGCATTTTGTATCGAAAAACGTATTGCTTCCGTTGAACGTCGTCTAGCAGAACTGTCCTGAACAAAAGATCGTTCTACACCGAGAACCGAGATATCCGGAGTTTCCAGTGATTCTGGCCTTCCCTGGCGAACGTCAACGCGTCGAAAACGTTTACTTTGTCCTAAAACTTGAACTTTTCACGTTGAACGTCGTCTCGCACAGCTGTATTAAACAAAACATCGATCTTCAACGAAAATCAAGATTTCGCATGTTTGAGGCAATTTAGAACTAATTAGCTTAACGTAAAAGTAAGAAATCCAATAATTTTGAGCAAAGAAAATTATTCTTGCCTGAAACGTGGTCTCGCACAGCTGAAACATCCGTAACTTTGAACTACACAGACGATCGAGCTTTTGCAAGTTTCGAGCAATTCCGTCATCTTAGCTCGACGTATATGTGTTAGATTCGGTTAATTCGTCCGAAAAAACGAAATTCTTTCACCAAACGATGTTTTGCACGGCTGTATTAGACGAAACATCGACGACTGAAAATCGAGATGCCCCAAGATTTGAACGATTCTGTCATCTCAGCTCAACGGCTATGTGTCAAAATCGTTCGATTTGTCTAGAAACACAAATTTCTGGCATTTAACATCGCCTTGCACGGCTGTATCGTACAAAACAACAATTTAGACCGAGAATCGAGATGTCCCGAGGTCCGAAGGACTTTGGCAACTCAGCTCGACATAAAAGTTTTGAAACTATACGAAATCCTCGCGTTAAACGTCGTTCCGTACGCTTCCTTGAACGAAACATCATTTTACACTCAGAATCGAGATGTCCAAAGTTTTCTAACGTTTCTGTTATCTTAGCTGGACATAAGAACGACAAAACTATGCACTATCTCGTCGAAACACGATTCGCTCAGTTGTAACGTCCTGTCGCAAAACTGTATCGAACGAAATGTCGATCTACACCGAGAACCGAGATGTTCGGAGTTTCGAGTGATTCTGGCCTTCCCTAGCGAACGTCAGCTCGTCGAAAACGTTTACTTTGTCCTAAAACCTGAACTTTTCACGTTGAACTTCGTCTCGCACGGCTGTATTGAACAAAACATCGATCTTCAACGAGAATCAAGGATTTGCATGTTTTACGCAATTTAGAACTAATTAGCTCAACGTAAAAGTAAGAAATCCAGTAATTTTGAGCAAATAAAATGATTCTTGCCTCAAACGTGGTCTCGCACAGCTGAAACATCCGTAACTTTAAACTACACAGACAATCGAGCTTTTGCAAGTTTCGAGCAATTCCGTCATCTTATCTCGACGTATATGTGTTAGATTCGGTTCATTCGTCCGACAAAACGAAATTCTTTCATCAAACGATGTTTTGCAAGGCTGTATTGGACGAAATATCGACCACCGAAAATCGAGATGCCCCGAGATTTGAACGATTCTGTCATCTCAGCTCAACGGCTATGTGTCAAAATCGTTCGATTTGTCTAGAAACACGAATTTCGGGCATTTAACGTCGCCTCGAATGGCTGTATCGTACAAAACAACGATTTACACCGAGATCCGAGATGTCCCGAGGTCCGAAGCATTTTGGCATCTCAGCTTGACATAAAAGTTTTAAAACTATACGAAATCCTTTCGTTAAACGTCGTTTCGTACAGCTTCCTTGATTAAAACATCAATTCATACTCAGAATCGAGATTTCCCGAGTTATCTAACGTTTTTGTTATCTTAGCTGGACGTAAGAACGACAAAACTATGCACTTTCTCGTCGAAACACGATTTGCTCAGTTGGAACGTCGTGTCGCAAAACTGTATCGAACGAAATGTCGATTTACAGCGAGAACCGAAATTTTTCGATTTTCGAACCCCTCTGGCCTCTGAGCTCGACGTCTTTGTGTCTAAATCGCTTATCTTGCTCAGAAACACGAAATTCATGCATTAAACGTCTTTTTGCACGGCTGTATCGTACGAAAAATTGATCACCGAGGATCGAGATGTCCTGATTTTTGGGCGATTTTTGCCTGTCAGCTCAATCTAAGGGTCTCAAATTTGTTCAATTTATCCATAAACACGGAAATATTGCATTGATCATCGTCTTTCACGGCTGTATCGAGTGAAAAATGAAACCCCGAGAAACGAGATTTTCCTAGTTTCAAACGATTCTGGCATCTGAGCTCGACATAAAAGTGTTTAAAATATGCATTTTGTTTCAAAAAACGAATATCTTGCGTTAATCATCGTCTCGCTCAACTATATCGACCGAAACATCGATCTACACGTAGAATCGCGATGTACCGAGTTTCTAACTATTCTGATATGACATATCAGCTCGACATTAAAACGATGCATTTTGTATCGAAAAACGAATTGCTGTCGTTAAACGTCGTCTAGCAGAACTGTATTGAACAAAATATCGATCTACACCTAGAACCGAGATGTTCGGAGTTTCGAGTGATTCTGGCCTTCCCTAGCGAACGTCAACGCGTTGAAAACGTTTACTTCGTCCTAAAACCTGAACTTTTCACGTTGAACGTCGTCTCGCACGGCTGTATTAAACAAAACATCGATCTTCAACGAGAATCAAGGATTTGCATGTTTTAGGCAATTCAGAACTAATTAGCTCAACGTAAAAGTAAGAAATCCAATAATTTTGAGCAAAGAAAATGATTCTTGCCTGAAACGTGGTCTCGCACAGCTGAAACATCCGAAACTTTGAACTACACAGACAATCGATCTTTTGCAAGTTTCGAGCAATTCCGTCATCTTAGCTCGACGTATATGTGTTTGATTCGGTTAATTCGTCCGAAAAAACGAAATTCTTTCATCAAACGACGTTTTGCAAGGCTGTATTGGACGAAATATCGACCACCGAAAAACGAGATGCCCCGAGATTTGAACGATTCTGTCATCTCAGCTTAACGGCTATGTGTCAAAATCGTTCGATTTGTCTAGAAACACAAATTTAGGGCATTTAACGTCGCCTCGAACGGCTGTATCGTACAAAACAACGAATTAGACTCAGAATCGAGATGGCCCGAGGTCCGAAGGATTACGGCATCTCAGCTCGACATAAAAGTATTGAAACTATACGAAATCCTCGCGTTAAACGTCGTTTCGTACAGCTTCCTTGAACAAAACATCAATTTACCCTCAGAATCGAAGTTTCCCGAGTTTTCTAACGTTTCTGTTATCTTAGCTGGACATAAGAACGACAAAACTATGCACTTTCTCGTCGAAACACGATTTGCTGAGTTGGAACGGCGTGTCGCAAAACTGTATCGAACGAAATGTCGATCTACAGCGAGAACCGACATTTTTCGATTTTCGAACCCCTCTGGCCTCTGAGCTCGACGTCTTCGAGTCTAAATCGCTTATCTTGCTCAGAAACACGAAATTCATGCATTAAACGTCCTTTTGCACGGCTGTATCGTACGAAAAACTCATCAACGAAGATCGAGATGTCCTGATTTTTGGGCGATTTTCGCATGTCAGCTCAATCTGAGGGTCTCAAATTTGTTCGATTTATCCAGAAACACGGAAATCTTGCATCGATCATCGTCTTGCAAGGCTTTATCGAGCAAAAAATCGAACACCGAGAAACGAGATTTTCCTAGTTTCAAACGATTCTGGCATCTGAACTGGACATAAAAATGTTCAAAATATGCATTTTGTTTCGAAAAACGAGATTCTTGCGTTAATCGTCGCCTCGCTCAACTGTATCGACCGAAACATCGATCTACACGTAGAATCGAGATGTACCGAGTTTCTAACTATTCTGTTATGTCAGCTCGACATTAAAACGATGCATTTTGTATCGAAAAACGTATTGCTTCCGTTGAACGTCGTCTAGCAGAACTGTCCTGAACAAAAGATCGTTCTACACCGAGAACCGAGATATCCGGAGTTTCCAGTGATTCTGGCCTTCCCTGGCGAACGTCAACGCGTCGAAAACGTTTACTTTGTCCTAAAACTTGAACTTTTCACGTTGAACGTCGTCTCGCACGGCTGTATTGAACAAAACATCGATCTTCAACGAAAATCAAGATTTCGCATGTTTGAGGCAATTTAGAACTAATTAGCTTAACGTAAAAGTAAGAAATCCAATAATTTTGAGCAAAGAAAATTATTCTTGCCTGAAACGTGGTCTCGCACAGCTGAAACATCCGTAACTTTGAACTACACAGACGATCGAGCTTTTGCAAGTTTCGAGCAATTCCGTCATCTTAGCTCGACGTATATGTGTTAGATTCGGTTAATTCGTCCGAAAAAACGAAATTCTTTCACCAAACGATGTTTTGCACGGCTGTATTGGACGAAACATCGACGACTGAAAATCGAGATGCCCCAAGATTTGAACGATTCTGTCATCTCAGCTTAACGGCTATGTGTCAAAATCGTTCGATTTGTCTAGAAACACAAATTTCGGGCATTTAACATCGCCTTGCACGGCTGTATCGTACAAAACAACAATTTAGACCGAGAATCGAGATGTCCCGAGGTCCGAAGGACTTTGGCAACTCAGCTCGACATAAAAGTTTTGAAACTATACGAAATCCTCGCGTTAAACGTCGTTCCGTACGCTTCCTTGAACGAAACATCATTTTACACTCAGAATCGAGATGTCCAAAGTTTTCTAACGTTTCTGTTATCTTAGCTGGACATAAGAACGACAAAACTATGCACTATCTCGTCGAAACACGATTCGCTCAGTTGTAACGTCCTGTCGCAAAACTGTATCGAACGAAATGTCGATCTACACCGAGAACCGAGATGTTTGGAGTTTCGAGTGATTCTTGCCTTCCCTAGCGAACGTCAGCTCGTCGAAAACGTTTACTTTGTCCTAAAACCTGAACTTTTCACGTTGAACTTCGTCTCGCACGGCTGTATTGAACAAAACATCGATCTTCAACGAGAATCAAGGATTTGCATGTTTTACGCAATTTAGAACTAATTAGCTCAACGTAAAAGTAAGAAATCCAATAATTTTGAGCAAATAAAATGATTCTTGCCTCAAACGTGGTCTCGCACAGCTGAAACATCCGTAACTTTAAACTACACAGACAATCGAGCTTTTGCAAGTTTCGAGCAATTCCGTCATCTTATCTCGACGTATATGTGTTAGATTCGGTTCATTCGTCCGAAAAAACGAAATTCTTTCATCAAACGATGTTTTGCAAGGCTGTATTGGACGAAATATCGACCACCGAAAATCGAGATGCCCCGAGATTTGAACGATTCTGTCATCTCAGCTCAACGGCTATGTGTCAAAATCGTTCGATTTGTCTAGAAACACGAATTTCGGGCATTTAACGTCGCCTCGAATGGCTGTATCGTACAAAACAACGATTTACACCGAGATCCGAGATGTCCCGAGGTCCGAAGCATTTTGGCATCTCAGCTTGACATAAAAGTTTTAAAACTATACGAAATCCTTTCGTTAAACGTCGTTTCGTACAGCTTCCTTGATTAAAACATCAATTCATACTCAGAATCGAGATTTCCCGAGTTATCTAACGTTTTTGTTATCTTAGCTGGACGTAAGAACGACAAAACTATGCACTTTCTCGTCGAAACACGATTTGCTCAGTTGGAACGTCGTGTCGCAAAACTGTATCGAACGAAATGTCGATTTACAGCGAGAACCGAAATTTTTCGATTTTCGAACCCCTCTGGCCTCTGAGCTCGACGTCTTTGTGTCTAAATCGCTTATCTTGCTCAGAAACACGAAATTCATGCATTAAACGTCTTTTTGCACGGCTGTATCGTACGAAAAATTGATCACCGAGGATCGAGATGTCCTGATTTTTGGGCGATTTTTGCCTGTCAGCTCAATCTAAGGGTCTCAAATTTGTTCAATTTATCCATAAACACGGAAATATTGCATTGATCATCGTCTTTCACGGCTGTATCGAGTGAAAAATGAAACCCCGAGAAACGAGATTTTCCTAGTTTCAAACGATTCTGGCATCTGAGCTCGACATAAAAGTGTTTAAAATATGCATTTTGTTTCAAAAAACGAATATCTTGCGTTAATCATCGTCTCGCTCAACTATATCGACCGAAACATCGATCTACACGTAGAATCGCGATGTACCGAGTTTCTAACTATTCTGATATGACATATCAGCTCGACATTAAAACGATGCATTTTGTATCGAAAAACGAATTGCTGTCGTTAAACGTCGTCTAGCAGAACTGTATTGAACAAAATATCGATCTACACCTAGAACCGAGATGTTCGGAGTTTCGAGTGATTCTGGCCTTCCCTAGCGAACGTCAACGCGTTGAAAACGTTTACTTCGTCCTAAAACCTGAACTTTTCACGTTGAACGTCGTCTCGCACGGCTGTATTAAACAAAACATCGATCTTCAACGAGAATCAAGGATTTGCATGTTTTAGGCAATTCAGAACTAATTAGCTCAACGTAAAAGTAAGAAATCCAATAATTTTGAGCAAAGAAAATGATTCTTGCCTGAAACGTGGTCTCGCACAGCTGAAACATCCGAAACTTTGAACTACACAGACAATCGATCTTTTGCAAGTTTCGAGCAATTCCGTCATCTTAGCTCGACGTATATGTGTTTGATTCGGTTAATTCGTCCGAAAAAACGAAATTCTTTCATCAAACGACGTTTTTCAAGGCTGTATTGGACGAAATATCGACCACCGAAAAACGAGATGCCCCGAGATTTGAACGATTCTGTCATCTCAGCTTAACGGCTATGTGTCAAAATCGTTCGATTTGTCTAAACACAAATTTAGGGCATTTAACGTCGCCTCGAACGGCTGTATCGTACAAAACAACGAATTAGACTCAGAATCGAGATGGCCCGAGGTCCGAAGGATTACGGCATCTCAGCTCGACATAAAAGTTTTGAAACTATACGAAATCCTCGCGTTAAACGTCGTTCCGTACGCTTCCTTGAACGAAACATCATTTTACACTCAGAATCGAGATGTCCAAAGTTTTCTAACGTTTCTGTTATCTTAGCTGGACATAAGAACGACAAAACTATGCACTATCTCGTCGAAACACGATTCGCTCAGTTGTAACGTCCTGTCGCAAAACTGTATCGAACGAAATGTCGATCTACACCGAGAACCGAGATGTTTGGAGTTTCGAGTGATTCTTGCCTTCCCTAGCGAACGTCAGCTCGTCGAAAACGTTTACTTTGTCCTAAAACCTGAACTTTTCACGTTGAACTTCGTCTCGCACGGCTGTATTGAACAAAACATCGATCTTCAACGAGAATCAAGGATTTGCATGTTTTACGCAATTTAGAACTAATTAGCTCAACGTAAAAGTAAGAAATCCAATAATTTTGAGCAAATAAAATGATTCTTGCCTCAAACGTGGTCTCGCACAGCTGAAACATCCGTAACTTTAAACTACACAGACAATCGAGCTTTTGCAAGTTTCGAGCAATTCCGTCATCTTATCTCGACGTATATGTGTTAGATTCGGTTCATTCGTCCGAAAAAACGAAATTCTTTCATCAAACGATGTTTTGCAAGGCTGTATTGGACGAAATATCGACCACCGAAAATCGAGATGCCCCGAGATTTGAACGATTCTGTCATCTCAGCTCAACGGCTATGTGTCAAAATCGTTCGATTTGTCTAGAAACACGAATTTCGGGCATTTAACGTCGCCTCGAATGGCTGTATCGTACAAAACAACGATTTACACCGAGATCCGAGATGTCCCGAGGTCCGAAGCATTTTGGCATCTCAGCTTGACATAAAAGTTTTGAAATGTTACGTCCTGGGAGTTGAAATTGTGTTTTTAAAAACTATACGCAAACTCGCACGGAGGACGATCGACAGATCAACAAAGGGTGGTCTCTCGTTTAAGCAGGAATGCGCCCACTAAGGATAGAGACCGCGTCTGATTCGGATAATTATTGTGTGTGGATATAAGATATTATATACTAATCTTACCTTTCTTCTTCTTTTCCAGGTGCAGATCGAGGATTCCAACAACGAAACGAGCGGATGAGCGTAGCGGGTTGAATCAGTTGATGGTGATGATGGGTATCTCCTTTACGATCACGATATCGTCCTCCTCTTCGGTTGAAGATGACTCAGGTTCGTCAACAGATACTGGCTCGACCAAGGTGAGGGGATCCGATGGAAGCGACGCGGAGTTCAACAAAAACCAGCAATCCACGAGTTTAACGACTTTGTAATTAAAACGTTCGACTGAGCGCACTCTTGGCTTAGAAAAAGATGGTTCAGGGATCACAGAGTCTTTTATGACGGCTTGAAGAGCCTTTAACAAATTGATAGTTGAGCTAGGTTTGTTATGTCCACGTGGACGTCCGGCGATGGCACACGCGATGGCTAGAGAACGACGAAGCTGAAATTTGTATCCACCACGACGTCTGCCCATCTGAACTTGAATATATTATGAAAGGTAGTGTATACTAAGAAAGGAAAGAGGAATAATGGTTGCGATGGAAAGGAGTGAGTCACGTGCATGCAGTTGCACAGTAGACTCGACGGAATGACCCGAGTGCAGGTATTTGCACGAAGGGACGCTTTCAGGTAAGGAGTCACGAGGGAAATGGAATATTCAAGATCTCTGAGACTCGACGAATGACTTTTAGGAAACTTCGCGAAAGAAAACACAGGTAAGTTATACTTAATAATTCGAAATAAGATTATTATTCAAACTTTAATTTCGTTACACTTTTCACTAATATTTATTTTCCTTCAACATTTGTTTCAGGTAATTTATAAATTACGCGTAACTTTGACGCGGAGCCCCGAGACTTACGTGATAAACGTATTACACTTTGACACTTAACGAGACTACTACAACTGTTATTCGACCGATGCGCAGGGTACGGCGGATACGCAGAGAGTGTTGCCCGTTCAGAGGTGACGCGTAGACTGATTCTTCAGGAACTGACGCCCGGAGCGTCTGCCTTGCTTTTTATGCAGTGGGGAGAGTGACGCTATCCCCACTACTCTCCTTGCGTATGCGCTGGCTGCACGTGGCTTATCTCAAGCGACGCCAGACTCGCTTAGCGTAAGTACATTGTTTAAATATTCGGTAACAACAATTCATGGAATCCGAACAAAGGTCCAGTGAAAGTTGATACTAACATCCTCTGTAGAGGATGATCAATCTGATTGGAATGTTCTTTGTTCCTTTGTTTCAGAGTTCCAGTCATCATTGCTATTCACAGGATATTCTTAATAATTATCAGTTATTGATTTCTTAATATTAATAAACATCATCATTGTTAATGTCTTATATTAATTTATGTAAAGTTTTGTTATTTTGTAAAAATAGATTCATGAGTAAGCAGATATTCTATTTATTATTAATTATGGTAATAATTTGTTATCTGTATTATTTGTATGATTCTGATTAATCGTGGATTTAATACATTTGAATGTTAATTAGAGTATTTCATGTTATGTATTTTAACTATTGTCATGTACATGTTGAATATTAATTTATGACGAATATTTGTGAATATTAATATTAATGATAGTATAAAATATTTTATAATAAAATAATGTTTGCAATTATGAATTATTGATCAAAATTATGATTTTATAATCATTCTAAACAACAATATATATATAATATTATTTTGTAACTATTCTTACTTATTCTAACTTACTTCCATTGCCCATACTTTGTCCTTTTCTCACTCATGCATCCATACCACTTTCACTTTCACTGTACTCTGCTCTTTTACCTTTGCACTACACAACGCTGAGTCAGTTGTTTTTCAGTGATGTTAACGACGTGGCAGGTAGCAGGACTTTGGCGTTGCTAATGCTTGGTGATGAGTCCTAGGTGAGTAAGGCATGACTAATTTGTTTTGATGCCTGGCTGTAGGCGACGCGCTGGAGTGGGTCAACAGCGCGTGGCTGGTCAGCTGTAGCGTTGAGTGGCAGTAGGTAGGGCCCGTCCGCAGCTGTGTGTGATCAGACCGCGCGGCGTCGTACCGTGATGATGCTTAGCTGTGGCGCTCAGCTGTTACTACTGCAGGGCCGTAGCTAGCGAAAATTTTGATGGGCGATCCTACGACGTAACATCTCCCCCCTTTAAGAAGGAAGCCGAGCCGTGGCTCTGCTGATGAGAGGCGAATAGCCGTGAAGAAAGTCGTGGATCGACTCCTTCTAACTCGACAGTATCTGTTTGTTGGTGTAGATCAGGATACATTGGAATCCTTACTTCCTTCGGTGCAGTTGCTTCGTTGACCTTGATGTCCTTGGAATTGGTTCGGTCTCTGTGAGCCAGAGTCACAAGGAGGTTAGTGACTGAACTCCACACTGCTCCAACCAGATGAATGCTCCATCCGTAGAGAGAATGAAGTGCGTATCCGTGAATCACAGTGTCGATTATGAGTTTGATTATCTTGATTATTAAAAATAGGCCAATCACACCTGCGCTTGCAGTACCGAATTTGAGGAAAATTCCCCACATCTTGTCAGCGGCATTTTCGGCAATATGATTGAAGGTGCTCTCATCCATTAATCCTCGGATAGAGATGCTACCAGAAGGTACGTGATAACCGATTGATCCTCTTGCAAGGTGGTTAAGGAGTGCTGGTTTTTCCGCTGGGAACATAATACGGTCTCGTAGCTTATCGATGTCGGATTCAGAGTAGATCCCGCTAGTTGCCAAATTTCCTGCAGAGATGTATCTCCAGGTGGGTTTTGTCATTGGTTGAAGTATTTGAGGTGAGATGACCTCCATTGGGTGAGGTGAGAGTCGATACCAAGTGCCTTCGATTTGGTATTGAGTAGGCAGCATTGGATCGCACTCGATCTGTGTGCCAGTTTTTACCAGCATTCTCGATGTGGTAGTCAAGAAGTATGATTTGTTGCGGTAGGTCACCGGTAATTCGTGGTAACACTCCGTAGTTTTCCTAAGTTGGCACTGAACAGGAACACACTTAACGACATGAGCAACTTCTCCAGCGATGGCGGCCATATATCCCGGTCCTTTCATAACTGTGTAGGCGAACTTTTCAGGTAGGATAGCTGCTGTGGCCAGTGCGTTCTGCATAACTCTTTTTTCCAGGTTACAACGTTGGGTAAGTACATCTCGATAAAGATTTTTCATCTGGGCACGAACGTGTTTCTCGACGTAAACGAACTTTGAGTTTATGTACGAGAAAATGTCCAGGTTATTAACGGAAATTTTCTTTTTTGTTGCAGGTGAACGTCCTTTCTCGGTTTCCAGGATAAACAGCTTCGGATGCTCGGTGCGGATAAGCGTGTATCCACACACTTGATATTCTGACTGCTTTGCCAGTGCGAAGGTAGTTGATTCAGTTTTCAGGGTGTATACGTCTGGCATCCGAACTCCATCTTCTATTGATTCCAGTTTCGTGGCCATGCCTTCGTAGAGTACGTCGTATTGACTGAAACTGCAGGAATCAGTTGGTGCTGTCCTCCAGAAGGCGCTGTTTCCGTGAGTATCGATGCAGCTTCCGTCCGAGAGCACACACTGTGTTCCAGCTTGAAGAATAATTTTTCCCGCTTTTAGGTTGACAATGGCATGGTAATTGTAAAGAGCGATTTTTACTGATGCCTGGACGACAGCGTCGTTCCAGGTTCCATAGGGATCACTGTACTGAGTCCCAGAGCAAGCTCCGTCGTTGCTAACGGATCCGCCCATGGTAATACTTCGTGATGTAGTTTCGTTTCGATGCAGTCCGATGATTTCCGATGCAAAGCTGAGCTTCATCATCCCAGTTTCTTGGAGACGTAGGCAGGATTTTTCATCAAAATCGTGAAGGTAGGTTTGATGGCCTCCTTGGACAATTGAGTTGTGCGAGCTCATACCGCAATGATAGATGGTACGGTCGATCTCGACTTTACACTGAGTTACTTCTGTACTTTCGAACTCAGATAATTGCAGGAGTTGAATGTAGACAAGTTTTGATTCTGGTTCGGTTAATGGGATGTCGCATTCTCCGACATTATTGAGAGAAATCGTGGTGATGTTTAGCGTTGATCCTCCACAATCGTATCCTACGATTGCGTTTGCTGAGTAGAAAAATGCAAACAGCAGTAACAAGAAGAAAAGTGGAGCTGCAGTCCAATATCTGCAGCTTCTCGTAGTCGCTGTAGTAGTTGAATTCATTTTCTCCGTTGTCTTCTTCTTCTTCGAGGACCTCCTCCTAGTCGGTCTCTTTTTTGCAGGTAAGACTTTTTCGTCATGATGTTGCCCTTGTATTTGGAGCTGACATTCTCGGTTATATTGTCGCTTGAAGTCGTTGTAACAGTGAGGAACCCCATAATGTTCTCCATGAAAGCAGATGAGTTCGAGTTTGTCGGCCTCGATGATTTTAATTCTTGATGCTCCCTTAGGTACGTAATAGAATTCTTCTCGATCCTGGTCAAAATAGAGGGCCTTCTCTCTATGGAAGTGTTGCCAGCGATCGCAAAAGTAGATTTTGAAACTGAAGTCGAATTTTGGCCAATCGTGAGGTATCCGTATAGGACGTGTATTTTCCATCTTGAAGTCTGCAACAGAGATGATATTACTGTCGCAACTTCGTCAGGCGTAATTTATTCGTATGCACAATTTTGTCGCGACCACGGTATTTAATTTTGACGTTTCCGCCAGAGAGAACTTCGGTGACCTCGCAGGGTTCCGTGTATTGGTCGCTAAATTTGCCATCTTTTGGTTCTTTTAACATAACGACGGTATCTCCGACGCCGAAATTTTGTGGGTTGATTCGTTTATCGTAGTATTTCTTCGATTTGTATTTTGCTGCAGTCAGGTTGGCGGCTGCTAATTCTTGTAGTCCCTGGATTCTTGTAAAGAGATTCTCCAGGTACTCGGCGTAAGTAGGATTGGTGTGTTCTTCGACGTGCATGTTGCTTGAAGGTTGACGTGCGATTCTGCCGAACACCAATTCGAACGGGGTGAAGCCAGTGCCCTCATGTCGACTCGTGTTGTATGAGAACATCGCCATATCGAGAAATTCGTCCCAGTCGTTATTTTTGTCCACATATTGTTTCAGGTACTCGACCAACACATGATGTGAACGTTCGATGGAACCGTTCGTTTGCGGGTGGAAGGCGGTAGTGGTGAATAGACGAATTTTGAATTTCTTTGCTATGGCCTTCATTAAACTGGAGCAGAAGTTGCTTCCTTGGTCCGTTAGAATTGCCTTTGGTGCGCCGAAGTGTGCAATGAATGATCTGCAGAATGCGTCGGCGACGTCTACTGACATGATTTTCTCCAGAGGTATTGCCAACGAGTACTTTGTCAGCAAATCCTGGATAGTAAGGATGTAGGTATTTCTTCTTTTTGTAGTCGGAAGTGGACCAACGATGTCCATCGCGATTTTGTCGAATGCGCTGCCTGGGGTGTCTGTGATGACCATTGGTTGCTTTGTCTTTATTCGGACAAGCTTTTTAAGTTGACAGCCACGGCAATGTTGAATGTACTCCTGTACATCGGATTTCATATTTCGCCAAGCGAATCGTTCTCTGATGCGTTTGAAGGTCTTGGTGACGCCCTTGTGTCCTCCAACCAGAGAGTCGTGTGCTTCTCGTATGATTTCTTGTCGTTTTTCTTGAGGTGGTATTTTTACAAGCTGGTTATAAATAACGAGCAATAATGGAAATTGTAAAAGGTAATTGCGAAGGTTTTTTAAGATGTCAATCCAGAGTATGTTATCTATGTACTCTGTTCGTGCAACGCTCAGTGAATTTATGCCTAGTTCCGCTACTACATCCCTAAGTGATTCTAATGCGTCTTTTAGGTCTTCGATTGACGTGAGCGCTCGCAGGTCATTTTTAATTGGTAAAGCAATAACGAGTTTACTGCCGTTATGACTGATTTTAGCTCGTGATAAACATAGATCTTTAAGTTTAGGTAAAGTATCAACGGATTCTAAGTCTTTAGCACCGTCGTCGACAGGTTGACCCTTAGTCGTAACAAATATTAATACATTGTCTCTGCACATGGATATTCTATCTCGAGATTCTTCGATTTTAAACCTTTTAATTTCTTTTTCTTTGTTTACAGGTAATTTGAAAGGGAAAGTTGCACGATTGAAAATATCGCTTTCCGCTTCGGATTCGTCGGAGGAGTCTTCATCATCGTTAGCGTCGCTGTCGGAAGGAGCAGGCGACGCCGGTTCTTCGTCATCACTATTTTCACTTAAAGGTAAATCTACCGAATCAGCGGGCGCTTGAAAAGTATCGTCTTCTATAGACGTACTGGGTCTTGATTGAGAACCGCAGCTTTCTTCGGGATTATTTACAGGTTTGGCCGGCTGTTTAGGTATACTATCGCAACGTTTCCTTTTCTTACTCTTATCGTTATTGTTATGCGGTCGGCTCTCGAATATAAACGTCTCGTCTTCGGAGCTTGTACTGTTTAGTCTTTCGAGTGGAGTTACGATTAGAACGGATCTGTCAGGCGGGTTTCGCGATAACGCGTCGGCGTTTGCGTTCGCTCTGCCTGGCTTATAAACAATTTTGTATTGATAATTCTCCAACTTGAGACGCCAATGAACTAAGCGGTTAGCTGGATCCTTAACAGAGTGGAGCCATACCAAAGGCCTGTGGTCGGTTATTAACGTAAACTCTCTACCATATACATAATGACGGAATTGAGATACGCTGTAGACTATTGCTAGCAGTTCTTTTTCGATCGTTGAATATCTTTCTTCGGCGGCGGATAGTGTTCGAGATGTATAAGAAATCGGCCTATCACTGCCTACTTTGCCTTGACTAATAATTCCGCCGATAGCTACATTCGAAGCATCAGTCGTAATAATGAACGGTTGTGTAAAATCAGGGTACTGTAGTACTGGTTCTGAGCAAAGAGCATTTTTCAGTTTTTGAAAGGCCTCCTCTTGGGACTGTGTCCATTTGAAAATGGATCCTTTCTTTAGCAATTGAGTTAATGGTCTTGAAATTCCAGAAAAGTTCTCAATAAATCTTCTATAATATCCAGCCAAGCCCAAAAACTGTTTAATTTTAGTGGGGCTTGTTGGCTGTGGGTAGTTTCGAACTGACTCTAGTTTTTTCGGATCGGGTCGTACTCCGTCCTTACTGATAACATGACCTAAATAAGCGACCTCCCTGCGAAGAAACTCGCATTTGTCCGGTTGTAATTTCAAATTAGCCTTTCTCAAGCGGTAGGCAAGTTTTCGAATTTTAATCTCGTGTTCCTGCAAGGAGCTCGCGTACACGACAATATCATCTAAATAAACAAAGAGCTCTGTACCTTGCAAGCCACACAACACTCTATCCATAAGTCTTTGAAAGGTGGCTGGTGCGTTTTTAAGCCCAAATGGCATTCTATTGAATTGGTAATGGCCAAAAGGGGTTGAGAAAGCAGTTTTTGGAGCATCGTCGGGATGCACTCTTATTTGGTGAAATCCACTGGCCAGGTCAAAAACCGAAAAGTATTTCGCGCTACCGAGTTGATCTAGAATTTCAGTTATGTTAGGAAGAGGGTAGGCGTCACCCACGGTTTTTTCGTTCAAGCCTCTATAATCGATTACCATACGCCACCTGAGCTTCCCGTGCGAATCAGCCTTTTTGGGGACGATCCACAGGGGTGAGCTGTAAGGTGAATCCGATGGCTCGATAATTTTGTTATCAATTAAATCTCCCACTTGTTTTGTTATTTCGTCTTTGTGAGCAGGAGGAAAACGGTATTGGCGAGTAAAAACTGGTTGATCATCTGTGGTTACAATTTTATGTTGAATCACGTTAGTAGAGTCTAATTGTTCTCCAGGTATGTGAAACAGATCAAATGTGTCCGCCAAAATATTATCAATGCTATCTAACTCTTCATTGTTAAGATGATCGAGTCGAAGTAGCTCTCTTACTTTAGCTATGCGCGGATGATTATCGTTTCTACAATGTTTTATAGTCTTTACTTGATTTGAAAATGTTACATTTTGTATTGGATTACTGATTGTATTAACGTTACTATTAGTTTGTTCTGTCGCTGTACAAAAGTTTTGGAGAGTGACTGCCGGTACTGTGAGCTCGATATCCTCCTCGGTAGTATTAAATGCTTTGAGGTATGCTACACCGTTAGACTGAGTAACGACGGCTTCGCCTGCGTAGACTCCCTCACCACAATTTAGCCTAGGAAGGTACCCTTCGCTCAAATCAGAATTTTTAACACGTACGTGAAAGATCGCTGAAGAACGAGCAGGAATCACTACTGTTTCTCGATTTTTAAACGGAAGTTGTCCGTGCTTCCAAGTGACTGCCTCCTTATCGTAGTCAATAGCGGCTCTATTATTAACGTGAAACTCCGATCCTAGTATCGCGTCTTGTTGGATAAGAAAAGAATCTTCTACTACGTGAAATTCACAAACGGTACCTTGAATATTGATGAAAGTTGAACCGATAGTAAAAACAGGCTCGTCGGAGATGCCTTGTAGACGTAAAATATCGTTTGAATTTACTGGTACGCTTGGTTTTAATGTTTTTTGCTTAATGAGATTTGGGTCAGCACCCGAGTCTACCAAAAAGTCGGATTTGCTGATCAGTTGCGGTGAATCTATTTCAACGGTCGGCACAAAAGAACGAGTTTTTAGTCGAATGTTTGCGGTTCGCACGTTTCGTGTGCTATGGGTCGAACTGGACGCTCTGAGGGTCGCTCCGCTCGACTCGCGCCCGGGTTTGTCGAACGTTGCTGCCCGTTTCCCGAATGTGACGGTGAGTCTTGTTGCTTGTCATTTCGCTGTTTAATAAAGCAATTGTCTATCGCGTGACCGAGACGATTGCAATACGTGCATTTTGGTCTCGAGTCGTCGCGTGGAGAGTTGAACAAAGGTTTGGGCCTTGCTTCATTACGTGGCGGCCTCTTATCGGGATGTTTAGACCAACAATTCTCGGAGATGTGGCCCGGCTTTTTACAGTTATCGCACTGAATGTTATCGCGTTGCGCGGTGTTTACATTAGTCGGCGGTGAGTGTCGAGTTTCGGCGCGCGTTTCTTTAAAACGATTTCTATCGCGCTCTATCTCCTTCTCTACTCGGATCGCTGCTGTGAACGCGCTATTAAGATTATCATAGCCCTCCAGACGGAGGCGTAAACGGAAATCGGGTGGCAAACCGGTTACAAAGCATTCTAATGCTTCGTTTTCAAGACCACGAGTGTGCGCTAGTGAGAGCTGTTCGCTCGTGTTACCTGTCTCTGCGTCGATGATAGCAGAGTGGAGGTCCTTGACTCTGCTGATATAATCGATGACATGTTCGGACCTACCTTTGCTGATGTTACCAAGCTCTCCCCTGTATTGATTTAATGATTTTGCAGAACCGAAAAGAGTTTTAAGACGTTCAGTGAACTCCGTTACTGTGACGAATGGGTCGTCTTCCATTGCCGTATAAGCTCGGCCTTTTAATTTATTCCGCAGAAGGCGGGCGATAGTTGACTCTAAATTTGGAGAAAACATTTCTTTTACGCGTTTACACGCCCTTGCAAACTTTAAAACGGGGATATTATCACCCGTGAAGACTGGAACTGATTCTAGAACGTCTTTAAACTGTAGATGTGGATTAGGTAACGCTACATTTTCATATGCAGGAGGATTATTACTAACATTGCTATTGTTGTTCGGTTGTGGGACTGAGAGCGTCCTCTGTGTTTGACGAGGAGTTGTTTGAACTGTCGATCGCAAATCTGCTACTTCTCTTTTGAGATAATTGTAATCTTTGAGTAATACTCCAAGCATTTCTTCGATGCGTGAGGGCTCGCGAGATTCTGGACTAATTACATTTGACGCGCCCGTTTTCGCGAGGTCTGCTTCTAAGCGTTTATTCTCTAATTCTGTTTCGACATTTTGAATCTGTGATAGGCGCTCCTTTTCGCGCTCTATCATTTCTGTTTCGCGTTTTTGCAATGCTTTGTAACGCTCTTGATTTTCTATATCTTTAACACGGAGTGCTTCTTCTTGCTCTTGCAGACGCTGCTGTTTCCTAGCTAACTGTTCGTGCAGAGTTTTAACTTCCTCTTCCGTGAGGATTTTATTTTTCGAACCGCGAGTTTCCATTTTGACAAATGTGTTTCTAAATTTTTATTAAAATATGACAGAAATTTACTCTAATTCGCACGTGACTCGGAAGCGATTTTAGCTAGAGTTTGATATTAATAATTCTTCTCAACGATTTTTACGAATTAAATTGATTTTTAAACGGAATTATCCAAATACAGACAGTGTTATCCCACCGCTGTCACCAGAAAATTTAACCTGTTACGTCCTGGGAGTTGAAATTGTGTTTTTAAAAACTATACGCAAACTCGCACGGAGGACGATCGACAGATCAACAAAGGGTGGTCTCTCGTTTAAGCAGGAATGCGCCCACTAAGGATAGAGACCGCGTCTGATTCGGATAATTATTGTGTGTGGATATAAGATATTATATACTAATCTTACCTTTCTTCTTCTTTTCCAGGTGCAGATCGAGGATTCCAACAACGAAACGAGCGGATGAGCGTAGCGGGTTGAATCAGTTGATGGTGATGATGGGTATCTCCTTTACGATCACGATATCGTCCTCCTCTTCGGTTGAAGATGACTCAGGTTCGTCAACAGATACTGGCTCGACCAAGGTGAGGGGATCCGATGGAAGCGACGCGGAGTTCAACAAAAACCAGCAATCCACGAGTTTAACGACTTTGTAATTAAAACGTTCGACTGAGCGCACTCTTGGCTTAGAAAAAGATGGTTCAGGGATCACAGAGTCTTTTATGACGGCTTGAAGAGCCTTTAACAAATTGATAGTTGAGCTAGGTTTGTTATGTCCACGTGGACGTCCGGCGATGGCACACGCGATGGCTAGAGAACGACGAAGCTGGAATTTGTATCCACCACGACGTCTGCCCATCTGAACTTGAATATATTATGAAAGGTAGTGTATACTAAGAAAGGAAAGAGGAATAATGGTTGCGATGGAAAGGAGTGAGTCACGTGCATGCAGTTGCACAGTAGACTCGACGGAATGACCCGAGTGCAGGTATTTGCACGAAGGGACGCTTTCAGGTAAGGAGTCACGAGGGAAATGGAATATTCAAGATCTCTGAGACTCGACGAATGACTTTTAGGAAACTTCGCGAAAGAAAACACAGGTAAGTTATACTTAATAATTCGAAATAAGATTATTATTCAAACTTTAATTTCGTTACACTTTTCACTAATATTTATTTTCCTTCAACATTTGTTTCAGGTAATTTATAAATTACGCGTAACTTTGACGCGGAGCCCCGAGACTTACGTGATAAACGTATTACACTTTGACACTTAACGAGACTACTACAACTGTTATTCGACCGATGCGCAGGGTACGGCGGATACGCAGAGAGTGTTGCCCGTTCAGAGGTGACGCGTAGACTGATTCTTCAGGAACTGACGCCCGGAGCGTCTGCCTTGCTTTTTATGCAGTGGGGAGAGTGACGCTATCCCCACTACTCTCCTTGCGTATGCGCTGGCTGCACGTGGCTTATCTCAAGCGACGCCAGACTCGCTTAGCGTAAGTACATTGTTTAAATATTCGGTAACAACAATTCATGGAATCCGAACAAAGGTCCAGTGAAAGTTGATACTAACATCCTCTGTAGAGGATGATCAATCTGATTGGAATGTTCTTTGTTCCTTTGTTTCAGAGTTCCAGTCATCATTGCTATTCACAGGATATTCTTAATAATTATCAGTTATTGATTTCTTAATATTAATAAACATCATCATTGTTAATGTCTTATATTAATTTATGTAAAGTTTTGTTATTTTGTAAAAATAGATTCATGAGTAAGCAGATATTCTATTTATTATTAATTATGGTAATAATTTGTTATCTGTATTATTTGTATGATTCTGATTAATCGTGGATTTAATACATTTGAATGTTAATTAGAGTATTTCATGTTATGTATTTTAACTATTGTCATGTACATGTTGAATATTAATTTATGACGAATATTTGTGAATATTAATATTAATGATAGTATAAAATATTTTATAATAAAATAATGTTTGCAATTATGAATTATTGATTAAAATTATGATTTTATAATCATTCTAAACAACAATATATATATAATATTATTTTGTAACTATTCTTACTTATTCTAACTTACTTCCATTGCCCATACTTTGTCCTTTTCTCACTCATGCATCCATACCACTTTCACTTTCACTGTACTCTGCTCTTTTACCTTTGCACTACACAACGCTGAGTCAGTTGTTTTTCAGTGATGTTAACGACGTGGCAGGTAGCAGGACTTTGGCGTTGCTAATGCTTGGTGATGAGTCCTAGGTGAGTAAGGCATGACTAATTTGTTTTGATGCCTGGCTGTAGGCGACGCGCTGGAGTGGGTCAACAGCGCGTGGCTGGTCAGCTGTAGCGTTGAGTGGCAGTAGGTAGGGCCCGTCCGCAGCTGTGTGTGATCAGACCGCGCGGCGTCGTACCGTGATGATGCTTAGCTGTGGCGCTCAGCTGTTACTACTGCAGGGCCGTAGCTAGCGAAAATTTTGATGGGCGATCCTACGACGTAACAGAAACTATACGAAATCCTTTCGTTAAACGTCGTTTCGTACAGCTTCCTTGATTAAAACATCAATTCATACTCAGAATCGAGATTTCCCGAGTTATCTAACGTTTCTGTTATCTTAGCTGGACGTAAGAACGACAAAACTATGCACTTTCTCGTCGAAACACGATTTGCTCAGTTGGAACGTCGTGTCGCAAAACTGTATCGAACGAAATGTCGATTTACAGCGAGAACCGGAATTTTTCGATTTTCGAACCCCTCTGGCCTCTGAGCTCGACGTCTTTGTGTCTAAATCGCTTATCTTGCTCAGAAACACGAAATTCATGCATTAAACGTCTTTTTGCACGGCTGTATCGTACGAAAAATTGATCACCGAGGATCGAGATGTCCTGATTTTTGGGCGATTTTTGCCTGTCAGCTCAATCTAAGGGTCTCAAATTTGTTCAATTTATCCATAAACACGGAAATATTGCATTGATCATCGTCTTTCACGGCTGTATCGAGTGAAAAATGAAACCCCGAGAAACGAGATTTTCCTAGTTTCAAACGATTCTGGCATCTGAGCTCGACATAAAAGTGTTTAAAATATGCATTTTGTTTCGAAAAACGAATATCTTGCGTTAATCATCGTCTCTCTCAACTATATCGACCGAAACATCGATCTACACGTAGAATCGCGATGTACCGAGTTTCTAACTATTCTGATATGACATATCAGCTCGACATTAAAACGATGCATTTTGTATCGAAAAACGAATTGCTGTCGTTAAACGTCGTCTAGCAGAACTGTATTGAACAAAATATCGATCTACACCTAGAACCGAGATGTTCGGAGTTTCGAGTGATTCTGGCCTTCCCTAGCGAACGTCAACGCGTTGAAAACGTTTACTTCGTCCTAAAACCTGAACTTTTCACGTTGAACGTCGTCTCGCACGGCTGTATTAAACAAAACATCGATCTTCAACGAGAATCAAGGATTTGCATGTTTTAGGCAATTCAGAACTAATTAGCTCAACGTAAAAGTAAGAAATCCAATAATTTTGAGCAAAGAAAATGATTCTTGCCTGAAACGTGGTCTCGCACAGCTGAAACATCCGAAACTTTGAACTACACAGACAATCGATCTTTTGCAAGTTTCGAGCAATTCCGTCATCTTAGCTCGACGTATATGTGTTTGATTCGGTTAATTCGTCCGAAAAAACGAAATTCTTTCATCAAACGACGTTTTGCAAGGCTGTATTGGACGAAATATCGACCACCGAAAAACGAGATGCCCCGAGATTTGAACGATTCTGTCATCTCAGCTTAACGGCTATGTGTCAAAATCGTTCGATTTGTCTAGAAACACAAATTTAGGGCATTTAACGTCGCCTCGAACAGCTGTATCGTACAAAACAACGAATTAGACTCAGAATCGAGATGGCCCGAGGTCCGAAGGATTACGGCATCTCAGCTCGACATAAAAGTATTTAAACTATACGAAATCCTCGCGTTAAACGTCGTTTCGTACAGCTTCCTTGAACAAAACATCAATTTACCCTCAGAATCGAAGTTTCCCGAGTTTTCTAACGTTTCTGTTATCTTAGCTGGACATAAGAACGACAAAACTATGCACTTTCTCGTCGAAACACGATTTGCTGAGTTGGAACGGCGTGTCGCAAAACTGTATCGAACGAAATGTCGATCTACAGCGAGAACCGACATTTTTCGATTTTCGAACCCCTCTGGCCTCTGAGCTCGACGTCTTCGAGTCTAAATCGCTTATCTTGCTCAGAAACACGAAATTCATGCATTAAACGTCCTTTTGCACGGCTGTATCGTACGAAAAACTCATCAACGAAGATCGAGATGTCCTGATTTTTGGGCGATTTTCGCATGTCAGCTCAATCTGAGGGTCTCAAATTTGTTCGATTTATCCAGAAACACGGAAATCTTGCATCGATCATCGTCTTGCAAGGCTTTATCGAGCAAAAAATCGAACACCGAGAAACGAGATTTTCCTAGTTTCAAACGATTCTGGCATCTGAACTGGACATAAAAATGTTCAAAATATGCATTTTGTTTCGAAAAACGAGATTCTTGCGTTAATCGTCGCCTCGCTCAACTGTATCGACCGAAACATCGATCTACACGTAGAATCGAGATGTACCGAGTTTCTAACTATTCTGTTATGTCAGCTCGACATTAAAACGATGCATTTTGTATCGAAAAACGTATTGCTTCCGTTGAACGTCGTCTAGCAGAACTGTCCTGAACAAAAGATCGTTCTACACCGAGAACCGAGATATCCGGAGTTTCCAGTGATTCTGGCCTTCCCTGGCGAACGTCAACGCGTCGAAAACGTTTACTTTGTCCTAAAACTTGAACTTTTCACGTTGAACGTCGTCTCGCACGGCTGTATTAAACAAAACATCGATCTTCAACGAAAATCAAGATTTCGCATGTTTGAGGCAATTTAGAACTAATTAGCTTAACGTAAAAGTAAGAAATCCAATAATTTTGAGCAAAGAAAATTATTCTTGCCTGAAACGTGTTCTCGCACAGCTGAAACATCCGTAACTTTGAACTACACAGACGATCAAGCTTTTGCAAGTTTCGAGCAATTCCGTCATCTTAGCTCGACGTATATGTGTTAGATCCGGTTAATTCGTCCGAAAAAACGAAATTCTTTCATCAAACGATGTTTTGCACGGCTGTATTGGACGAAACATCGACGACTGAAAATCGAGATGCCCCAAGATTTGAACGATTCTGTCATCTCAGCTCAACGGCTATGTGTCAAAATCGTTCGATTTGTCTAGAAACACAAATTTCGGGCATTTAACGTCGCCTTGCACGGCTGTATCGTACAAAACAACAATTTAGACCGAGAATCGAGATGTCTCGAGGTCCGAAGGACTTTGGCAACTCAGCTCGACATAAAAGTTTTGAAACTATACGAAATCCTCGCGTTAAACGTCGTTCCGTACAGCTTCCTTGAACGAAACATCATTTTACACTCAGAATCGAGATGTCCAAAGTTTTCTAACGTTTCTGTTATCTTAGCTGGACATAAGAACGACAAAACTATGCACTATCTCGTCGAAACACGATTCGCTCAGTTGTAACGTCGTGTCGCAAAACTGTATCGAACGAAATGTCGATCTACACCGAGAACCGAGACGTTCGGAGTTTCGAGTGATTCTGGCCTTCCCTAGCGAACGTCAGCTCGTCGAAAACGTTTACTTTGTCCTAAAACCTGAACTTTTCACGTTGAACTTCGTCTCGCACGGCTGTATTGAACAAAACATCGATCTTCAACGAGAATCAAGGATTTGCATGTTTTACGCAATTTAGAACTAATTAGCTCAACGTAAAAGTAAGAAATCCAATAATTTTGAGCAAATAAAATGATTCTTGCCTCAAACGTGGTCTCGCACAGCTGAAACATCCGTAACTTTAAACTACACAGACAATCGAGCTTTTGCAAGTTTCGAGCAATTCCGTCATCTTATCTCGACGTATATGTGTTAGATTCGGTTCATTCGTCCGAAAAAACGAAATTCTTTCATCAAACGATGTTTTGCAAGGCTGTATTGGACGAAATATCGACCACCGAAAATCGAGATGCCCCGAGATTTGAACGATTCTGTCATCTCAGCTCAACGACTATGTGTCAAAATCGTTCGATTTGTCTAGAAACACGAATTTCGGGCATTTAACGTCGCCTCGAATGGCTGTATCGTACAAAACAACGATTTACACCGAGATCCGAGATGTCCCGAGGTCCGAAGCATTTTGGCATCTCAGCTTGACATAAAAGTTTTGAAACTATACGAAATCCTTTCGTTAAACGTCGTTTCGTACAGCTTCCTTGATTAAAACATCAATTCATACTCAGAATCGAGATTTCCCGAGTTATCTAACGTTTTTGTTATCTTAGCTGGACGTAAGAACGACAAAACTATGCACTTTCTCGTCGAAACACGATTTGCTCAGTTGGAACGTCGTGTCGCAAAACTGTATCGAACGAAATGTCGATTTACAGCGAGAACCGAAATTTTTCGATTTTCGAACCCCTCTGGCCTCTGAGCTCGACGTCTTCGAGTCTAAATCGCTTATCTTGCTCAGAAACACGAAATTCATGCATTAAACGTCCTTTTGCACGGCTGTATCGTACGAAAAACTCATCAACGAAGATCGAGATGTCCTGATTTTTGGGCGATTTTCGCATGTCAGCTCAATCTGAGGGTCTCAAATTTGTTCGATCTATCCAGAAACACGGAAATCTTGCATCGATCATCGTCTTGCAAGGCTTTATCGAGCAAAAAATCGAACACCGAGAAACGAGATTTTCCTAGTTTCAAACGATTCTGGCATCTGAACTGGACATAAAAATGTTCAAAATATGCATTTTGTTTCGAAAAACGAGATTCTTGCGTTAATCGTCGCCTCGCTCAACTGTATCGACCGAAACATCGATCTACACGTAGAATCGAGATGTACCGAGTTTCTAACTATTCTGTTATGTCAGCTCGACATTAAAACGATGCATTTTGTATCGAAAAACGTATTGCTTCCGTTGAACGTCGTCTAGCAGAACTGTCCTGAACAAAAGATCGTTCTACACCGAGAACCGAGATATCCGGAGTTTCCAGTGATTCTGGCCTTCCCTGGCGAACGTCAACGCGTCGAAAACGTTTACTTTGTCCTAAAACTTGAACTTTTCACGTTGAACGTCGTCTCGCACGGCTGTATTAAACAAAACATCGATCTTCAACGAAAATCAAGATTTCGCATGTTTGAGGCAATTTAGAACTAATTAGCTTAACGTAAAAGTAAGAAATCCAATAATTTTGAGCAAAGAAAATTATTCTTGCCTGAAACGTGTTCTCGCACAGCTGAAACATCCGTAACTTTGAACTACACAGACGATCGAGCTTTTGCAAGTTTCGAGCAATTCCGTCATCTTAGCTCGACGTATATGTGTTAGATCCGGTTAATTCGTCCGAAAAAACGAAATTCTTTCATCAAACGATGTTTTGCACGGCTGTATTGGACGAAACATCGACGACTGAAAATCGAGATGCCCCGAGATTTGAACGATTCTGTCATCTCAGCTCAACGGCTATGTGTCAAAATCGTTCGATTTGTCTAGAAACACGAATTTCGGGCATTTAACGTCGCCTCGAATGGCTGTATCGTACAAAACAACGATTTACACCGAGATCCGAGATGTCCCGAGGTCCGAAGCATTTTGGCATCTCAGCTTGACATAAAAGTTTTGAAACTATACGAAATCCTTTCGTTAAACGTCGTTTCGTACAGCTTCCTTGATTAAAACATCAATTCATACTCAGAATCGAGATTTCCCGAGTTATCTAACGTTTTTGTTATCTTAGCTGGACGTAAGAACGACAAAACTATGCACTAT
Source organism: Tromatobia lineatoria (assembly GCA_949699805.1). Classification (NCBI taxonomy): domain Eukaryota; kingdom Metazoa; phylum Arthropoda; class Insecta; order Hymenoptera; family Ichneumonidae; genus Tromatobia; species Tromatobia lineatoria. The sequence continues at coordinate 7,900,226 of OX453039.1, read as the reverse complement.
CTCGTCGAAACACGATTCGCTCAGTTGTAACGTCGTGTCGCAAAACTGTATCGAACGAAATGTCGATCTACACCGAGAACCGAGATGTTCGGAGTTTCGAGTGATTCTAGCCTTCCCTAGCGAACGTCAGCTCGTCGAAAACGTTTACTTTGTCCTAAAACCTGAACTTTCCACGTTGAACTTCGTCTCGCACAGCTGTATTGAACAAAACATCGATCTTCAACGAGAATCAAGGATTTGCATGTTTTACGCAATTTAGAACTAATTAGCTCAACGTAAAAGTAAGAAATCCAATAATTTTGAGCAAATAAAATGATTCTTGCCTCAAACGTGGTCTCGCACAGCTGAAACATCCGTAACTTTAAACTACACAGACAATCGAGCTTTTGCAAGTTTCGAGCAATTCCGTCATCTTATCTCGACGTATATGTGTTAGATTCGGTTCATTCGTCCGAAAAAACGAAATTCTTTCATCAAACGATGTTTTGCAAGGCTGTATTGGACGAAATATCGACCACCGAAAATCGAGATGCCCCGAGATTTGAACGATTCTGTCATCTCAGCTCAACGGCTATGTGTCAAAATCGTTCGATTTGTCTAGAAACACGAATTTCGGGCATTTAACGTCGCCTTGAACGGCTGTATCGTACAAAACAACGATTTACACCGAGATCCGAGATGTCCCGAGGTCCGAAGCATTTTGGCATCTCAGCTTGACATAAAAGTTTTGAAACTATACGAAATCCTTTCGTTAAACGTCGTTTCGTACAGCTTCCTCGATTAAAACATCAATTCATACTCAGAATCGAGATTTCCCGAGTTATCTAACGTTTCTGTTATCTTAGCTGGACGTAAGAACGACAAAACTATGCACTTTCTCGTCGAAACACGATTTGCTCAGTTGGAACGTCGTGTCGCAAAACTGTATCGAACGAAATGTCGATTTACAGCGAGAACCGAAATTTTTCGATTTTCGAACCCCTCTGGCCTCTGAGCTCGACGTCTTTGTGTCTAAATCGCTTATCTTGCTCAGAAACACGAAATTCATGCATTAAACGTCTTTTTGCACGGCTGTATCGTACGAAAAATTGATCACCGATGATCGAGATGTCCTGATTTTTGGGCGATTTTTGCCTGTCAGCTCAATCTAAGGGTCTCAAATTTGTTCAATTTATCCATAAACACAGAAATATTGCATTGATCATCGTCTTTCACGGCTGTATCGAGTGAAAAATGAAACCCCGAGAAACGAGATTTTCCTAGTTTCAAACGATTCTGGCATCTGAGCTCGACATAAAAGTGTTTAAAATATGCATTTTGTTTCGAAAAACGAATATCTTGCGTTAATCATCGTCTCGCTCAACTATATCGACCGAAACATCGATCTACACGTAGAATCGCGATGTACCGAGTTTCTAACTATTCTGATATGACATATCAGCTCGACATTAAAACGATGCATTTTGTATCGAAAAACGAATTGCTGTCGTTAAACGTCGTCTAGCAGAACTGTATTGAACAAAATATCGATCTACACCGAGAACCGAGATGTTCGGAGTTTCGAGTGATTCTGGCCTTCCCTAGCGAACGTCAACGCGTTGAAAACGTTTACTTCGTCCTAAAACCTGAACTTTTCACGTTGAACGTCGTCTCGCACGGCTGTATTAAACAAAACATCGATCTTCAACGAGAATCAAGGATTTGCATGTTTTAGGCAATTCAGAACTAATTAGCTCAACGTAAAAGTAAGAAATCCAATAATTTTGAGCAAAGAAAATGATTCTTGCCTGAAACGTGGTCTCGCACAGCTGAAACATCCGAAACTTTGAACTACACAGACAATCGATCTTTTGCAAGTTTCGAGCAATTCCGTCATCTTAGCTCGACGTATATGTGTTTGATTCGGTTAATTCGTCCGAAAAAACGAAATTCTTTCATCAAACGACGTTTTGCAAGGCTGTATTGGACGAAATATCGACCACCGAAAAACGAGATGCCCCGAGATTTGAACGATTCTGTCATCTCAGCTTAACGGCTATGTGTCAAAATCGTTCGATTTGTCTAGAAACACAAATTTAGGGCATTTAACATCGCCTCGAACGGCTGTATCGTACAAAACAACGAATTAGACTCAGAATCGAGATGGCCCGAGGTCCGAAGGATTACGGCATCTCAGCTCGACATAAAAGTATTGAAACTATACGAAATCCTCGCGTTAAACGTCGTTTCGTACAGCTTCCTTGAACAAAACATCAATTTACCCTCAGAATCGAAGTTTCCCGAGTTTTCTAACGTTTCTGTTATCTTAGCTGGACATAAGAACGACAAAACTATGCACTTTCTCGTCGAAACACGATTTGCTGAGTTGGAACGGCGTGTCGCAAAACTGTATCGAACGAAATGTCGATCTACAGCGAGAACCGACATTTTTCGATTTTCGAACCCCTCTGGCCTCTGAGCTCGACGTCTTCGAGTCTAAATCGCTTATCTCGCTCAGAAACACGAAATTCATGCATTAAACGTCCTTTTGCACGGCTGTATCGTACGAAAAACTCATCAACGAAGATCGAGATGTCCTGATTTTTGGGCGATTTTCGCATGTCAGCTCAATCTGAGGGTCTCAAATTTGTTCGATTTATCCAGAAACACGGAAATCTTGCATCGATCATCGTCTTGCAAGGCTTTATCGAGCAAAAAATCGAACACCGAGAAACGAGATTTTCCTAGTTTCAAACGATTCTGGCATCTGAACTGGACATAAAAATGTTCAAAATATGCATTTTGTTTCGAAAAACGAGATTCTTGCGTTAATCGTCGCCTCGCTCAACTGTATCGACCGAAACATCGATCTACACGTAGAATCAAGATGTACCGAGTTTCTAACTATTCTGTTATGTCAGCTCGACATTAAAACGATGCATTTTGTATCGAAAAACGTATTGCTTCAGTTGAACGTCGTCTAGCAGAACTGTCCTGAACAAAAGATCGTTCTACACCGAGAACCGAGATATCCGGAGTTTCCAGTGATTCTGGCCTTCCCTGGTGAACGTCAACGCGTCGAAAACGTTTACTTTGTCCTAAAACTTGAACTTTTCACGTTGAACGTCGTCTCGCACGGCTGTATTAAACAAAACATCGATCTTCAACGAAAATCAAGATTTCGCATGTTTGAGGCAATTTAGAACTAATTAGCTTAACGTAAAAGTAAGAAATCCAATAATTTTGAGCAAAGAAAATTATTCTTGCCTGAAACGTGGTCTCGCACAGCTGAAACATCCGTAACTTTGAACTACACAGACGATCGAGCTTTTGCAAGTTTCGAGCAATTCCGTCATCTTAGCTCGACGTATATGTGTTAGATTCGGTTAATTCGTCCGAAAAAACGAAATTTTTTCACCAAACGATGTTTTGCACGGCTGTATTGGACGAAACATCGACGACTGAAAATCGAGATGCCCCAAGATTTGAACGATTCTGTCATCTCAGCTCAACGGCTATGTGTCAAAATCGTTCGATTTGTCTAGAAACACAAATTTCGGGCATTTAACATCGCCTTGCACGGCTGTATCGTACGAAACAACAATTTAGACCGAGAATCGAGATGTCCCGAGGTCCGAAGGACTTTGGCAACTCAGCTCGACATAAAAGTTTTGAAACTATACAAAATCCTCGCGTTAAACGTCGTTCCGTACGCTTCCTTGAACGAAACATCATTTTACACTCAGAATCGAGATGTCCAAAGTTTTCTAACGTTTCTGTTATCTTAGCTGGACATAAGAACGACAAAACTATGCACTATCTCGTCGAAACACGATTCGCTCAGTTGTAACGTCCTGTCGCAAAACTGTATCGAACGAAATGTCGATCTACACCGAGAACCGAGATGTTCGGAGTTTCGAGTGATTCTGGCCTTCCCTAGCGAACGTCAGCTCGTCGAAAACGTTTACTTTGTCCTAAAACCTGAACTTTTCACGTTGAACTTCGTCTCGCACGGCTGTATTGAACAAAACATCGATCTTCAACGAGAATCAAGGATTTGCATGTTTTACGCAATTTAGAACTAATTAGCTCAACGTAAAAGTAAGAAATCCAATAATTTTGAGCAAATAAAATGATTCTTGCCTCAAACGTGGTCTCGCACAGCTGAAACATCCGTAACTTTAAACTACACAGACAATCGAGCTTTTGCAAGTTTCGAGCAATTCCGTCATCTTATCTCGACGTATATGTGTTAGATTCGGTTCATTCGTCCGAAAAAACGAAATTCTTCCATCAAACGATGTTTTGCAAGGCTGTATTGGACGAAATATCGACCACCGAAAATCGAGATGCCCCGAGATTTGAACGATTCTGTCATCTCAGCTCAACGGGTATGTGTCAAAATCGTTCGATTTGTCTAGAAACACGAATTTCGGGCATTTAACGTCGCCTTGAATGGCTGTATCGTACAAAACAACGATTTACACCGAGATCCGAGATGTCCCGAGGTCCGAAGCATTTTGGCATCTCAGCTTGACATAAAAGTTTTAAAACTATACGAAATCCTTTCGTTAAACGTCGTTTCGTACAGCTTCCTCGATTAAAACATCAATTCATACTCAGAATCGAGATTTCCCGAGTTATCTAACGTTTCTGTTATCTTAGCTGGACGTAAGAACGACAAAACTATGCACTTTCTCGTCGAAACACGATTTGCTCAGTTGGAACGTCGTGTCGCAAAACTGTATCGAACGAAATGTCGATTTACAGCGAGAACCGAAATTTTTCGATTTTCGAACCCCTCTGGCCTCTGAGCTCGACGTCTTTGTGTCTAAATCGCTTATCTTGCTCAGAAACACGAAATTCATGCATTAAACGTCTTTTTGCACGGCTGTATCGTACGAAAAATTGATCACCGAGGATCGAGATGTCCTGATTTTTGGGCGATTTTTGCCTGTCAGCTCAATCTAAGGGTCTCAAATTTGTTCAATTTATCCATAAACACGGAAATATTGCATTGATCATCGTCTTTCACGGCTGTATCGAGTGAAAAATGAAACCCCGAGAAACGAGATTTTCCTAGTTTCAAACGATTCTGGCGTCTGAGCTCGACATAAAAGTGTTTAAAATATGCATTTTGTTTCGAAAAACGAATATCTTGCGTTAATCATCGTCTCGCTCAACTATATCGACCGAAACATCGATCTACACGTAGAATCGCGATGTACCGAGTTTCTAACTATTCTGATATGACATATCAGCTCGACATTAAAACGATGCATTTTGTATCGAAAAACGAATTGCTTTCGGTAAACGTCGTCTAGCAGAACTGTATTGAACAAAATATCGATCTACACCGAGAACCGAGATGTTCGGAGTTTCGAGTGATTCTGGCCTTCCCTAGCGAACGTCAACGCGTCGAAAACGTTTACTTCGTCCTAAAACCTGAACTTTTCACGTTGAACGTCGTCTCGCACGGCTGTATTAAACAAAACATCGATCTTCAACGAGAATCAAGGATTTGCATGTTTTAGGCAATTCAGAACTAATTAGCTCAACGTAAAAGTAAGAAATCCAATAATTTTGAGCAAAGAAAATGAATCTTGCCTGAAACGTGGTCTCGCACAGCTGAAACATCCGAAACTTTGAACTACACAGACGATCGAGCTTTTGCAAGTTTCGAGCAATTCCGTCATCTTAGCTCGACGTATATGTGTTTGATTCGGTTAATTCGTCCGAAAAAACGAAATTCTTCCATCAAATGACGTTTTGCAAGGCTGTATTGGACGAAATATCGACCACCGAAAAACGAGATGCCCCGAGATTTGAACGATTCTGTCATCTCAGCTTAACGGCTATGTGTCAAAATCGTTCGATTTGTCTAGAAACACAAATTTAGGGCATTTAACGTCGCCTCGAACGGCTGTATCGTACAAAACAACGAATTAGACTCAGAATCGAGATGGCCCGAGGTCCGAAGGATTACGGCATCTCAGCTCGACATAAAAGTATTGAAACTATACGAAATCCTCGCGTTAAACGTCGTTTCGTACAGCTTCCTTGAACAAAACATCAATTTACCCTCAGAATCGAAGTTTCCCGAGTTTTCTAACGTTTCTGTTATCTTAGCTGGACATAAGACGACAAAACTATGCACTTTCTCGTCGAAACACGATTTGCTGAGTTGGAACGGCGTGTCGCAAAACTGTATCGAACGAAATGTCGATCTACAGCGAGAACCGACATTTTTCGATTTTCGAACCCCTCTGGCCTCTGAGCTCGACGTCTTCGAGTCTAAATCGCTTATCTTGCTCAGAAACACGAAATTCATGCATTAAACGTCCTTTTGCACGGCTGTATCGTACGAAAAACTCATCAACGAAGATCGAGATGTCCTGATTTTTGGGCGATTTTCGCATGTCAGCTCAATCTGAGATGTTCGGAGTTTCGAGTGATTCTGGCCTTCCCTAGCGAACGTCAGCTCGTCGAAAACGTTTACTTTGTCCTAAAACCTGAACTTTTCACGTTGAACTTCGTCTCGCACGGCTGTATTGAACAAAACATCGATCTTCAACGAGAATCAAGGATTTGCATGTTTTACGCAATTTAGAACTAATTAGCTCAACGTAAAAGTAAGAAATCCAATAATTTTGAGCAAATAAAATGATTCTTGCCTCAAACGTGGTCTCGCACAGCTGAAACATCCGTAACTTTAAACTACACAGACAATCGAGCTTTTGCAAGTTTCGAGCAATTCCGTCATCTTATCTCGACGTATATGTGTTAGATTCGGTTCATTCGTCCGAAAAAACGAAATTCTTCCATCAAACGATGTTTTGCAAGGCTGTATTGGACGAAATATCGACCACCGAAAATCGAGATGCCCCGAGATTTGAACGATTCTGTCATCTCAGCTCAACGGCTATGTGTCAAAATCGTTCGATTTGTCTAGAAACACGAATTTCGGGCATTTAACGTCGCCCTCGAATGGCTGTATCGTACAAAACAACGATTTACACCGAGATCCGAGATGTCCCGAGGTCCGAAGCATTTTGGCATCTCAGCTTGACATAAAAGTTTTAAAACTATACGAAATCCTTTCGTTAAACGTCGTTTCGTACAGCTTCCTCGATTAAAACATCAATTCATACTCAGAATCGAGATTTCCCGAGTTATCTAACGTTTCTGTTATCTTAGCTGGACGTAAGAACGACAAAACTATGCACTTTCTCGTCGAAACACGATTTGCTCAGTTGGAACGTCGTGTCGCAAAACTGTATCGAACGAAATGTCGATTTACAGCGAGAACCGAAATTTTTTGATTTTCGAACCCCTCTGGCCTCTGAGCTCGACGTCTTTGTGTCTAAATCGCTTATCTTGCTCAGAAACACGAAATTCATGCATTAAACGTCTTTTTGCACGGCTGTATCGTACGAAAAATTGATCACCGAGGATCGAGATGTCCTGATTTTTGGGCGATTTTTGCCTGTCAGCTCAATCTAAGGGTCTCAAATTTGTTCAATTTATCCATAAACACGGAAATATTGCATTGATCATCGTCTTTCACGGCTGTATCGAGTGAAAAATGAAACCCCGAGAAACGAGATTTTCCTAGTTTCAAACGATTCTGGCGTCTGAGCTCGACATAAAAGTGTTTAAAATATGCATTTTGTTTCGAAAAACGAATATCTTGCGTTAATCATCGTCTCGCTCAACTATATCGACCGAAACATCGATCTACACGTAGAATCGCGATGTACCGAGTTTCTAACTATTCTGATATGACATATCAGCTCGACATTAAAACGATGCATTTTGTATCGAAAAACGAATTGCTTTCGTTAAACGTCGTCTAGCAGAACTGTATTGAACAAAATATCGATCTACACCGAGAACCGAGATGTTCGGAGTTTCGAGTGATTCTGGCCTTCCCTAGCGAACGTCAACGCGTCGAAAACGTTTACTTCGTCCTAAAACCTGAACTTTTCACGTTGAACGTCGTCTCGCACGGCTGTATTAAACAAAACATCGATCTTCAACGAGAATCAAGGATTTGCATGTTTTAGGCAATTCAGAACTAATTGGCTCAACGTAAAAGTAAGAAATCCAATAATTTTGAGCAAAGAAAATGATTCTTGCCTGAAACGTGGTCTCGCACAGCTGAAACATCCGAAACTTTGAACTACACAGACGATCGAGCTTTTGCAAGTTCCGAGCAATTCCGTCATCTTAGCTCGACGTATATGTGTTTGATTCGGTTAATTCGTCCGAAAAAACGAAATTCTTTCATCAAACGACGTTTTGCAAGGCTGTATTGGACGAAATATCGACCACCGAAAAACGAGATGCCCCGAGATTTGAACGATTCTGTCATCTCAGCTTAACGGCTATGTGTCAAAATCGTTCGATTTGTCTAGAAACACAAATTTAGGGCATTTAACGTCGCCTCGAACGGCTGTATCGTACAAAACAACGAATTAGACTCAGAATCGAGATGGCCCGAGGTCCGAAGGATTACGGCATCTCAGCTCGACATAAAAGTATTGAAACTATACGAAATCCTCGCGTTAAACGTCGTTTCGTACAGCTTTCTTGAACAAAACATCAATTTACCCTCAGAATCGAAGTTTCCCGAGTTTTCTAACGTTTCTGTTATCTTAGCTGGACATAAGAACGACAAAACTATGCACTTTCTCGTCGAAACACGATTTGCTGAGTTGGAACGGCGTGTCGCAAAACTCTATCGAACGAAATGTCGATCTACAGCGAGAACCGACATTTTTCGATTTTCGAACCCCTCTGGCCTCTGAGCTCGACGTCTTCGAGTCTAAATCGCTTATCTCGCTCGGAAACACGAAATTCATGCATTAAACGTCCTTTTGCACGGCTGTATCGTACGAAAAACTCATCAACGAAGATCGAGATGTCCTGATTTTTGGGCGATTTTCGCATGTCAGCTCAATCTGAGGGTCTCAAATTTGTTCGATTTATCCAGAAACACGGAAATCTTGCATCGATCATCGTCTTGCAAGGCTTTATCGAGCAAAAAATCGAACACCGAGAAACGAGATTTTCCTAGTTTCAAACGATTCTGGCATCTGAACTGGACATAAAAATGTTCAAAATATGCATTTTGTTTCGAAAAACGAGATTCTTGCGTTAATCGTCGCCTCGCTCAACTGTATCGACCGAAACATCGATCTACACGTAGAATCGAGATGTCCCGAGTTTCTAACTATTCTGTTATGTCAGCTCGACATTAAAACGATGCATTTTTTATCGAAAAACGTATTGCTTCCGTTGAACGTCGTCTAGCAGAACTGTCCTGAACAAAAGATCGTTCTACACCGAGAACCGAGATATCCGGAGTTTCCAGTGATTCTGGCCTTCCCTAGCGAACGTCAACGCGTCGAAAACGTTTACTTTGTCCTAAAACTTGAACTTTTCACGTTGAACGTCGTCTCGCACGGCTGTATTAAACAAAACATCGATCTTCAACGAAAATCAAGATTTCGCATGTTTGAGGCAATTGAGAAGTAATTAGCTCAACGTAAAAGTAAGAAATCCAATAATTTTGAGCAATGAAAATTATTCTTGCCTGAAACGTGTTCTCGCACAGCTGAAACATCCGTAACTTTGAACTACACAGACGATCGAGCTTTTGCAAGTTTCGAGCAATTCCGTCATCTTAGCTCGACGTATATGTGTTAGATCCGGTTAATTCGTTCGAGAAAACGAAATTCTTTCATCAAACGATGTTTTGCACGGCTGTATTGGACGAAACATCGACGACTGAAAATCGAGATGCCCCGTGATTTGAACGATTCTGTCATCTCAGCTCAACGGCTATGTGTCAAAATCGTTCGATTTGTCTAGAAACACAAATTTCGGGCATTTAACGTCGCCTTGCACGGCTGTATCGTACAAAACAACAATTTAGACCGAGAATCGAGATGTCTCGAGGTCCGAAGGACTTTGGCAACTCAGCTCGACATAAAAGTTTTGAAACTATACGAAATCCTCGCGTTAAACGTCGTTCCGTACAGCCTCCTTGAACGAAACATCATTTTACACTCAGAATCGAGATGTCCAAAGTTTTCTAACGTTTCTGTTATCTTAGCTGGACATAAGAACGACAAAACTATGCACTATCTCGTCGAAACACGATTCGCTCAGTTGTAACGTCGTGTCGCAAAACTGTATCGAACGAAATGTCGATCTACACCGAGAACCGAGATGTTCGGAGTTTCGAGTGATTCTGGCCTTCCCTAGCGAACGTCAGCTCGTCGAAAACGTTTACTTTGTCCTAAAACCTGAACTTTTCACGTTGAACTTCGTCTCTCACGGCTGTATTGAACAAAACATCGATCTTCAACGAGAATCAAGGATTTGCATGTTTTACGCAATTTAGAACTAATTAGCTCAACGTAAAAGTAAGAAATCCAATAATTTTGAGCAAATAAAATGATTCTTGCCTCAAACGTGGTCTCGCACAGCTGAAACATCCGTAACTTTAAACTACACAGACAATCGAGCTTTTGCAAGTTTCGAGCAATTCCGTCATCTTATCTCGACGTATATGTGTTAGATTCGGTTCATTCGTCCGAAAAAACGAAATTCTTTCATCAAACGATGTTTTGCAAGGCTGTATTGGACGAAATATCGACCACCGAAAATCGAGATGCCCCGAGATTTGAACGATTCTGTCATCTCAGCTCAACGGCTATGTGTCAAAATCGTTCGATTTGTCTAGAAACACGAATTTCGGGCATTTAACGTCGCCTTGAACGGCTGTATCGTACAAAACAACGATTTACACCGAGATCCGAGATGTCCCGAGGTCCGAAGCATTTTGGCATCTCAGCTTGACATAAAAGTTTTGAAACTATACGAAATCCTTTCGTTAAACGTCGTTTCGTACAGCTTCCTCGATTAAAACATCAATTCATACTCAGAATCGAGATTTCCCGAGTTATCTAACGTTTCTGTTATCTTAGCTGGACGTAAGAACGACAAAACTATGCACTTTCTCGTCGAAACACGATTTGCTCAGTTGGAACGTCGTGTCGCAAAACTGTATCGAACGAAATGTCGATTTACAGCGAGAACCGAAATTTTTCGATTTTCGAACCCCTCTGGCCTCTGAGCTCGACGTCTTTGTGTCTAAATCGCTTATCTTGCTCAGAAACACGAAATTCATGCATTAAACGTCTTTTTGCACGGCTGTATCGTACGAAAAATTGATCACCGATGATCGAGATGTCCTGATTTTTGGGCGATTTTTGCCTGTCAGCTCAATCTAAGGGTCTCAAATTTGTTCAATTTATCCATAAACACAGAAATATTGCATTGATCATCGTCTTTCACGGCTGTATCGAGTGAAAAATGAAACCCCGAGAAACGAGATTTTCCTAGTTTCAAACGATTCTGGCATCTGAGCTCGACATAAAAGTGTTTAAAATATGCATTTTGTTTCGAAAAACGAATATCTTGCGTTAATCATCGTCTCGCTCAACTATATCGACCGAAACATCGATCTACACGTAGAATCGCGATGTACCGAGTTTCTAACTATTCCGATATGACATATCAGCTCGACATTAAAACGATGCATTTTGTATCGAAAAACGAATTGCTGTCGTTAAACGTCGTCTAGCAGAACTGTATTGAACAAAATATCGATCTACACCGAGAACCGAGATGTTCGGAGTTTCGAGTGATTCTGGCCTTCCCTAGCGAACGTCAACGCGTCGAAAACGTTTACTTCGTCCTAAAACCTGAACTTTTCACGTTGAACGTCGTCTCGCACGGCTGTATTAAACAAAACATCGATCTTCAACGAGAATCAAGGATTTGCATGTTTTAGGCAATTCAGAACTAATTAGCTCAACGTAAAAGTAAGAAATCCAATAATTTTGAGCAAAGAAAATGAATCTTGCCTGAAACGTGGTCTCGCACAGCTGAAACATCCGAAACTTTGAACTACACAGACGATCGAGCTTTTGCAAGTTTCGAGCAATTCCGTCATCTTAGCTCGACGTATATGTGTTTGATTCGGTTAATTCGTCCGAAAAAACGAAATTCTTCCATCAAATGACGTTTTGCAAGGCTGTATTGGACGAAATATCGACCACCGAAAAACGAGATGCCCCGAGATTTGAACGATTCTGTCATCTCAGCTTAACGGCTATGTGTCAAAATCGTTCGATTTGTCTAGAAACACAAATTTAGGGCATTTAACGTCGCCTCGAACGGCTGTATCGTACAAAACAACGAATTAGACTCAGAATCGAGATGGCCCGAGGTCCGAAGGATTACGGCATCTCAGCTCGACATAAAAGTTTTGAAACTATACGAAATCCTCGCGTTAAACGTCGTTTCGTACAGCTTCCTTGAACAAAACATCAATTTACCCTCAGAATCGAAGTTTCCCGAGTTTTCTAACGTTTCTGTTATCTTAGCTGGACATAAGACGACAAAACTATGCACTTTCTCGTCGAAACACGATTTGCTGAGTTGGAACGGCGTGTCGCAAAACTGTATCGAACGAAATGTCGATCTACAGCGAGAACCGACATTTTTCGATTTTCGAACCCCTCTGGCCTCTGAGCTCGACGTCTTCGAGTCTAAATCGCTTATCTTGCTCAGAAACACGAAATTCATGCATTAAACGTCCTTTTGCACGGCTGTATCGTACGAAAAACTCATCAACGAAGATCGAGATGTCCTGATTTTTGGGCGATTTTCGCATGTCAGCTCAATCTGAGATGTTCGGAGTTTCGAGTGATTCTGGCCTTCCCTAGCGAACGTCAGCTCGTCGAAAACGTTTACTTTGTCCTAAAACCTGAACTTTTCACGTTGAACTTCGTCTCGCACGGCTGTATTGAACAAAACATCGATCTTCAACGAGAATCAAGGATTTGCATGTTTTACGCAATTTAGAACTAATTAGCTCAACGTAAAAGTAAGAAATCCAATAATTTTGAGCAAATAAAATGATTCTTGCCTCAAACGTGGTCTCGCACAGCTGAAACATCCGTAACTTTAAACTACACAGACAATCGAGCTTTTGCAAGTTTCGAGCAATTCCGTCATCTTATCTCGACGTATATGTGTTAGATTCGGTTCATTCGTCCGAAAAAACGAAATTCTTCCATCAAACGATGTTTTGCAAGGCTGTATTGGACGAAATATCGACCACCGAAAATCGAGATGCCCCGAGATTTGAACGATTCTGTCATCTCAGCTCAACGGCTATGTGTCAAAATCGTTCGATTTGTCTAGAAACACGAATTTCGGGCATTTAACGTCGCCCTCGAATGGCTGTATCGTACAAAACAACGATTTACACCGAGATCCGAGATGTCCCGAGGTCCGAAGCATTTTGGCATCTCAGCTTGACATAAAAGTTTTAAAACTATACGAAATCCTTTCGTTAAACGTCGTTTCGTACAGCTTCCTCGATTAAAACATCAATTCATACTCAGAATCGAGATTTCCCGAGTTATCTAACGTTTCTGTTATCTTAGCTGGACGTAAGAACGACAAAACTATGCACTTTCTCGTCGAAACACGATTTGCTCAGTTGGAACGTCGTGTCGCAAAACTGTATCGAACGAAATGTCGATTTACAGCGAGAACCGAAATTTTTCGATTTTCGAACCCCTCTGGCCTCTGAGCTCGACGTCTTTGTGTCTAAATCGCTTATCTTGCTCAGAAACACGAAATTCATGCATTAAACGTCTTTTTGCACGGCTGTATCGTACGAAAAATTGATCACCGAGGATCGAGATGTCCTGATTTTTGGGCGATTTTTGCCTGTCAGCTCAATCTAAGGGTCTCAAATTTGTTCAATTTATCCATAAACACGGAAATATTGCATTGATCATCGTCTTTCACGGCTGTATCGAGTGAAAAATGAAACCCCGAGAAACGAGATTTTCCTAGTTTCAAACGATTCTGGCGTCTGAGCTCGACATAAAAGTGTTTAAAATATGCATTTTGTTTCGAAAAACGAATATCTTGCGTTAATCATCGTCTCGCTCAACTATATCGACCGAAACATCGATCTACACGTAGAATCGCGATGTACCGAGTTTCTAACTATTCTGATATGACATATCAGCTCGACATTAAAACGATGCATTTTGTATCGAAAAACGAATTGCTTTCGTTAAACGTCGTCTAGCAGAACTGTATTGAACAAAATATCGATCTACACCGAGAACCGAGATGTTCGGAGTTTCGAGTGATTCTGGCCTTCCCTAGCGAACGTCAACGCGTCGAAAACGTTTACTTCGTCCTAAAACCTGAACTTTTCACGTTGAACGTCGTCTCGCACGGCTGTATTAAACAAAACATCGATCTTCAACGAGAATCAAGGATTTGCATGTTTTAGGCAATTCAGAACTAATTAGCTCAACGTAAAAGTAAGAAATCCAATAATTTTGAGCAAAGAAAATGAATCTTGCCTGAATCGTGGTCTCGCACAGCTGAAACATCCGAAACTTTGAACTACACAGACGATCGAGCTTTTGCAAGTTTCGAGCAATTCCGTCATCTTAGCTCGACGTATATGTGTTTGATTCGGTTAATTCGTCCGAAAAAACGAAATTCTTCCATCAAATGACGTTTTGCAAGGCTGTATTGGACGAAATATCGACCACCGAAAAACGAGATGCCCCGAGATTTGAACGATTCTGTCATCTCAGCTTAACGGCTATGTGTCAAAATCGTTCGATTTGTCTAGAAACACAAATTTAGGGCATTTAACGTCGCCTCGAACGGCTGTATCGTACAAAACAACGAATTAGACTCAGAATCGAGATGGCCCGAGGTCCGAAGGATTACGGCATCTCAGCTCGACATAAAAGTATTGAAACTATACGAAATCCTCGCGTTAAACGTCGTTTCGTACAGCTTCCTTGAACAAAACATCAATTTACCCTCAGAATCGAAGTTTCCCGAGTTTTCTAACGTTTCTGTTATCTTAGCTGGACATAAGACGACAAAACTATGCACTTTCTCGTCGAAACACGATTTGCTGAGTTGGAACGGCGTGTCGCAAAACTGTATCGAACGAAATGTCGATCTACAGCGAGAACCGACATTTTTCGATTTTCGAACCCCTCTGGCCTCTGAGCTCGACGTCTTCGAGTCTAAATCGCTTATCTTGCTCAGAAACACGAAATTCATGCATTAAACGTCCTTTTGCACGGCTGTATCGTACGAAAAACTCATCAACGAAGATCGAGATGTCCTGATTTTTGGGCGATTTTCGCATGTCAGCTCAATCTGAGATGTTCGGAGTTTCGAGTGATTCTGGCCTTCCCTAGCGAACGTCAGCTCGTCGAAAACGTTTACTTTGTCCTAAAACCTGAACTTTTCACGTTGAACTTCGTCTCGCACGGCTGTATTGAACAAAACATCGATCTTCAACGAGAATCAAGGATTTGCATGTTTTACGCAATTTAGAACTAATTAGCTCAACGTAAAAGTAAGAAATCCAATAATTTTGAGCAAATAAAATGATTCTTGCCTCAAACGTGGTCTCGCACAGCTGAAACATCCGTAACTTTAAACTACACAGACAATCGAGCTTTTGCAAGTTTCGAGCAATTCCGTCATCTTATCTCGACGTATATGTGTTAGATTCGGTTCATTCGTCCGAAAAAACGAAATTCTTCCATCAAACGATGTTTTGCAAGGCTGTATTGGACGAAATATCGACCACCGAAAATCGAGATGCCCCGAGATTTGAACGATTCTGTCATCTCAGCTCAACGGCTACGTGTCAAAATCGTTCGATTTGTCTAGAAACACGAATTTCGGGCATTTAACGTCGCCCTCGAATGGCTGTATCGTACAAAACAACGATTTACACCGAGATCCGAGATGTCCCGAGGTCCGAAGCATTTTGGCATCTCAGCTTGACATAAAAGTTTTAAAACTATACGAAATCCTTTCGTTAAACGTCGTTTCGTACAGCTTCCTCGATTAAAACATCAATTCATACTCAGAATCGAGATTTCCCGAGTTATCTAACGTTTCTGTTATCTTAGCTGGACGTAAGAACGACAAAACTATGCACTTTCTCGTCGAAACACGATTTGCTCAGTTGGAACGTCGTGTCGCAAAACTGTATCGAACGAAATGTCGATTTACAGCGAGAACCGAAATTTTTCGATTTTCGAACCCCTCTGGCCTCTGAGCTCGACGTCTTTGTGTCTAAATCGCTTATCTTGCTCAGAAACACGAAATTCATGCATTAAACGTCTTTTTGCACGGCTGTATCGTACGAAAAATTGATCACCGAGGATCGAGATGTCCTGATTTTTGGGCGATTTTTGCCTGTCAGCTCAATCTAAGGGTCTCAAATTTGTTCAATTTATCCATAAACACGGAAATATTGCATTGATCATCGTCTTTCACGGCTGTATCGAGTGAAAAATGAAACCCCGAGAAACGAGATTTTCCTAGTTTCAAACGATTCTGGCGTCTGAGCTCGACATAAAAGTGTTTAAAATATGCATTTTGTTTCGAAAAACGAATATCTTGCGTTAATCATCGTCTCGCTCAACTATATCGACCGAAACATCGATCTACACGTAGAATCGCGATGTACCGAGTTTCTAACTATTCTGATATGACATATCAGCTCGACATTAAAACGATGCATTTTGTATCGAAAAACGAATTGCTTTCGTTAAACGTCGTCTAGCAGAACTGTATTGAACAAAATATCGATCTACACCGAGAACCGAGATGTTCGGAGTTTCGAGTGATTCTGGCCTTCCCTAGCGAACGTCAACGCGTCGAAAACGTTTACTTCGTCCTAAAACCTGAACTTTTCACGTTGAACGTCGTCTCGCACGGCTGTATTAAACAAAACATCGATCTTCAACGAGAATCAAGGATTTGCATGTTTTAGGCAATTCAGAACTAATTAGCTCAACGTAAAAGTAAGAAATCCAATAATTTTGAGCAAAGAAAATGAATCTTGCCTGAAACGTGGTCTCGCACAGCTGAAACATCCGAAACTTTGAACTACACAGACGATCGAGCTTTTGCAAGTTTCGAGCAATTCCGTCATCTTAGCTCGACGTATATGTGTTTGATTCGGTTAATTCGTCCGAAATAACGAAATTCTTCCATCAAATGACGTTTTGCAAGGCTGTATTGGACGAAATATCGACCACCGAAAAACGAGATGCCCCGAGATTTGAACGATTCTGTCATCTCAGCTTAACGGCTATGTGTCAAAATCGTTCGATTTGTCTAGAAACACAAATTTAGGGCATTTAACGTCGCCTCGAACGGCTGTATCGTACAAAACAACGAATTAGACTCAGAATCGAGATGGCCCGAGGTCCGAAGGATTACGGCATCTCAGCTCGACATAAAAGTATTGAAACTATACGAAATCCTCGCGTTAAACGTCGTTTCGTACAGCTTCCTTGAACAAAACATCAATTTACCCTCAGAATCGAAGTTTCCCGAGTTTTCTAACGTTTCTGTTATCTTAGCTGGACATAAGACGACAAAACTATGCACTTTCTCGTCGAAACACGATTTGCTGAGTTGGAACGGCGTGTCGCAAAACTGTATCGAACGAAATGTCGATCTACAGCGAGAACCGACATTTTTCGATTTTCGAACCCCTCTGGCCTCTGAGCTCGACGTCTTCGAGTCTAAATCGCTTATCTTGCTCAGAAACACGAAATTCATGCATTAAACGTCCTTTTGCACGGCTGTATCGTACGAAAAACTCATCAACGAAGATCGAGATGTCCTGATTTTTGGGCGATTTTCGCATGTCAGCTCAATCTGAGATGTTCGGAGTTTCGAGTGATTCTGGCCTTCCCTAGCGAACGTCAGCTCGTCGAAAACGTTTACTTTGTCCTAAAACCTGAACTTTTCACGTTGAACTTCGTCTCGCACGGCTGTATTGAACAAAACATCGATCTTCAACAAGAATCAAGGATTTGCATGTTTTACGCAATTTAGAACTAATTAGCTCAACGTAAAAGTAAGAAATCCAATAATTTTGAGCAAAAAAAATGATTCTTGCCTCAAACGTGGTCTCGCACAGCTGAAACATCCGTAACTTTAAACTACACAGACAATCGAGCTTTTGCAAGTTTCGAGCAATTCCGTCATCTTATCTCGACGTATATGTGTTAGATTCGGTTCATTCGTCCGAAAAAACGAAATTCTTCCATCAAACGATGTTTTGCAAGGCTGTATTGGACGAAATATCGACCACCGAAAATCGAGATGCCCCGAGATTTGAACGATTCTGTCATCTCAGCTCAACGGCTATGTGTCAAAATCGTTCGATTTGTCTAGAAACACGAATTTCGGGCATTTAACGTCGCCCTCGAATGGCTGTATCGTACAAAACAACGATTTACACCGAGATCCGAGATGTCCCGAGGTCCGAAGCATTTTGGCATCTCAGCTTGACATAAAAGTTTTAAAACTATACGAAATCCTTTCGTTAAACGTCGTTTCGTACGGCTTCCTCGATTAAAACATCAATTCATACTCAGAATCGAGATTTCCCGAGTTATCTAACGTTTCTGTTATCTTAGCTGGACGTAAGAACGACAAAACTATGCACTTTCTCGTCGAAACACGATTTGCTCAGTTGGAACGTCGTGTCGCAAAACTGTATCGAACGAAATGTCGATCTACAGCGAGAACCGACATTTTTCGATTTTCGAACCCCTCTGGCCTCTGAGCTCGACGTCTTTGTGTCTAAATCGCTTATCTTGCTCAGAAACACGAAATTCATGCATTAAACGTCTTTTTGCACGGCTGTATCGTACGAAAAATTGATCACCGAGGATCGAGATGTCCTGATTTTTGGGCGATTTTCGCATGTCAGCTCAATCTAAGGGTCTCAAATTTGTTCAATTTATCCATAAACACGGAAATATTGCATTGATCATCGTCTTTCACGGCTGTATCGAGTGAAAAATGAAACCCCGAGAAACGAGATTTTCCTAGTTTCAAACGATTCTGGCGTCTGAGCTCGACATAAAAGTGTTTAAAATATGCATTTTGTTTTGAAAAACGAATATCTTGCGTTAATCATCGTCTCGCTCAACTATATCGACCGAAACATCGATCTACACGTAGAATCGCGATGTACCGAGTTTCTAACTATTCTGATATGACATATCAGCTCGACATTAAAACGATGCATTTTGTATCGAAAAACGAATTGCTTTCGTTAAACGTCGTCTAGCAGAACTGTATTGAACAAAATATCGATCTACACCGAGAACCGAGATGTTCGGAGTTTCGAGTGATTCTGGCCTTCCCTAGCGAACGTCAACGCGTCGAAAACGTTTACTTCGTCCTAAAACCTGAACTTTTCACGTTGAACGTCGTCTCGCACGGCTGTATTGAACAAAACATCGATCTTCAACGAGAATCAAGGATTTGCATGTTTTAGGCAATTCAGAACTAATTGGCTCAACGTAAAAGTAAGAAATCCAATAATTTTGAGCAAAGAAAATGATTCTTGCCTGAAACGTGGTCTCGCACAGCTGAAACATCCGAAACTTTGAACTACACAGACGATCGAGCTTTTGCAAGTTCCGAGCAATTCCGTCATCTTAGCTCGACGTATATGTGTTTGATTCGGTTAATTCGTCCGAAAAAATGAAATTCTTTCATCAAACGACGTTTTGCAAGGCTGTATTGGACGAAATATCGACCACCGAAAAACGAGATGCCCCGAGATTTGAACGATTCTGTCATCTCAGCTCAACGGCTATGTGTCAAAATCGTTCGATTTGTCTAGAAACACGAATTTCGGGCATTTAACGTCGCCCTCGAATGGCTGTATCGTACAAAACAACGATTTACACCGAGATCCGAGATGTCCCGAGGTCCGAAGCATTTTGGCATCTCAGCTTGACATAAAAGTTTTAAAACTATACGAAATCCTTTCGTTAAACGTCGTTTCGTACAGCTTCCTCGATTAAAACATCAATTCATACTCAGAATCGAGATTTCCCGAGTTATCTAACGTTTCTGTTATCTTAGCTGGACGTAAGAACGACAAAACTATGCACTTTCTCGTCGAAACACGATTTGCTCAGTTGGAACGTCGTGTCGCAAAACTGTATCGAACGAAATGTCGATTTACAGCGAGAACCGAAATTTTTCGATTTTCGAACCCCTCTGGCCTCTGAGCTCGACGTCTTTGTGTCTAAATCGCTTATCTTGCTCAGAAACACGAAATTCATGCATTAAACGTCTTTTTGCACTGCTGTATCGTACGAAAAATTGATCACCGAGGATCGAGATGTCCTGATTTTTGGGCGATTTTTGCCTGTCAGCTCAATCTAAGGGTCTCAAATTTGTTCAATTTATCCATAAACACGGAAATATTGCATTGATCATCGTCTTTCACGGCTGTATCGAGTGAAAAATGAAACCCCGAGAAACGAGATTTTCCTAGTTTCAAACGATTCTGGCGTCTGAGCTCGACATAAAAGTGTTTAAAATATGCATTTTGTTTCGAAAAACGAATATCTTGCGTTAATCATCGTCTCGCTCAACTATATCGACCGAAACATCGATCTACACGTAGAATCGCGATGTACCGAGTTTCTAACTATTCTGATATGACATATCAGCTCGACATTAAAACGATGCATTTTGTATCGAAAAACGAATTGCTTTCGTTAAACGTCGTCTAGCAGAACTGTATTGAACAAAATATCGATCTACACCGAGAACCGAGATGTTCGGAGTTTCGAGTGATTCTGGCCTTCCCTAGCGAACGTCAACGCGTCGAAAACGTTTACTTCGTCCTAAAACCTGAACTTTTCACGTTGAACGTCGTCTCGCACGGCTGTATTAAACAAAACATCGATCTTCAACGAGAATCAAGGATTTGCATGTTTTAGGCAATTCAGAACTAATTAGCTCAACGTAAAAGTAAGAAATCCAATAATTTTGAGCAAAGAAAATGAATCTTGCCTGAAACGTGGTCTCGCACAGCTGAAACATCCGAAACTTTGAACTACACAGACGATCGAGCTTTTGCAAGTTTCGAGCAATTCCGTCATCTTAGCTCGACGTATATGTGTTTGATTCGGTTAATTCGTCCGAAAAAAAGAAATTCTTCCATCAAATGACGTTTTGCAAGGCTGTATTGGACGAAATATCGACCACCGAAAAACGAGATGCCCCGTGATTTGAACGATTCTGTCATCTCAGCTTAACGGCTATGTGTCAAAATCGTTCGATTTGTCTAGAAACACAAATTTAGGGCATTTAACGTCGCCTCGAACGGCTGTATCGTACAAAACAACGAATTAGACTCAGAATCGAGATGGCCCGAGGTCCGAAGGATTACGGCATCTCAGCTCGACATAAAAGTATTGAAACTATACGAAATCCTCGCGTTAAACGTCGTTTCGTACAGCTTCCTTGAACAAAACATCAATTTACCCTCAGAATCGAAGTTTCCCGAGTTTTCTAACGTTTCTGTTATCTTAGCTGGACATAAGACGACAAAACTATGCACTTTCTCGTCGAAACACGATTTGCTGAGTTGGAACGGCGTGTCGCAAAACTGTATCGAACGAAATGTCGATCTACAGCGAGAACCGACATTTTTCGATTTTCGAACCCCTCTGGCCTCTGAGCTCGACGTCTTCGAGTCTAAATCGCTTATCTTGCTCAGAAACACGAAATTCATGCATTAAACGTCCTTTTGCACGGCTGTATCGTACGAAAAACTCATCAACGAAGATCGAGATGTCCTGATTTTTGGGCGATTTTCGCATGTCAGCTCAATCTGAGATGTTCGGAGTTTCGAGTGATTCTGGCCTTCCCTAGCGAACGTCAGCTCGTCGAAAACGTTTACTTTGTCCTTAAACCTGAACTTTTCACGTTGAACTTCGTCTCGCACGGCTGTATTGAACAAAACATCGATCTTCAACGAGAATCAAGGATTTGCATGTTTTACGCAATTTAGAACTAATTAGCTCAACGTAAAAGTAAGAAATCCAATAATTTTGAGCAAATAAAATGATTCTTGCCTCAAACGTGGTCTCGCACAGCTGAAACATCCGTAACTTTAAACTACACAGACAATCGAGCTTTTGCAAGTTTCGAGCAATTCCGTCATCTTATCTCGACGTATATGTGTTAGATTCGGTTCATTCGTCCGAAAAAACGAAATTCTTCCATCAAACGATGTTTTGCAAGGCTGTATTGGACGAAATATCGACCACCGAAAATCGAGATGCCCCGAGATTTGAACGATTCTG
Source organism: Tromatobia lineatoria (assembly GCA_949699805.1). Taxonomy (NCBI): domain Eukaryota; kingdom Metazoa; phylum Arthropoda; class Insecta; order Hymenoptera; family Ichneumonidae; genus Tromatobia; species Tromatobia lineatoria. The sequence goes on along the minus strand of OX453039.1, from coordinate 7,877,949 downwards.
TCATCTCAGCTCAACGGCTACGTGTCAAAATCGTTCGATTTGTCTAGAAACACGAATTTCGGGCATTTAACGTCGCCCTCGAATGGCTGTATCGTACAAAACAACGATTTACACCGAGATCCGAGATGTCCCGAGGTCCGAAGCATTTTGGCATCTCAGCTTGACATAAAAGTTTTAAAACTATACGAAATCCTTTCGTTAAACGTCGTTTCGTACAGCTTTCTTGAACAAAACATCAATTTACCCTCAGAATCGAAGTTTCCCGAGTTTTCTAACGTTTCTGTTATCTTAGCTGGACATAAGAACGACAAAACTATGCACTTTCTCGTCGAAACACGATTTGCTGAGTTGGAACGGCGTGTCGCAAAACTGTATCGAACGAAATGTCGATCTACAGCGAGAACCGACATTTTTCGATTTTCGAACCCCTCTGGCCTCTGAGCTCGACGTCTTCGAGTCTAAATCGCTTATCTTGCTCAGAAACACGAATTTCATGCATTAAACGTCCTTTTGCACGGCTGTATCGTACGAAAAACTCATCAACGAAGATCGAGATGTCCTGATTTTTGGGCGATTTTCGCATGTCAGCTCAATCTGAGGGTCTCAAATTTGTTCGATTTAACCAGAAACACGGAAATCTTGCATCGATCATCGTCTTGCAAGGCTTTATCGAGCAAAAAATCGAACACCGAGAAACGAGATTTTCCTAGTTTCAAACGATTCTGGCATCTGAACTGGACATAAAAATGTTCAAAATATGCATTTTGTTTCGAAAAACGAGATTCTTGCGTTAATCGTCGCCTCGCTCAACTGTATCGACCGAAACATCGATCTACACGTAGAATCGAGATGTACCGAGTTTCTAACTATTCTGTTATGTCAGCTCGACATTAAAACGATGCATTTTGTATCGAAAAACGTATTGCTTCCGTTGAACGTCGTCTAGCAGAACTGTCCTGAACAAAAGATCGTTCTACACCGAGAACCGAGATATCCGGAGTTTCCAGTGATTCTGGCCTTCCCTAGCGAACGTCAACGCGTCGAAAACGTTTACTTTGTCCTAAAACTTGAACTTTTCACGTTGAACGTCGTCTCGCACGGCTGTATTAAACAAAACATCGATCTTCAACGAAAATCAAGATTTCGCATGTTTGAGGCAATTGAGAAGTAATTAGCTCGACGTAAAAGTAAGAAATCCAATAATTTTGAGCAATGAAAATTATTCTTGCCTGAAACGTGTTCTCGCACAGCTGAAACATCCGTAACTTTGAACTACACAGACGATCGAGCTTTTGCAAGTTTCGAGCAATTCCGTCATCTTAGCTCGACGTATATGTGTTAGATCCGGTTAATTCGTCCGAAAAAACCAAATTCTTTCATCAAACGATGTTTTGCACGGCTGTATTGGACGAAACATCGACGACTGAAAATCGAGATGCCCCGTGATTTGAACGATTTTGTCATCTCAGCTCAACGGCTATGTGTCAAAATCGTTCGATTTGTCTAGAAACACAAATTTCGGGCATTTAACGTCGCCTCGCACGGCTGTATCGTACAAAACAACAATTTAGACCGAGAATCGAGATGTCTCGAGGTCCGAAGGACTTTGGCAACTCAGCTCGACATAAAAGTTTTGAAACTATACGAAATCCTCGCGTTAAACGTCGTTCCGTACAGCCTCCTCGAACGAAACATCATTTTACACTCAGAATCGAGATGTCCAAAGTTTTCTAACGTTTCTGTTATCTTAGCTAAACATAAGAACGACAAAACTATGCACTATCTCGTCGAAACACGATTCGCTCAGTTGTAACGTCGTGTCGCAAGACTGTATCGAACGAAATGTCGATCTACACCGAGAACCGAGATGTTCGGAGTTTCGAGTGATTCTGGCCTTCCCTAGCGAACGTCAGCTCGTCGAAAACGTTTACTTTGTCCTAAAACCTGAACTTTTCACGTTGAACTTCGTCTCGCACGGCTGTATTGAACAAAACATCGATCTTCAACGAGAATCAAGGATTTGCATGTTTTACGCAATTTAGAACTAATTAGCTCAACGTAAAAGTAAGAAATCCAATAATTTTGAGCAAATAAAATGATTTTTGCCTCAAACGTGGTCTCGCACAGCTGAAACATCCGTAACTTTAAACTACACAGACAATCGAGCTTTTGCAAGTTTCGAGCAATTCCGTCATCTTACTTCGACGTATATGTGTTAGATTCGGTTCATTCATCCGAAAAAACGAAATTCTTTCATCAAACGATGTTTTGCAAGGCTGTATTGGACGAAATATCGACCACCGAAAATCGAGATGCCCCGAGATTTGAACGATTCTGTCATCTCAGCTCAACGGCTATGTGTCAAAATCGTTCGATTTGTCTAGAAACACGAATTTCGGGCATTTAACGTCGCCTTGAATGGCTGTATCGTACAAAACAACGATTTACACCGAGATCCGAGATGTCCCGAGGTCCGAAGCATTTTGGCATCTCAGCTTGACATAAAAGTTTTGAAACTATACGAAATCCTTTCGTTAAACGTCGTTTCGTACAGCTTCCTCGATTAAAACATCAATTCATACTCAGAATCGAGATTTCCCGAGTTATCTAACGTTTCTGTTATCTTAGCTGGACGTAAGAACGACAAAACTATGCACTTTCTCGTCGAAACACGATTTGCTCAGTTGGAACGTCGTGTCGCAAAACTGTATCGAACGAAATGTCGATTTACAGCGAGAACCGAAATTTTTCGATTTTCGAACCCCTCTGGCCTCTGAGCTCGACGTCTTTGTGTCTAAATCGCTTATCTTGCTCAGAAACACGGAATTCATGCATTAAACGTCTTTTTGCACGGCTGTATCGTACGAAAAATTGATCACCGAGGATCGAGATGTCCTGATTTTTGGGCGATTTTTGCCTGTCAGCTCAATCTAAGGGTCTCAAATTTGTTCAATTTATCCATAAACACGGAAATATTGCATTGATCATCGTCTTTCACGGCTGTATCGAGTGAAAAATGAAACCCCGAGAAATGAGATTTTCCTAGTTTCAAACGATTCTGGCGTCTGAGCTCGACATAAAAGTGTTTAAAATATGCATTTTGTTTCGAAAAACGAATATCTTGCGTTAATCATCGTCTCGCTCAACTATATCGACCGAAACATCGATCTACACGTAGAATCGCGATGTACCGAGTTTCTAACTATTCTGATATGACATATCAGCTCGACATTAAAACGATGCATTTTGTATCGAAAAACGAATTGCTTTCGTTAAACGTCGTCTAGCAGAACTGTATTGAACAAAATATCGATCTACACCGAGAACCGAGATGTTCGGAGTTTCGAGTGATTCTGGCCTTCCCTAGCGAACGTCAACGCGTCGAAAACGTTTACTTCGTCCTAAAACCTGAACTTTTCACGTTGAACGTCGTCTCGCACGGCTGTATTGAACAAAACATCGATCTTCAACGAGAATCAAGGATTTGCATGTTTTAGGCAATTCAGAACTAATTGGCTCAACGTAAAAGTAAGAAATCCAATAATTTTGAGCAAAGAAAATGATTCTTGCCTGAAACGTGGTCTCGCACAGCTGAAACATCCGAAACTTTGAACTACACAGACGATCGAGCTTTTGCAAGTTCCGAGCAATTCCGTCATCTTAGCTCGACGTATATGTGTTTGATTCGGTTAATTCGTCCGAAAAAACGAAATTCTTTCATCAAACGACGTTTTGCAAGGCTGTATTGGACGAAATATCGACCACCGAAAAACGAGATGCCCCGAGATTTGAACGATTCTGTCATCTCAGCTTAACGGCTATGTGTCAAAATCGTTCGATTTGTCTAGAAACACAAATTTAGGGCATTTAACGTCGCCTCGAACGGCTGTATCGTACAAAACAACGAATTAGACTCAGAATCGAGATGGCCCGAGGTCCGAAGGATTACGGCATCTCAGCTCGACATAAAAGTATTGAAACTATACGAAATCCTCGCGTTAAACGTCGTTTCGTACAGCTTTCTTGAACAAAACATCAATTTACCCTCAGAATCGAAGTTTCCCGAGTTTTCTAACGTTTCTGTTATCTTAGCTGGACATAAGAACGACAAAACTATGCACTTTCTCGTCGAAACACGATTTGCTGAGTTGGAACGGCGTGTCGCAAAACTGTATCGAACGAAATGTCGATCTACAGCGAGAACCGACATTTTTCGATTTTCGAACCCCTCTGGCCTCTGAGCTCGACGTCTTCGAGTCTAAATCGCTTATCTTGCTCAGAAACACGAATTTCATGCATTAAACGTCCTTTTGCACGGCTGTATCGTACGAAAAACTCATCAACGAAGATCGAGATGTCCTGATTTTTGGGCGATTTTCGCATGTCAGCTCAATCTGAGGGTCTCAAATTTGTTCGATTTAACCAGAAACACGGAAATCTTGCATCGATCATCGTCTTGCAAGGCTTTATCGAGCAAAAAATCGAACACCGAGAAACGAGATTTTCCTAGTTTCAAACGATTCTGGCATCTGAACTGGACATAAAAATGTTCAAAATATGCATTTTGTTTCGAAAAACGAGATTCTTGCGTTAATCGTCGCCTCGCTCAACTGTATCGACCGAAACATCGATCTACACGTAGAATCGAGATGTACCGAGTTTCTAACTATTCTGTTATGTCAGCTCGACATTAAAACGATGCATTTTGTATCGAAAAACGTATTGCTTCCGTTGAACGTCGTCTAGCAGAACTGTCCTGAACAAAAGATCGTTCTACACCGAGAACCGAGATATCCGGAGTTTCCAGTGATTCTGGCCTTCCCTAGCGAACGTCAACGCGTCGAAAACGTTTACTTTGTCCTAAAACTTGAACTTTTCACGTTGAACGTCGTCTCGCACGGCTGTATTAAACAAAACATCGATCTTCAACGAAAATCAAGATTTCGCATGTTTGAGGCAATTGAGAAGTAATTAGCTCGACGTAAAAGTAAGAAATCCAATAATTTTGAGCAATGAAAATTATTCTTGCCTGAAACGTGTTCTCGCACAGCTGAAACATCCGTAACTTTGAACTACACAGACGATCGAGCTTTTGCAAGTTTCGAGCAATTCCGTCATCTTAGCTCGACGTATATGTGTTAGATCCGGTTAATTCGTCCGAAAAAACGAAATTCTTTCATCAAACGATGTTTTGCACGGCTGTATTGGACGAAACATCGACGACTGAAAATCGAGATGCCCCGTGATTTGAACGATTTTGTCATCTCAGCTCAACGGCTATGTGTCAAAATCGTTCGATTTGTCTAGAAACACAAATTTCGGGCATTTAACGTCGCCTCGCACGGCTGTATCGTACAAAACAACAATTTAGACCGAGAATCGAGATGTCTCGAGGTCCGAAGGACTTTGGCAACTCAGCTCGACATAAAAGTTTTGAAACTATACGAAATCCTCGCGTTAAACGTCGTTCCGTACAGCCTCCTCGAACGAAACATCATTTTACACTCAGAATCGAGATGTCCAAAGTTTTCTAACGTTTCTGTTATCTTAGCTAAACATAAGAACGACAAAACTATGCACTATCTCGTCGAAACACGATTCGCTCAGTTGTAACGTCGTGTCGCAAGACTGTATCGAACGAAATGTCGATCTACACCGAGAACCGAGATGTTCGGAGTTTCGAGTGATTCTGGCCTTCCCTAGCGAACGTCAGCTCGTCGAAAACGTTTACTTTGTCCTAAAACCTGAACTTTTCACGTTGAACTTCGTCTCGCACGGCTGTATTGAACAGAACATCGATCTTCAACGAGAATCAAGGATTTGCATGTTTTACGCAATTTAGAACTAATTAGCTCAACGTAAAAGTAAGAAATCCAATAATTTTGAGCAAATAAAATGATTCTTGCCTCAAACGTGGTCTCGCACAGCTGAAACATCCGTAACTTTAAACTACACAGACAATCGAGCTTTTGCAAGTTTCGAGCAATTCCGTCATCTTACTTCGACGTATATGTGTTAGATTCGGTTCATTCATCCGAAAAAACGAAATTCTTTCATCAAACGATGTTTTGCAAGGCTGTATTGGACGAAATATCGACCACCGAAAATCGAGATGCCCCGAGATTTGAACGATTCTGTCATCTCAGCTCAACGGCTATGTGTCAAAATCGTTCGATTTGTCTAGAAACACGAATTTCGGGCATTTAACGTCGCCTTGAATGGCTGTATCGTACAAAACAACGATTTACACCGAGATCCGAGATGTCCCGAGGTCCGAAGCATTTTGGCATCTCAGCTTGACATAAAAGTTTTGAAACTATACGAAATCCTTTCGTTAAACGTCGTTTCGTACAGCTTCCTCGATTAAAACATCAATTCATACTCAGAATCGAGATTTCCCGAGTTATCTAACGTTTCTGTTATCTTAGCTGGACGTAAGAACGACAAAACTATGCACTTTCTCGTCGAAACACGATTTGCTCAGTTGGAACGTCGTGTCGCAAAACTGTATCGAACGAAATGTCGATTTACAGCGAGAACCGAAATTTTTCGATTTTCGAACCCCTCTGGCCTCTGAGCTCGACGTCTTTGTGTCTAAATCGCTTATCTTGCTCAGAAACACGAAATTCATGCATTAAACGTCTTTTTGCACGGCTGTATCGTACGAAAAATTGATCACCGAGGATCGAGATGTCCTGATTTTTGGGCGATTTTTGCCTGTCAGCTCAATCTAAGGGTCTCAAATTTGTTCAATTTATCCATAAACACGGAAATATTGCATTGATCATCGTCTTTCACGGCTGTATCGAGTGAAAAATGAAACCCCGAGAAACGAGATTTTCCTAGTTTCAAACGATTCTGGCGTCTGAGCTCGACATAAAAGTGTTTAAAATATGCATTTTGTTTCGAAAAACGAATATCTTGCGTTAATCATCGTCTCGCTCAACTATATCGACCGAAACATCGATCTACACGTAGAATCGCGATGTACCGAGTTTCTAACTATTCTGATATGACATATCAGCTCGACATTAAAACGATGCATTTTGTATCGAAAAACGAATTGCTTTCGTTAAACGTCGTCTAGCAGAACTGTATTGAACAAAATATCGATCTACACCGAGAACCGAGATGTTCGGAGTTTCGAGTGATTCTGGCCTTCCCTAGCGAACGTCAACGCGTCGAAAACGTTTACTTCGTCCTAAAACCTGAACTTTTCACGTTGAACGTCGTCTCGCACGGCTGTATTAAACAAAACATCGATCTTCAACGAGAATCAAGGATTTGCATGTTTTAGGCAATTCAGAACTAATTAGCTCAACGTAAAAGTAAGAAATCCAATAATTTTGAGCAAAGAAAATGAATCTTGCCTGAAACGTGGTCTCGCACAGCTGAAACATCCGAAACTTTGAACTACACAGACGATCGAGCTTTTGCAAGTTTCGAGCAATTCCGTCATCTTAGCTCGACGTATATGTGTTTGATTCGGTTAATTCGTCCGAAAAAACGAAATTCTTCCATCAAATGACGTTTTGCAAGGCTGTATTGGACGAAATATCGACCACCGAAAAACGAGATGCCCCGAGATTTGAACGATTCTGTCATCTCAGCTTAACGGCTATGTGTCAAAATCGTTCGATTTGTCTAGAAACACAAATTTAGGGCATTTAACGTCGCCTCGAACGGCTGTATCGTACAAAACAACGAATTAGACTCAGAATCGAGATGGCCCGAGGTCCGAAGGATTACGGCATCTCAGCTCGACATAAAAGTATTGAAACTATACGAAATCCTCGCGTTAAACGTCGTTTCGTACAGCTTCCTTGAACAAAACATCAATTTACCCTCATAATCGAAGTTTCCCGAGTTTTCTAACGTTTCTGTTATCTTAGCTGGACATAAGACGACAAAACTATGCACTTTCTCGTCGAAACACGATTTGCTGAGTTGGAACGGCGTGTCGCAAAACTGTATCGAACGAAATGTCGATCTACAGCGAGAACCGACATTTTTCGATTTTCGAACCCCTCTGGCCTCTGAGCTCGACGTCTTCGAGTCTAAATCGCTTATCTTGCTCAGAAACACGAAATTCATGCATTAAACGTCCTTTTGCACGGCTGTATCGTACGAAAAACTCATCAACGAAGATCGAGATGTCCTGATTTTTGGGCGATTTTCGCATGTCAGCTCAATCTGAGATGTTCGGAGTTTCGAGTGATTCTGGCCTTCCCTAGCGAACGTCAGCTCGTCGAAAACGTTTACTTTGTCCTAAAACCTGAACTTTTCACGTTGAACTTCGTCTCGCACGGCTGTATTGAACAAAACATCGATCTTCAACGAGAATCAAGGATTTGCATGTTTTACGCAATTTAGAACTAATTAGCTCAACGTAAAAGTAAGAAATCCAATAATTTTGAGCAAATAAAATGATTCTTGCCTCAAACGTGGTCTCGCACAGCTGAAACATCCGTAACTTCAAACTACACAGACAATCGAGCTTTTGCAAGTTTCGAGCAATTCCGTCATCTTATCTCGACGTATATGTGTTAGATTCGGTTCATTCGTCCGAAAAAACGAAATTCTTCCATCAAACGATGTTTTGCAAGGCTGTATTGGACGAAATATCGACCACCGAAAATCGAGATGCCCCGAGATTTGAACGATTCTGTCATCTCAGCTCAACGGCTATGTGTCAAAATCGTTCGATTTGTCTAGAAACACGAATTTCGGGCATTTAACGTCGCCCTCGAATGGCTGTATCGTACAAAACAACGATTTACACCGAGATCCGAGATGTCCCGAGGTCCGAAGCATTTTGGCATCTCAGCTTGACATAAAAGTTTTAAAACTATACGAAATCCTTTCGTTAAACGTCGTTTCGTACGGCTTCCTCGATTAAAACATCAATTCATACTCAGAATCGAGATTTCCCGAGTTATCTAACGTTTCTGTTATCTTAGCTGGACGTAAGAACGACAAAACTATGCACTTTCTCGTCGAAACACGATTTGCTCAGTTGGAACGTCGTGTCGCAAAACTGTATCGAACGAAATGTCGATCTACAGCGAGAACCGACATTTTTCGATTTTCGAACCCCTCTGGCCTCTGAGCTCGACGTCTTTGTGTCTAAATCGCTTATCTTGCTCAGAAACACGAAATTCATGCATTAAACGTCTTTTTGCACGGCTGTATCGTACGAAAAATTGATCACCGAGGATCGAGATGTCCTGATTTTTGGGCGATTTTCGCATGTCAGCTCAATCTAAGGGTCTCAAATTTGTTCAATTTATCCATAAACACGGAAATATTGCATTGATCATCGTCTTTCACGGCTGTATCGAGTGAAAAATGAAACCCCGAGAAATGAGATTTTCCTAGTTTCAAACGATTCTGGCGTCTGAGCTCGACATAAAAGTGTTTAAAATATGCATTTTGTTTCGAAAAACGAATATCTTGCGTTAATCATCGTCTCGCTCAACTATATCGACCGAAACATCGATCTACACGTAGAATCGCGATGTACCGAGTTTCTAACTATTCTGATATGACATATCAGCTCGACATTAAAACGATGCATTTTGTATCGAAAAACGAATTGCTTTCGTTAAACGTCGTCTAGCAGAACTGTATTGAACAAAATATCGATCTACACCGAGAACCGAGATGTTCGGAGTTTCGAGTGATTCTGGCCTTCCCTAGCGAACGTCAACGCGTCGAAAACGTTTACTTCGTCCTAAAACCTGAACTTTTCACGTTGAACGTCGTCTCGCACGGCTGTATTGAACAAAACATCGATCTTCAACGAGAATCAAGGATTTGCATGTTTTAGGCAATTCAGAACTAATTGGCTCAACGTAAAAGTAAGAAATCCAATAATTTTGAGCAAAGAAAATGATTCTTGCCTGAAACGTGGTCTCGCACAGCTGAAACATCCGAAACTTTGAACTACACAGACGATCGAGCTTTTGCAAGTTCCGAGCAATTCCGTCATCTTAGCTCGACGTATATGTGTTTGATTCGGTTAATTCGTCCGAAAAAACGAAATTCTTTCATCAAACGACGTTTTGCAAGGCTGTATTGGACGAAATATCGACCACCGAAAAACGAGATGCCCCGAGATTTGAACGATTCTGTCATCTCAGCTTAACGGCTATGTGTCAAAATCGTTCGATTTGTCTAGAAACACAAATTTAGGGCATTTAACGTCGCCTCGAACGGCTGTATCGTACAAAACAACGAATTAGACTCAGAATCGAGATGGCCCGAGGTCCGAAGGATTACGGCATCTCAGCTCGACATAAAAGTATTGAAACTATACGAAATCCTCGCGTTAAACGTCGTTTCGTACAGCTTTCTTGAACAAAACATCAATTTACCCTCAGAATCGAAGTTTCCCGAGTTTTCTAACGTTTCTGTTATCTTAGCTGGACATAAGAACGACAAAACTATGCACTTTCTCGTCGAAACACGATTTGCTGAGTTGGAACGGCGTGTCGCAAAACTGTATCGAACGAAATGTCGATCTACAGCGAGAACCGACATTTTTCGATTTTCGAACCCCTCTGGCCTCTGAGCTCGACGTCTTCGAGTCTAAATCGCTTATCTTGCTCAGAAACACGAATTTCATGCATGAAACGTCCTTTTGCACGGCTGTATCGTACGAAAAACTCATCAACGAAGATCGAGATGTCCTGATTTTTGGGCGATTTTCGCATGTCAGCTCAATCTGAGGGTCTCAAATTTGTTCGATTTAACCAGAAACACGGAAATCTTGCATCGATCATCGTCTTGCAAGGCTTTATTGAGCAAAAAATCGAACACCGAGAAACGAGATTTTCCTAGTTTCAAACGATTCTGGCATCTGAACTGGACATAAAAATGTTCAAAATATGCATTTTGTTTCGAAAAACGAGATTCTTGCGTTAATCGTCGCCTCGCTCAACTGTATCGACCGAAACATCGATCTACACGTAGAATCGAGATGTACCGAGTTTCTAACTATTCTGTTATGTCAGCTCGACATTAAAACGATGCATTTTGTATCGAAAAACGTATTGCTTCCGTTGAACGTCGTCTAGTAGAACTGTCCTGAACAAAAGATCGTTCTACACCGAGAACCGAGATATCCGGAGTTTCCAGTGATTCTGGCCTTCCCTAGCGAACGTCAACGCGTCGAAAACGTTTACTTTGTCCTAAAACTTGAACTTTTCACGTTGAACGTCGTCTCGCACGGCTGTATTAAACAAAACATCGATCTTCAACGAAAATCAAGATTTCGCATGTTTGAGGCAATTGAGAAGTAATTAGCTCGACGTAAAAGTAAGAAATCCAATAATTTTGAGCAATGAAAATTATTCTTGCCTGAAACGTGTTCTCGCACAGCTGAAACATCCGTAACTTTGAACTACACAGACGATCGAGCTTTTGCAAGTTTCGAGCAATTCCGTCATCTTAGCTCGACGTATATGTGTTAGATCCGGTTAATTCGTCCGAAAAAACGAAATTCTTTCATCAAACGATGTTTTGCACGGCTGTATTGGACGAAACATCGACGACTGAAAATCGAGATGCCCCGTGATTTGAACGATTTTGTCATCTCAGCTCAACGGCTATGTGTCAAAATCGTTCGATTTGTCTAGAAACACAAATTTCGGGCATTTAACGTCGCCTCGCACGGCTGTATCGTACAAAACAACAATTTAGACCGAGAATCGAGATGTCTCGAGGTCCGAAGGACTTTGGCAACTCAGCTCGACATAAAAGTTTTGAAACTATACGAAATCCTCGCGTTAAACGTCGTTCCGTACAGCCTCCTTGAACGAAACATCATTTTACACTCAGAATCGAGATGTCCAAAGTTTTCTAACGTTTCTGTTATCTTAGCTCGACATAAGAACGACAAAACTATGCACTATCTCGTCGAAACACGATTCGCTCAGTTGTAACGTCGTGTCGCAAAACTGTATCGAACGAAATGTCGATCTACACCGAGAACCGAGATGTTCGGAGTTTCGAGTGATTCTGGCCTTCCCTAGCGAACGTCAGCTCGTCGAAAACGTTTACTTTGTCCTAAAACCTGAACTTTTCACGTTGAACTTCGTCTCGCACGGCTGTATTGAACAAAACATCGATCTTCAACGAGAATCAAGGATTTGCATGTTTTACGCAATTTAGAACTAATTAGCTCAACGTAAAAGTAAGAAATCCAATAATTTTGAGCAAATAAAATGATTCTTGCCTCAAACGTGGTCTCGCACAGCTGAAACATCCGTAACTTTAAACTACACAGACAATCGAGCTTTTGCAAGTTTCGAGCAATTCCGTCATCTTACTTCGACGTATATGTGTTAGATTCGGTTCATTCATCCGAAAAAACGAAATTCTTTCATCAAACGATGTTTTGCAAGGCTGTATTGGACGAAATATCGACCACCGAAAATCGAGATGCCCCGAGATTTGAACGATTCTGTCATCTCAGCTCAACGGCTATGTGTCAAAATCGTTCGATTTGTCTAGAAACACGAATTTCGGGCATTTAACGTCGCCTTGAATGGCTGTATCGTACAAAACAACGATTTACACCGAGATCCGAGATGTCCCGAGGTCCGAAGCATTTTGGCATCTCAGCTTGACATAAAAGTTTTGAAACTATACGAAATCCTTTCGTTAAACGTCGTTTCGTAAGGCTTCCTCGATTAAAACATCAATTCATACTCAGAATCGAGATTTCCCGAGTTATCTAACGTTTCTGTTATCTTAGCTGGACGTAAGAACGACAAAACTATGCACTTTCTCGTCGAAACACGATTTGCTCAGTTGGAACGTCGTGTCGCAAAACTGTATCGAACGAAATGTCGATTTACAGCGAGAACCGAAATTTTTCGATTTTCGAACCTCTCTGGCCTCTGAGCTCGACGTCTTTGTGTCTAAATCGCTTATCTTGCTCAGAAACACGAAATTCATGCATTAAACGTCTTTTTGCACGGCTGTATCGTACGAAAAATTGATCACCGAGGATCGAGATGTCCTGATTTTTGGGCGATTTTTGCCTGTCAGCTCAATCTAAGGGTCTCAAATTTGTTCAATTTATCCATAAACACGGAAATATTGCATTGATCATCGTCTTTCACGGCTGTATCGAGTGAAAAATGAAACCCCGAGAAACGAGATTTTCCTAGTTTCAAACGATTCTGGCGTCTGAGCTCGACATAAAAGTGTTTAAAATATGCATTTTGTTTCGAAAAACGAATATCTTGCGTTAATCATCGTCTCGCTCAACTATATCGACCGAAACATCGATCTACACGTAGAATCGCGATGTACCGAGTTTCTAACTATTCTGATATGACATATCAGCTCGACATTAAAACGATGCATTTTGTATCGAAAAACGAATTGCTTTCGTTAAACGTCGTCTAGCAGAACTGTATTGAACAAAATATCGATCTACACCGAGAACCGAGATGTTCGGAGTTTCGAGTGATTCTGGCCTTCCCTAGCGAACGTCAACGCGTCGAAAACGTTTACTTCGTCCTAAAACCTGAACTTTTCACGTTGAACGTCGTCTCGCACGGCTGTATTAAACAAAACATCGATCTTCAACGAGAATCAAGGATTTGCATGTTTTAGGCAATTCAGAACTAATTAGCTCAACGTAAAAGTAAGAAATCCAATAATTTTGAGCAAAGAAAATGAATCTTGCCTGAAACGTGGTCTCGCACAGCTGAAACATCCGAAACTTTGAACTACACAGACGATCGAGCTTTTGCAAGTTTCGAGCAATTCCGTCATCTTAGCTCGACGTATATGTGTTTGATTCGGTTAATTCGTCCGAAAAAACGAAATTCTTCCATCAAATGACGTTTTGCAAGGCTGTATTGGACGAAATATCGACCACCGAAAAACGAGATGCCCCGAGATTTGAACGATTCTGTCATCTCAGCTTAACGGCTATGTGTCAAAATCGTTCGATTTGTCTAGAAACACAAATTTAGGGCATTTAACGTCGCCTCGAACGGCTGTATCGTACAAAACAACGAATTAGACTCAGAATCGAGATGGCCCGAGGTCCGAAGGATTACGGCATCTCAGCTCGACATAAAAGTATTGAAACTATACGAAATCCTCGCGTTAAACGTCGTTTCGTACAGCTTCCTTGAACAAAACATCAATTTACCCTCAGAATCGAAGTTTCCCGAGTTTTCTAACGTTTCTGTTATCTTAGCTGGACATAAGACGACAAAACTATGCACTTTCTCGTCGAAACACGATTTGCTGAGTTGGAACGGCGTGTCGCAGAACTGTATCGAACGAAATGTCGATCTACAGCGAGAACCGACATTTTTCGATTTTCGAACCCCTCTGGCCTCTGAGCTCGACGTCTTCGAGTCTAAATCGCTTATCTTGCTCAGAAACACGAAATTCATGCATTAAACGTCCTTTTGCACGGCTGTATCGTACGAAAAACTCATCAACGAAGATCGAGATGTCCTGATTTTTGGGCGATTTTCGCATGTCAGCTCAATCTGAGGGTCTCAAATTTGTTCGATTTAACCAGAAACACGGAAATCTTGCATCGATCATCGTCTTGCAAGGCTTTATCGAGCAAAAAATCGAACACCCTGAAACGAGATTTTCCTAGTTTCAAACGATTCTGGCATCTGAACTGGACATAAAAATGTTCAAAATATGCATTTTGTTTCGAAAAACGAGATTCTTGCGTTAATCGTCGCCTCGCTCAACTGTATCGACCGAAACATCGATCTACACGTAGAATCGAGATGTACCGAGTTTCTAACTATTCTGTTATGTCAGCTCGACATTAAAACGATGCATTTTGTATCGAAAAACGTATTCCTTCCGTTGAACGTCGTCTAGCAGAACTGTCCTGAACAAAAGATCGTTCTACACCGAGAACCGAGATATCCGGAGTTTCCAGTGATTCTGGCCTTCCCTAGCGAACGTCAACGCGTCGAAAACGTTTACTTTGTCCTAAAACTTGAACTTTTCACGTTGAACGTCGTCTCGCACGGCTGTATTAAACAAAACATCGATCTTCAACGAAAATCAAGATTTCGCATGTTTGAGGCAATTGAGAAGTAATTAGCTCGACGTAAAAGTAAGAAATCCAATAATTTTGAGCAATGAAAATTATTCTTGCCTGAAACGTGTTCTCGCACAGCTGAAACATCCGTAACTTTGAACTACACAGACGATCGAGCTTTTGCAAGTTTCGAGCAATTCCGTCATCTTAGCTCGACGTATATGTGTTAGATCCGGTTAATTCGTCCGAAAAAACGAAATTCTTTCATCAAACGATGTTTTGCACGGCTGTATTGGACGAAACATCGACGACTGAAAATCGAGATGCCCCGTGATTTGAACGATTTTGTCATCTCAGCTCAACGGCTATGTGTCAAAATCGTTCGATTTGTCTAGAAACACAAATTTCGGGCATTTAACGTCGCCTCGCACGGCTGTATCGTACAAAACAACAATTTAGACCGAGAATCGAGATGTCTCGAGGTCCGAAGGACTTTGGCAACTCAGCTCGACATAAAAGTTTTGAAACTATACGAAATCCTCGCGTTAAACGTCGTTCCGTACAGCCTCCTTGAACGAAACATCATTTTACACTCAGAATCGAGATGTCCAAAGTTTTCTAACGTTTCTGTTATCTTAGCTGGACATAAGAACGACAAAACTATGCACTATCTCGTCGAAACACGATTCGCTCAGTTGTAACGTCGTGTCGCAAAACTGTATCGAACGAAATGTCGATCTACACCGAGAACCGAGATGTTCGGAGTTTCGAGTGATTCTGGCCTTCCCTAGCGAACGTCAGCTCGTCGAAAACGTTTACTTTGTCCTAAAACCTGAACTTTTCACGTTGAACTTCGTCTCGCACGGCTGTATTGAACAAAACATCGATCTTCAACGAGAATCAAGGATTTGCATGTTTTACGCAATTTAGAACTAATTAGCTCAACGTAAAAGTAAGAAATCCAATAATTTTGAGCAAATAAAATGATTCTTGCCTCAAACGTGGTCTCGCACAGCTGAAACATCCGTAACTTTAAACTACACAGACAATCGAGCTTTTGCAAGTTTCGAGCAATTCCCTCATCTTACTTCGACGTATATGTGTTAGATTCGGTTCATTCGTCCGAAAAAACGAAATTCTTTCATCAAACGATGTTTTGCAAGGCTGTATTGGACGAAATATCGACCACCGAAAATCGAGATGCCCCGAGATTTGAACGATTCTGTCATCTCAGCTCAACGGCTATGTGTCAAATTCGTTCGATTTGTCTAGAAACACGAATTTCGGGCATTTAACGTCGCCCTCGAATGGCTGTATCGTACAAAACAACGATTTACACCGAGATCCGAGATGTCCCGAGGTCCGAAGCATTTTGGCATCTCAGCTTGACATAAAAGTTTTGAAACTATACGAAATCCTTTCGTTAAACGTCGTTTCGTACAGCTTCCTCGATTAAAACATCAATTCATACTCAGAATCGAGATTTCCCGAGTTATCTAACGTTTCTGTTATCTTAGCTGGACGTAAGAACGACAAAACTATGCACTTTCTCGTCGAAACACGATTTGCTCAGTTGGAACGTCGTGTCGCAAAACTGTATCGAACGAAATGTCGATTTACAGCGAGAACCGAAATTTTTCGATTTTCGAACCCCTCTGGCCTCTGAGCTCGACGTCTTTGTGTCTAAATCGCTTATCTTGCTCAGAAACACGAAATTCATGCATTAAACGTCTTTTTGCACGGCTGTATCGTACGAAAAATTGATCACCGAGGATCGAGATGTCCTGATTTTTGGGCGATTTTCGCATGTCAGCTCAATCTAAGGGTCTCAAATTTGTTCAATTTATCCATAAACACGGAAATATTGCATTGATCATCGTCTTTCACGGCTGTATCGAGTGAAAAATGAAACCCCGAGAAACGAGATTTTCCTAGTTTCAAACGATTCTGGCGTCTGAGCTCGACATAAAAGTGTTTAAAATATGCATTTTGTTTTGAAAAACGAATATCTTGCGTTAATCATCGTCTCGCTCAACTATATCGACCGAAACATCGATCTACACGTAGAATCGCGATGTACCGAGTTTCTAACTATTCTGATATGACATATCAGCTCGACATTAAAACGATGCATTTTGTATCGAAAAACGAATTGCTTTCGTTAAACGTCGTCTAGCAGAACTGTATTGAACAAAATATCGATCTACACCGAGAACCGAGATGTTCGGAGTTTCGAGTGATTCTGGCCTTCCCTAGCGAACGTCAACGCGTCGAAAACGTTTACTTCGTCCTAAAACCTGAACTTTTCACGTTGAACGTCGTCTCGCACGGCTGTATTAAACAAAACATCGATCTTCAACGAGAATCAAGGATTTGCATGTTTTAGGCAATTCAGAACTAATTAGCTCAACGTAAAAGTAAGAAATCCAATAATTTTGAGCAAAGAAAATGAATCTTGCCTGAAACGTGGTCTCGCACAGCTGAAACATCCGAAACTTTGAACTACACAGACGATCGAGCTTTTGCAAGTTTCGAGCAATTCCGTCATCTTAGCTCGACGTATATGTGTTTGATTCGGTTAATTCGTCCGAAAAAACGAAATTCTTCCATCAAATGACGTTTTGCAAGGCTGTATTGGACGAAATATCGACCACCGAAAAACGAGATGCCCCGAGATTTGAACGATTCTGTCATCTCAGCTTAACGGCTATGTGTCAAAATCGTTCGATTTGTCTAGAAACACAAATTTAGGGCATTTAACGTCGCCTCGAACGGCTGTATCGTACAAAACAACGAATTAGACTCAGAATCGAGATGGCCCGAGGTCCGAAGGATTACGGCATCTCAGCTCGACATAAAAGTATTGAAACTATACGAAATCCTCGCGTTAAACGTCGTTTCGTACAGCTTCCTTGAACAAAACATCAATTTACCCTCAGAATCGAAGTTTCCCGAGTTTTCTAACGTTTCTGTTATCTTAGCTGGACATAAGACGACAAAACTATGCACTTTCTCGTCGAAACACGATTTGCTGAGTTGGAACGGCGTGTCGCAAAACTGTATCGAACGAAATGTCGATCTACAGCGAGAACCGACATTTTTCGATTTTCGAACCCCTCTGGCCTCTGAGCTCGACGTCTTCGAGTCTAAATCGCTTATCTTGCTCAGAAACACGAAATTCATGCATTAAACGTCCTTTTGCACGGCTGTATCGTACGAAAAACTCATCAACGAAGATCGAGATGTCCTGATTTTTGGGCGATTTTCGCATGTCAGCTCAATCTGAGATGTTCGGAGTTTCGAGTGATTCTGGCCTTCCCTAGCGAACGTCAGCTCGTCGAAAACGTTTACTTTGTCCTAAAACCTGAACTTTTCACGTTGAACTTCGTCTCGCACGGCTGTATTGAACAAAACATCGATCTTCAACGAGAATCAAGGATTTGCATGTTTTACGCAATTTAGAACTAATTAGCTCAACGTAAAAGTAAGAAATCCAATAATTTTGAGCAAATAAAATGATTCTTGCCTCAAACGTGGTCTCGCACAGCTGAAACATCCGTAACTTTAAACTACACAGACAATCGAGCTTTTGCAAGTTTCGAGCAATTCCGTCATCTTATCTCGACGTATATGTGTTAGATTCGGTTCATTCGTCCGAAAAAACGAAATTCTTCCATCAAACGATGTTTTGCAAGGCTGTATTGGACGAAATATCGACCACCGAAAATCGAGATGCCCCGAGATTTGAACGATTCTGTCATCTCAGCTCAACGGCTATGTGTCAAAATCGTTCGATTTGTCTAGAAACACGAATTTCGGGCATTTAACGTCGCCCTCGAATGGCTGTATCGTACAAAACAACGATTTACACCGAGATCCGAGATGTCCCGAGGTCCGAAGCATTTTGGCATCTCAGCTTGACATAAAAGTTTTAAAACTATACGAAATCCTTTCGTTAAACGTCGTTTCGTACAGCTTCCTCGATTAAAACATCAATTCATACTCAGAATCGAGATTTCCCGAGTTATCTAACGTTTCTGTTATCTTAGCTGGACGTAAGAACGACAAAACTATGCACTTTCTCGTCGAAACACGATTTGCTCAGTTGGAACGTCGTGTCGCAAAACTGTATCGAACGAAATGTCGATTTACAGCGAGAACCGAAATTTTTCGATTTTCGAACCCCTCTGGCCTCTAAGCTCGACGTCTTTGTGTCTAAATCGCTTATCTTGCTCAGAAACACGAAATTCATGCATTAAACGTCTTTTTGCACGGCTGTATCGTACGAAAAATTGATCACCGAGGATCGAGATGTCCTGATTTTTGGGCGATTTTTGCCTGTCAGCTCAATCTAAGGGTCTCAAATTTGTTCAATTTATCCATAAACACGGAAATATTGCATTGATCATCGTCTTTCACGGCTGTATCGAGTGAAAAATGAAACCCCGAGAAACGAGATTTTCCTAGTTTCAAACGATTCTGGCGTCTGAGCTCGACATAAAAGTGTTTAAAATATGCATTTTGTTTCGAAAAACGAATATCTTGCGTTAATCATCGTCTCGCTCAACTATATCGACCGAAACATCGATCTACACGTAGAATCGCGATGTACCGAGTTTCTAACTATTCTGATATGACATATCAGCTCGACATTAAAACGATGCATTTTGTATCGAAAAACGAATTGCTTTCGTTAAACGTCGTCTAGCAGAACTGTATTGAACAAAATATCGATCTACACCGAGAACCGAGATGTTCGGAGTTTCGAGTGATTCTGGCCTTCCCTAGCGAACGTCAACGCGTCGAAAACGTTTACTTCGTCCTAAAACCTGAACTTTTCACGTTGAACGTCGTCTCGCACGGCTGTATTGAACAAAACATCGATCTTCAACGAGAATCAAGGATTTGCATGTTTTAGGCAATTCAGAACTAATTGGCTCAACGTAAAAGTAAGAAATCCAATAATTTTGAGCAAAGAAAATGATTCTTGCCTGAAACGTGGTCTCGCACAGCTGAAACATCCGAAACTTTGAACTACACAGACGATCGAGCTTTTGCAAGTTCCGAGCAATTCCGTCATCTTAGCTCGACGTATATGTGTTTGATTCGGTTAATTCGTCCGAAAAAACGAAATTCTTTCATCAAACGACGTTTTGCAAGGCTGTATTGGACGAAATATCGACCACCGAAAAACGAGATGCCCCGAGATTTGAACGATTCTGTCATCTCAGGTTAACGGCTATGTGTCAAAATCGTTCGATTTGTCTAGAAACACAAATTTAGGGCATTTAACGTCGCCTCGAACGGCTGTATCGTACAAAACAACGAATTAGACTCAGAATCGAGATGGCCCGAGGTCCGAAGGATTACGGCATCTCAGCTCGACATAAAAGTATTGAAACTATACGAAATCCTCGCGTTAAACGTCGTTTCGTACAGCTTTCTTGAACAAAACATCAATTTACCCTCAGAATCGAAGTTTCCCGAGTTTTCTAACGTTTCTGTTATCTTAGCTGGACATAAGAACGACAAAACTATGCACTTTCTCGTCGAAACACGATTTGCTGAGTTGGAACGGCGTGTCGCAAAACTGTATCGAACGAAATGTCGATCTACAGCGAGAACCGACATTTTTCGATTTTCGAACCCCTCTGGCCTCTGAGCTCGACGTCTTCGAGTCTAAATCGCTTATCTTGCTCAGAAACACGAATTTCATGCATTAAACGTCCTTTTGCACGGCTGTATCGTACGAAAAACTCATCAACGAAGATCGAGATGTCCTGATTTTTGGGCGATTTTCGCATGTCAGCTCAATCTGAGGGTCTCAAATTTGTTCGATTTAACCAGAAACACGGAAATCTTGCATCGATCATCGTCTTGCAAGGCTTTATCGAGCAAAAAATCGAACACCGAGAAACGAGATTTTCCTAGTTTCAAACGATTCTGGCATCTGAACTGGACATAAA
>OX453039.1:6614485-6656740 GCA_949699805.1 Tromatobia lineatoria | reverse complement strand
AATAGACCACGTGGGATCACTTATATACCTAAATGCACGTAGCTTGTTAAAAAAATAAAGATGAGATAGAAGAGCTAGTAGTTAATAAAATGAAACCAGTGATATATAGCATTATCGGAAACGCGTACAATAGAAGAAATGGACGATGAGGAGTTTAAAAATAAGCGGGATATACAGTAATCCGATGCGATAGTGAAAATAGGAGAACTGGAAGGAAGTAGCAATGTACGTTAATAATAAAATTGAATATAAAATAAGAATTAATAAAAAAGAGGAAAGGGACCTATTGGGTCTATAGGTATTACGTGTGAACATTAATAATACTAAAACAACGATCGTAAACGAATATACCACTCACCTAGTGCTAGTGATGCGACGTTTATTGAAGGAATGGAAAAAATTAGCCGATGGAATTGTACGGAGAGGGAAAATTGCTTATGTATTGGAGATTTTAATATAGACGTAAACGAAAATTCATTTTACTCAAGACGACTATTAAATGTGTTCGCAGAGAGGGGCATGAAACAGTATGTTACGGAATCGACAAGAATTGAATACGGGACAAATACTATAATAGACTTAGTTTTCAGTAACATAAGAAGAGAGGTAAAAGTAATAAACTCCCCAAAAATAACCGATCATGCAATACTAGGTATAAGAATCAATTATAACAAAAAAGACGAATATTTATACATATAGAAGAGATTTTAAAAAGTTTGACATAGAACGGTTTTGAGATTAAGCTCGCAGAAACATGGACAAAGTTGGACATTAGAGACACGGACTATACACAGTATAACAATTATGTAAATAAAATCATTGCGACAATAACAGACACACTAAACATAGAAGCACCAGTAACAAAAACAAAATATAGAGTTGCGAGCGACGACAAAAAATGGTTCACCCAAGAAGTAAAGAAACTGATTATAGAAAGAGACAATTTATTCAGATTAGCAAAAGATAGTGACAACATAAGTGATTGGGATAATTTCAGGCGGAAAAGAAATGAAGTAGTTGATACCCTAAGACGAACGAAAAAAGATTACTATGAGCAAAAAGTTGATAATAATAAGCATAATAGCGCCGAAATGTGGAAAACGTTAAAAGAAAATAATAAATGAGTAACACTCAAGAAATCGATTACTCAGAGGTGTATAAGTTTCAATGGGATGCTGATTTAAGAAATAAAGAAAATTGCAAACAGCTTTAACAATTATTATATAGACAGCATTGAGGAAATCGTCCAAAGTATACAATTAGTGCAAAATGAAAACGAAGCTAGTCATAATATTTATTACACGGATCAAAAACTTGAAAAATTTAAGAATGTTACGGAAGAAGAATTAGACGAAATAATAACAAAAATTACCAAAGAAGAAAGGGACACAAGATGGGGTATCAACGGTAATATTGAAACATGCGTACAACGTACTACGAAAAGAATTCTTAAAAATAATAAATGACTCGCTAAGCCTCGGGGTTTTCCCTGAAAAAATGGAAAACATCCGAAATAATACCGATACGGAAAATAAGGAAGACTATAAAATCCGAAGAATTTAGGCCAATCAATATGCTACCACAATATGAAAAAGTTCTTGAAACTATTGTAAAAAAACAGATAACAACATATTTAGAAAAAAACAAATTACTAGTAGACAAACAATACGGGTTCAGAGAAGGGAAGTCATGCGAAGATGCGTTACAACGACTATTAATGAAATGGAAACAAGTAATAAGCAAAGGCAAAATTGTTGGCACTATATTTATTGACCTAAAAAGAGCGTTTGAAACGATAGACAGAGGTATCCTCATACAAAAAATGAACAAATATGGAATACAGGGCAAGGCGCTTGAATGGCTAAATTCATATTTAACAGACCGATCGCAGATAGTAACAATTAATGGAGTAAATTCAGAGCCGTTACAAACTAAATATGGTGTCCCACAGGGATCGGTAATTGGACCCCTGCTATTTATAATATACATAAACGACATATTAGAGGACATAGTGGACGGTTGTGATATTGTATTATTCGCCGACGACATGATTATATATGCAGAAGCAGAAGGATCAGTAGACCTTGAACTAAAACTGAACAGGCAATTGGCGAAAACGGAAACATGGCTGTGCAAAAATAAACTTAAAATCAACGCGAAAAAGACTAATTTTATGATAATAAGAGGACCAAAACAAAGAAAAGGTGACCATGTGACTATAAAAACAAAAAGTGGTGAACAACTGGAAAGGGTATGGGAATACAAGTATCTTGGTGTAGTAATAGACTCAAGGTTAAACTTTAGTGCTCATAAAGATTTTATCAATAAAAAAGTGGGTAAAAAAATAAGGTTCTTAAACAGAGTAGGAAAGTTTCTTTCACCGTTCACACGATGCACCATTTACAAATCAATAATAGCACCACATTTCGAATACTGCTGCACAGTAATGTTAAATATGAATAAAACTAATGTAGAAGCGTTACAAAAACTCCAAAATAGAGCCATGCGAGTGATATTACAATGTAGAATCGATACGAGAGTAAAGGACATGTTGAATGCGCTGTGTTTTATGACTGTAAGAGAGAGAATCGAATATAATGTAATAATATATGTACATAAAATGATACTGAATGATAAACAAAAACTCGAATCTGATAGAATACTGAAGTATGTTGGGGACAGAGACGGGATGAAAACGAGACAAGCAAAGAACTTGATAGTTAATTTTAGAGAACGGATGATCGGACAGCGCGATTTAATGTATGATGGACTGAAAATATACAATGATCTTCCGGAAAGTATGAAAAATGCGAAAAGCGTGAAAGAATTGAAAAGTAGTTTGGCGCAGTATGTTAAAAAAGATAGGCGATGAATGTAAAAGTAAAAGCGTAAAGTAAGCGTCGCAGCGACCAAAAGGAAGGGGAGGGGGGGAGGGGGTATACGGATAAGTATAGTATAAGTATATAGTGTGTAGAATTTATAATCATTAGTTGTAAGGTAAATGTGTAGCGCTAAGCGCAAACTAGCTACCAGCTAAATAAATAGAAATAGACTCTCTCTCTCTCTCTCTCTCTCTCTCTCTCTCTCTCTCTCTCTCTCTCTCTCTCTCTCTCTCTCTCTCTCTCTCTCTCTCTCTCTCTCTCTCTCTCTCTCTCTCTCTCTCTCTCTCTCTCTCTCTGTCACACTGTCACTGTCCCCGTTTCCGTCTCCGTCTCCGTCTACGTCTTTGTCTCTGACCAGGAGACCTGGACACCGAAAACTATGAAGAAGTCGACCCGGACACCAAAATCTATAGAGAATTTGATCTGGACACCGAAAACTAAGGATAGGTCGACCTGGACACCGAAAACTATAGAGAGGTCAATCTGGACAATGAAAGCTTCAAAGCAATCAACCTGGACAAATTTAAAGACCAGGTTCATTTCTTCATAGGTTTTGGCTTGCAGAATTTATTTACTTATTATTTGTAAACCACATTTCTCGAAGTTTCAGACCGTGTTG
Source organism: Tromatobia lineatoria (assembly GCA_949699805.1). Classification (NCBI taxonomy): domain Eukaryota; kingdom Metazoa; phylum Arthropoda; class Insecta; order Hymenoptera; family Ichneumonidae; genus Tromatobia; species Tromatobia lineatoria. Next base: position 6,653,239 of record OX453039.1, on the reverse strand, counting down.
AGTGTCCTGACATGAAAATCTGGAAACGTATGTTTCCTCGAAAACAATATTTCGTCTATGAGAAAGCAATACCTGATTCACAAGGATAAATTTTCAATTATACTAGAAACTGTGAAGCAGAGCAAAGTGGTAACGTGCATCGATCCGTAATTTCCAGAAAAAAACCAAGTCCTTATAAAGCAGGTGACACTTATATATTCTTTAATTTTACTTTCACCCAAGAAAGATTATATGGCTGAGTGGCTAAGGTAACAGCATACATACTACGCTGAGCGGCCCGGGTTCAAGTCCCGTGATCGACATTTTTTACTGGATTTGACAACTAAATATGATTGTTCAATTGAATCAAACTGAAAACACAATTTTGGAGAGAATCTTGAACAGAATCTTGAAAAGAATCTTGAAAAGAATCTTGAAAAGAATCTTGAAAAGAATCTTGAAAAGAATCTTGAAAAGAATCTTGAAAAGAATCTTGAAAAGAATCTTGAAAAGAATCTTGAAAAGAATCTTGAAAAGAATCTTGAAAAGAATCTTGAAAAGAATCTTGAAAAGAATCTTGAAAAGAATCTTGAAAAGAATCTTGAAAAGAATCTTGAAAAGAATCTTGAAAAGAATCTTGAAAAGAATCTTGAAAAGAATCTTGAAAAGAATCTTGAAAAGAATCTTGAAAAGAATCTTGAAAAGAATCTTGAAAAGAATCTTGAAAAGAATCTTGAAAAGAATCTTGAAAAGAATCTTGAAAAGAATCTTGAAAAGAATCTTGAAAAGAATCTTGAAAAGAATCTTGAAAAGAATCTTGAAAAGAATCTTGAAAAGAATCTTGAAAAGAATCTTGAAAAGAATCTTGAAAAGAATCTTGAAAAGAATCTTGAAAAGAATCTTGAAAAGAATCTTGAAAAGAATCTTGAAAAGAATCTTGAAAAGAATCTTGAAAAGAATCTTGAAAAGAATCTTGAAAAGAATCTTGAAAAGAATCTTGAAAAGAATATTTGAAAGAATCTTGGAAAGAATCTTGAAAAGAATCTTTAAAAGAATCTTGAAAAGAATCTTTAAAAGAATCTTTAAAAGAATCTTTAAAAGAATCTTTAAAAGAATCTTTAAAAGAATCTTTAAAATAATCTTTAAAAGAATCTTTAAAAGAATCTTTAAAAGAATCTTTAAAAAGAATTTTTAATGCGTAGAAAGAATCTTCTTTCTACGCGGGGTGCTATTTTGTTAAGTCCCGTGTATTGCACGCCGCGATTGCCGCAGTGTTGTCAACACGTAGTAAGATATCGCAGTTACTCATTTCCTTTGCGAAACACTTGAGATCCATCTAAACAGCGATCAGCTCTGAGTAATATCAATTACAATGTAATTGATGTTACTTACAATTACAGTAATATCATATCAATGAAGCTTTTTCTCGGAGGGTTTCCAAAACCCGTGAGTGCTTTCGCCGCCACAAAAATGTCCCCATCCAGAATTTGACGAGTCCGAAAAAATCTCCAAAACGAATCTAGAACTCCTTATAGGGTTGACCGACCGCGATATGTTTCTTCGCCACTGCGTAAAATCGTCCGGAAGACTATCAGAAAAAACAATTTGAGCATCGTAATCTCCGCTAATAAGCAGCGTGAGAAACTTTTCTCGTTCGAAATTTTTTTGTGCAAGCCCATCCGCAAGCTATGACTTCACATGCGTTAACTAGTTTACCGATGACGCGAGCGAATTCCTGAATAGTGCAGACCCTTCTTCTGCTAAAATCCTCAATGAGTTCTAGAATCTTTTCTCTTTTCCGATCGGGCAACTCTAGTGCCATTATTTGAAAATTAATTATAAAGCCCAAGAAGGGGTAAATCATGCTCGGGACTAGCTCACTCTTCTTGTAACTAATTAGGAAGCCAAGAGATTCTAGAATAGAATAGAATTGAATAGAATTGAATATTTTTATTGGATCTAGGGAAAATAAAATCCCTAAAGGACCATAAGCATACAGACAAGCAAAGGTGACAGAGTAGTAAGTTTAGTACAGAGAGCGGTGATTAGTAGCGAGCCGTAATACATCAACTAAATAGTAATGATATAAGCAGAAGATAGCACAGTAAGGTTCCTATTAGGCTGGGCTATGGGCTTCAAGGCGTTCGCACGCAAGGAGGGGCCAGAGAAGCCGGGATTTGAAGGAGTCAAACGTCACAGCGTTAGTAATGTTAATGGGTAGCGCATTCGAAAAGTGTGTGCCGAGGACAAGAAAATATTTTCGGTAGAGGGACGTCCGCACAGTCGGCGCTCGTAGCGTGTTAGTGCGCCCTTCGATGACTCGAGGATTAACGCGATCTCGTAGAATAAGTGAGTCGGCGAGGTAAGATGGGGTACCGCTTCGAATCAAGGAGTAGAAAACAAAGCCAACAAAGTATAGCCCTCTGTTCCTGACTGTGATCCATCCAAGTGAGCGCCGGCTCGCAGATGTGTTCGACTCGCCTAATGTTCAGGGTGAACCTCACAGAGGCATTAAAGGCACGCTGTAGCTTGTTGTTAAGACCCGCGGGGATATCGCTTAGTACTGCCGAGCAGTAGTCAAAGTGGGGAAGGACCAGAGTCCTCACGAGCCATTTTCGGGTTTCGGAGTCTAAGAGCTTCGAACTTCGGTACAATAGCACGAGACAGCCATAAACGCGTTTTCTTATAGCTGAGACTTGGTCATCCCATCTGAGAGAGTTGCTTATTAGGACTCCAAGATATCGTAACGAAGTAACATTAACAATAGGCTCGTTAAGTACGTACAGGTGGGGAAGACAGGCGAAATCTAAATTGTTTAGGTAGCGAGCAGAGCCGAGAATCATCGCTTTGCTTTAAGAGAGGTTAAGAGACAGTGAGTTTCGCGTAGACCAGGCGTAAATGCTCCTGATTTCTTTGTTTACAAGGTCAACAGAGGCATCAAGATCGTCAATCGGACATTGATAATAGATAACCAAGTCATCGGCGTACAAGAGATGAGAACATGTTTGGAAGGCCGCAGGCAGATCACTAAGATGGAGACTAAAAAGTAATGGCCCAAGAACGCTGCCCTGAGGAACGCCCGATGCTACCGACACCCATGTTGACATGCTTCCATCAGGTAAACGGACTGCCTGAGACCTTCCGCATAGGTACGAAGTAAACCACTTTAGAGCAGCAGCTGAAAAACCAAGAGAAGCAAGCTTCTGCAATAGAGATAGATGGCAGACCGTGTCAAAAGCTTTACTAAAGTCGAAGAAAACTGTTAAGGTAAGAAAGCGTTTGTCTATGCCTAGTCTAACATAGTCAGTGAACTCGAGTAGAGCAGTTTGCGTGCTGTGATTCTTGCGGAAACCAGCTTGCAGCGGATCCAATAGATTGTTATTGACGAGCCATTTTATTAGCTGATCATGAGCAAGCCTCTCAACGGTTTTAGAGAGTGTACATAGGATAGAAATAGGGCGAAAGTCAGAGGGCGTGGTAGGCGAGGGGACTTTATTGATAGGGGTAATGACCGCGGAGCGCCAGGAGGAAGGAAAAGTGGAAGTGCTTAAAGAAAAGTTGATCAGGTGAGCGATTTGCGGGAGGAGTATGCTAGAAACGAGTTGAAGATAGGAGGCAGGAAGAAGGTCAGTTCCTGCGGAGTTGGACGAGCTAGGGGGAAGAGCGGTGGAAACGTCTGCAGGCGAGGCGTTAATAAATGCGAAGCGGTTATAGTTCAATTCAGGAAGATTGTAGGGGATGCTGGAGATGAGTGACGTCGAGAGAGGAGGAGGGGTAGTGAAGACCGAGCAAAAGGCCTGATTAAGATCATCCGGTGAAAAATCAATAGGCAAAGAAGAACGCTTGGATTGGACTAGCCCGAGACGTCGAAGTTCGTCCCAGGCCTGCCGCGAACCACGACAAGAGGTTACCCGATTACTAATATGCTGTCTTTTTGCATCGGCGATAGCTAGCTTCACTCTGTTTCTCAGCTGTTGGTATGCCGACAAGAGTAAGGAGTTTCCAGGTCCAAGCTTCTTGCTTCTCCGGTACCTGCGATAAGTCTGATCTCGCAGCTTCATTCTAGCCCTAATAACTGAGGTAATCCAAGGCGCAGGCGGTCGAGATAAACTGTCTTCAGTGGCGCAAGCTTTTCTGGTATTTCACGAACCGAAGCACCAAGGAGATCAAGCTTGACGTCAATGCAAGTAGAAGCGTCAAAGGAAGCCCAGTCAAGGCTCGATGAGTGCGCAGTGAGCTCAGAGGTGCTTATGTTCCTTAGAGCACGGTATCGAAAAACCCGGGATGGTGAGTCAGGGATAGAAACGTCGAACATGATCGCAATTCGGTCATGCCCAGAGAGAAAGGGTGTTGACGATTGTTCAGTCGAAACGACCTTTGACTCGTTACTCACCGCGCAAATATCAAGCCAAGTGTCGGAGGTACTAGTATGGTGGGTCGGTTCGAAGGTGACGATTGTAAGGCTGTGCTCTCGAAAAAATGTCTTGAGATAATCCGCTTGATTCGATGTGCTTAATAAATCGACATTGAAATCGCCAAGTATAATAACATCAGAGTAGTTAAGTAAATGAGGAGCTATATCATCTTCAAAGTAATTTAAAAGATCAAGACGAGGCGGGCGATACACAACAGCAAGCAGCAGCTTTGTCCCAGTCAGACAACGGGCCTCACACACGAGATACTCCGGCTTCGCGGCGTAGACCTGCGGCGAGGCAGCGACAACTCGAATCTGAAGCGAGGTGTGAAAGTAGAATGCGACCCCGCCTCCTCTCTTTTCAAGCCTGTCATTACGAATTAGACGAAAAAACGGAATACAAACATAATTATCCACTATATCTTGATTAAGCCAAGTCTCAGATACAGCAATTACATGGTGGAAATTATTGTAGAAAAAGTCTCTGAATTCGTCAATGTGTGCTGGCAACGATTGTGCATTGACGTGGCATACGCGGAGCGAGGAGAAATCAGTAGACGAAGCCTGTATAGTTATCCGAAGTGGAGCAGCCGCAGAGACCGATTGCCGTCATTCCGCTATCTTATCCGAGTCGAGCGGAGGTATGGTGGTGGGAGAAGAAGTAGTAGCGGTGGCAGACGTTGTTCCCATCGTTGTCAGCGTTGTGGTGTGTGCAAGCGGTGTCTGTCGGGGGATGATCGAGCCTGTGGTGGGGCACCCTGGCCAATAGCTGAGATCAAATCGCTGGTCGACCGCATTTGTAGTGACAACTGATGCTCCGGGGGGAGGGGGGCCAGAGACGCGGTGGGAACGCTGCTGTTTTGCCGTTGACTATTGACAAGACTCGACCTCTCCCTTGCCTTACAACCAGCGGTAGCGTGAGTGCTACTGAGAGGCGATGATTGCAGAGCTGGTTGGATGTACGTGTGCTGTGATGGGGGAGGGTGCGAAGGAGCCTCAAGCGACTGCCCCGATAAAACTTGACGTGGAGCTTTCCGGATGTCGGTGATAATCCGAGGCCCTTCATTGCGTGTGACAAGTCGCAACCCTTTCTCACCTCTTTCAGTGCGCAGTTTGAGTTCATCGCGCAGCTCACGACACGCGGCGTCTTGAGCGGGTGTTCTGTCGGACCGTATCGTGACTCGAGCGTAGCGCTGATGCTGACGTAGGATCCCAATGGCACGAAAAATTGCGAAGACGGACGCCTGTGAGGGGAGCACAACCTTGATGGGCCGAGTGCGCTGAAATTGAAACGCGGTGCTACTGCGCACTCCTAGACGGAAGATTGATACTTCAGCGGCAGAGATACTGGGCAAAAAATGGGCGAGCAGCTCGAGTATTGCTGTATTGTCAGCTGCTAGAGTAGTACGTTCCTCAAGGCCGAAGATGATTATGTTGCATTTCCTTTTTTCTCGCTCTGAAAGTTCTTGATACACTGCATTTACATCCAAGTAACCAGCGGTGGCGGTTTCGGTGTGAGTTGCTTGTAGAGAAGGTTGAGCAGCGATAGCATCGATGCGAGAGGAAAGCTGCATGAAGTTGGAGTCGACGGTGTCTGAAAGCTCCACGTTTTTCGCACGTAGAGAAGCAATAGCAGATTCGGTATTATCAAGGCGGGAGAGAACATTGTCAATTTTTAGGGAGAGCGCAGAGATAAGTCTGCCGAAAGAAGTTTCTAGTCCCTGAATGCCTGCTTGAAAGCTAACAGTGTCGAGTGCAGCAGGAGGAGGCCCCGTAAGCGAATGGTGCGTAGTAGAAGCAGTACTGGGTGATAGAGGAAGAGGTGTGCTTTGCGGGCTCAGTGGAAGGGATCCTCTAACGTCAGAATCAGCTGACGGCACTGTCAGGCTGGCAGCTGGTTCTAGAGCAAGTTCAATACACGATGGGCACTGAAAAAGCGTCGGGTCTGAGGGAAGCTTACTAAGGCCAGAGATTTTCAAAATACACTTCCCGTGAAATACGCGTCCACACTGCCCATAACACCTAAGGTGCGGAGCCGAGGGGCCTTGCTTCCCGCAGTGACCGCCCTTAACCGTCATCGCGCGCAAGAGCTAACTGAAGCAATCAAAACAATAACAAGGACAAGAGTGTTTACACAGGATAGGCCAAGAACGGGAGCCAGTCTACAGTCAAACGGCCGCACACCACCCGATCGAACCGGAAAAATGCAGAATATGCAGCAACCACGGCAATTTGGAGTGCGCTCACTAGGCAAGACGAACCGTCAACACAACGCGAAGCTGCCCAAGTCAACGTAGGCGCGAAATAAGGGAGAGTTAGCTGTTTTAGAACTGATTTGATTGTAGGTAAACAAAGCTGAGGTAAAAGCGTGCTGTCAGTTCGAGCGCTGATACTATACACTATTTTAGTATATGCAATGTAATTTTGAGGTTATCGGCACACGAGGCCCTAATCGACCCGATATATCGTCTAGATATATTGTAGACGCAAGTCCTTAACTCCAGAAATAGTTTACAACGGGCTTTAGAATCTTTGTAAACACAAACGGAGCTGTAGACAGACCGAATGGGAGGCAAACGAATTCATACATTAAATTGTCGTAGGTGAATCTAAGATATTTGTGACTTTCACAATGCACAGATACTAAAAAATATGCCTCTTGCAGATCGATACTGCACATGAAACTATTGAGCGAAACTAGTTTTGTCGCCCTTCGAATGTCTTCCATTTTGAAATGTTTCCTTGAAATGAAATCGTTAAGTTGTTTCAAATTAAGCACGAATCTCATTGAACCGTGCGACTTAGGTACAAGAAAATAAGGTGAAACAAACTGATTTTCGCAAGGGGAACATGGTTCGACTGCGCCTATGTCAACCAGATTCTTCATCGCGCAATTCATTTCCGTATCGTCGTATGGCGGTATGAATGGAAGTGTTTTTTGAGTCGGAGGACGCACAACCTCGATTTTATGCTGCTCCTTTGATGCTATCTATTACGAAAGAATCTTTTTCAATTTTTTTTTTCATTCTCTCATGAAACTGCGAAGTCGACCAGCGTATTGAGTTTCCTTTAGTATTTCTTCGGAAGGCTCGACGTTCGGCTTTGACTCTGCTGGAGAAAGCGATCGTGATCTTGACCCTTCTGATGAGTTTGCGTCAATGGTTTCTGTGCGAATCGGACAAATTTCCGACCTCCTCTTTGGTTGTTGTCCGCCTGAAACCCTCCTCTGTTTGTTATCGCAGACGAGCCTTTCCAGTTACCGGAGCTGCCTCCTTGTTGAGGTTGCTTCTTCGTTGTCGGTTTCAAATCGAGGCCAGCTTTCTCGATGGTTTTTTATGCATTTTATCTTTTCCGTTAAATCATCACCAATTAGAAATGTGCCGGGCTTCGTTTCTTCCAACATCCCCTTGACTTTTTTTTATCGAGGGACGGAACAAGAATCGCTCTTCGGGAGATCGTATCGAGGCGGTGTGCGCCCGTTCACAATCGTCCAGCGTCAGCAAAATATTTGAGCAGTTTATATTCATCAATACCTTCCTCGTTCGGTGTAAGCAAAATGCTGATTCCGGTCTCCAATGCTGCCATTACCATTCCACGGATGTTTTGTGCATTCATGAGATATTTATCTCGTTTGACGGCCGTCTCGGAAACCGGAACAGCCACCTCCGGATTTAATTTGGGTACTTCCAAATTACAATTTCCCACGCGTGAATATTTTGCCTGCAACTTGGCGTGATCTTCCTTTATGAATCCTTCTATGATCCACTTGTCCCAATTTGCAGCCAATGTTGCATTCAGCTGCAATTTTGGTGTTCGAGGCTTTGGGTCGATACCTAGAATTCTCATCGAAGCTCTCCGCAGAGTGCTCAACACCTTCGTCCAGGCACCTTCGCAGACTGACTCTCCGCAAATGAAGTTTCAGGCTTTTCATCTGGTTCTTTCGCAGGATGACTCTGCGCATTTGTCTCTTCAGACACATTACCTATAACACATGTCGCAGTTGTCTCACGGTGTACTCTTGAAAACAACCTTCGTACGGGCTATGTCGCCGAGTCAGAGGCCATTTTGATATGAAAATATATATAGATACATATATACTTTTTTAAACCAAAAACAAAAGACCAATAAACAAAAAAAAAGGACTCAAGGTTGTTCTCTCAGAGACAATCCTTCGAACGGGCCATCCCGCCGAGTCTAGGCCACAAATGTCACGCCACTCGGGTATATAGGTTATATTTTTCAACCCAAGCCAACTCTCCAAAAGGATGACTTTAAACGGTCCTTAAAACAAGAGAAACCGCCGAGTCTATGTAAGTCCTCATATGACAGAAAAGGAAAAACGACTATTCAATATTCATTTACCATAATCTCGTCTCTCGCAATCTTTCTCTTTGTCGCGAAGGGGTGGATCGCCGTTCTTTGAAACATTCTCGTCGTTGCTAGAAGCGTCGGAATCCGCCGCGTCTATGGATTCGATCAATTTTCTCAGTTTTTTTCAAGATTTTTCCATCATTCTTCCCATCAATCTTCGTACTCTTTTTTTTCTTATGTTTAGACATCGTAAACACTGATGAAATAAATAATTAGAACAATTTAAACAAATCTGAAAAAGTGAAGCTTTGAGAGAATACGTGCGCGACCACCGTGCATGAAAAACATTATGGCGTTGGGTAGGGAACGACCGAAGCGCCAGGCTACTGGGCTGCGTTCGTTTGTTCATTTTATCTCTGAATGCGTGGCACCATCGTGTGGAAAGTGGACGGTACTACATTGTAATCTCGAGAACGAGACTCGGAATATAATACGCGTTCAAGTGATGGAAATAAGTACGTCGCGAAATACTTTGCATAAATTCGAATAGACGGCGAATAAATAATATAAAGTATTCAGAAATAAGTAAAGTATTTTAGCCGACACGAAAATGTAATTTATTTCATACTATTTTCATTGCTGACTGCATAACTGCTTATGTCAATTCAACTCCACATATATTGTTGCACTTCCATATAGCATTGAAACAATAAAATATGAGATTGTACATATTTCAGTTATTGTTTCGATCTTATGTGGAATTGTAACAATAACATGCAGAGTAGAAATGATAAAAGCATTTTCGCAGTCTTCAGTCGATATGTTATTAAATGAATAATATTTCCCCTGTAAACCAAAGGTATGCATTTGTTAAGTATAGCAATATCTGTTAGCTTTAAATGTATACGGTGCTCCATACGCAGCTTAAGATTCACCGTAACATTCATTGCAATCGTTACAGGGCTTACTGCTTTTCGAATCAACTAAAAATTACTATGCCAGTAGTAATATACAGAGATATTATATAGGAGTAAGCCTAATTGAAGAGGAACTGTGGGCTGTGGCAATATTCTTTCACGATTAAAAATTAATTGTTTCAATATCGTCCGATCAGATTGCTTCACCAATTTACGAATTGATAAAGCAATTTGAACGGACAAAAATACAAAGATTTCGAATGTTTGATTCTCCCGCATAGGAAAATCGATAACAACGAAGTATTCGACATCGGTCGACTCACACCCCGAGTTACGATTTGCCAAACTTCCATCTTAGAAAATAAAAATATTACAGGCTGTCACGTCGAACCGTCATAACATCAGTTAATGAAAACATTTAGCCAAAGTCGAAATAATATATAATTTGAGTACTGGTTGAAAGTACTCTCTCCTAAGTTTTTCAGATTTTCAAATCGAATATTTCGAAAAATTGTGTATCTCTTTAAAGTCAATATATTTTGATAAATTTAAGTCATAGAAAAAGAATTGTTTCAACATAAAAGTTGTAGTTTCATGTTAATTTTTCAATGAAAATTTTCAGATAATTTCGCGACCCGATAATATTACTTCTTCGCATGAAAATGTAGATTTTTTAAACTATAAAAGGCTACGTTTTTTTGGCTGAAAAATTGCAGAATCTTTAAGCCTTATTGTTATTATGAAAAAAATTTTGGTTAAAAAATAATTTGTACTAAGTATTAAAAAAAAATGATGTCCGGATAACATTTTTTAGAAGTTTATAATAAACGAACTATTTTATTCATTTAACATCGCATCAAGTACAAATTTCAAATAAAAGTTGTTAACTTTTTTCTTCTCGATTTTTTTACTCCAGAACTTCGATCGGTCCCACTTTAACTATTTTTCTATGTTATTAATACATAGGCGCCAGGAATCTGTAATTTTGTCAGCAACAAAAAAGTAGCCTATTTGGTTAAAAGAATTATCTTTATATTTTTTAGCGAAAATGTAATGTTATCAGGTCACAAAATTATCTTAAAAATTTCATTGTAAAGTTCACATAAAACTACAACTTCGATGTTGGGGCAATTTATTATTAGATTCAAAATTCTGGAAAAATTAGGAGAGGGTACTTTCGAGTGGTAGTAAAATGTGTCCTATTATGAGACTAATCAAAGTGGTTTAACAAATAAGAGGCTGAATTGACGAAGAATCCCTCATATATCCTTTCCCTTCTGGCTATTGCCATCTGGTGGCAGCATGGGTAAGGTGGGCGAACATTTTTGTGTGAAGCTAGGATCCCGTCCGCGCAAAAACAAGTACATTTTTTGTAATATTTTAAAAATGTTTTGACATTTAAATCATAAAATCAGTGCACTGAGCAGGGTTGGGCATATTCGATTTTTTTTTATGCATGAATAATAAAATCATTTTGAACATGAATCATGCATCCACCTCGATTCAGGATCTGTTCATAAATTTAATCATGAATCAATCTCGATTCAGTAATCATTCAAAAAATGAAACATGAATCCATTCTATTCAATATTCATTTCAAAAATCAATAATCAGTCCACCTCAATTCGGTATTAATTCAAAAAATAGATAATGAATCTATTTCATCCAATATTCATTGCAAAAATAAAAACTGAATCTAACTCAATTCAGTGTTCGTTCAGTAATTCGGATATTTGGCATAAAATTGGATATTTGGATAAAACAGATGGAAAAAGTATCTGTGTTCATTTTATAAAATAATTTTATTTGTTAATATTATTCACATTAAACATTATTGAACATAGCATTAATTATAAGCGATGAGAACGTACATAAACCCGCATAGCAGCAACTTAGGTCATGGTGAATCGTACTCGTAATCAAAATATTGTCAACTTTCGGAAATAATTGAAGCCATAGATATAGTTAATAGATGGATCGTTAGTAATACATTGTGGTAGCGATAATTCAAGCCATGTTTTTTGGTGATCGTAATTCTATTGATGAAACGACACTGGTGCTTGCGCGGCCGGTATGCGGCTCTCGCGATCCCCCGACTTAAGCAGCATTGTTTGCGGCCATAACTTGGATGGGTGACTGCTTAGCCGCGCGACGGCTGGCTCCAGTGAGCGGGAGGTCCGTTCTTTTGAGGCCTCGGTGTTTATACTTAAGCAAGTTACTTTCGTGTATACACAGAGAAGTCAGAAGAATATACGGCTGTCTATACCGGTACGGGTTTACCGCAATTTCCACGTGCCCTCGGCAAATGCGGTACACTCAGCTAAGCTAAGTCAGCTGCGGACGCATTGGAGGTTAGGTTAGCTCAGTGAAGTGCGCGTAGGGAGTGATAGGGTACGAGTAAGGGTGGGAAGGGTAGTAAAAGGCGGTTGAAGCCATACCATGGAAGGAAGGAAATCTAGTTAATTAACAGAAGCTCTAGTTCTATTGATAAAAAAATATATGGTCACGCTAAATTAAGCAGATTAATACACTTCGAGAATAGTCCGCTAACAGCAATGACAGTTTCCGTTCTTACTTCCTATAATTATAGTAGACCGCTGACGTACGGGGTTTATCGTCATTGTTTTTATACACTGTAGTGTAGATTTTTAAATCCCGCAACACCACAAAGCCTGCGAGTTTTTCTCTTTATTTTTACCGTGAGCGCCAGGCGCTTTCGCGCCAGGGAAAACTCGTGATGGAAAGGCCAAGCTGCTTTTACTTGACTAGCCGCAGCCGTCAAAATATGGAGAGTGGCGGGATTATTATGGCTGGTTCTCGTATAATACGGAATAAAATAATCAAAGTTCTGTTTAACGCGATTTTCAGAACAACAAAAATATGTTTTATTTTCCTCGGACGATGTCCTAACAACAACAAAAAAGAACAAATTCGATCTTGATCGGCCGAAGCGAGTAACCGCACGTCGTGTCATCACACACGCACGCTCACACACGAATACACCCGAGCACACGAGAGAGGAGTCCTTAGAATTATAAGAGGGAATACAAACAAGAATAACTTTATTTTGGGTCAGTGTTTCCGACGAACTACCCGACTTATTTCAGGGAATAAAAATTATTAATTTCAAAGGGAATTTACTATGACAATCGCGCGCTTCTCCTCCCACTAAGCATCGCGATTTTTATCCTTTCTCCCTCTCTCTTAACTCTCACACACACAGTGCACGGAAACGATTACCACACACGAAACGAACATGTATCCCGACAATTTCCGCGGCACTCACTCTCTCACCGAAAAACACGGCTACTCAATCCACCGAAAAGAAAACGAATACCACGGGTACACACTCACTCGGGACAACACGATCATTCCCGCACACAGAGACTATTCCCGCGAATACGAGGGAACTAACAAAAATAAATAACAAGTGGCTTGCTCCGCGCAACACTCCCGACAGAACAATATTTCCAGAACGAATCTCATTTTCACACGACAACCACCACTTCCCCGTAAAGTCACGCGGAACTCACTTAACACCAAATTTCCGAACCATGTCGCTGCTAAGATTGCCAATCCATGTACTCTTAAACATCGGTAGTAGAACGGCTGCGATTGCGGCGTCACGTCCACTTCTTTCGACTTTAAAAAAGTCGATAAATCCCGCTTCCACGCTATCAATAAGTCCGTTCAGAATAGGTTTACAATTGCGTGAATTACGCTCCACTAGAATTGCCGATAGCCGTCTTCGCACTGAAGTCAAGCTAATTGTTTGATAGCCTTGTAAACATTTCTCTCCTTGTAAGTTATCGATGATTTCGGCGATATGTCTCAAGCAAAAGAAATACTCTTCAATGTCATCGTCAACCGAATACCTCAAGGGAGTTTTGTCAGCAGTCACGTCGCTGTGCTTATGGATTTCAACACGTAGACTCATAATTTGTTGCAATGACAAAAACAATGAGTTCCAGCGTACCACTGTTGGCCTAGTCAATGCTACACCTATGGTTTCCGTGTAATGGTATTGATGACCGTACCATTTTCCACAGAGCACTGCCGCTAGCGTGATATGCGTGTGCTTAATCGACTTTAACACATCACATCACGTGATTTGGTAGATGAATTTTCGAGTCGTCCTTGTATACGGCAGTATCTGTATTTATATCTGGTGTTGAATTATTATCATCGTCTGTTTGCTCATCGTCATCTTCGTCATCATTTCCATCTTCGAAAATGTCATCAGATGTTACCGGTACTTGAAATTCTCGGAAAGCCTTAACAAAATTAGATCCATTATCTGTAACTGTAGCTATAATTTCTCCTCTACCGGGACCAAAAGACGAATGAATCGTTGTTAACAATTCGGCGATCCCACTTCTTATAGATGTAGCGTTATACAAAGCAAAAAAAAATGATGAAGTAATTTTCAAGGTTCCATCTTGCAGGCTTTGATCCATATTAGTCCGCATGTGAACTGTATTTCAACCGGGTATCTCGTAGAATATATCATGTACTGATATATTCAATTCGGGATACGAGTGCAGTAATATTTACGAATTTTTATATCAAGTCTCCTATTTTTCATTGGATTTTATGAAAAGTATTGTAATTTTCCATCTAACTTACATATAAAATTGAATATAAGAGTTTTTGTAGAAGAGGTTCCTTCACACATAATGGAAACTTACAATAATTTGTTTTCACAGTAGACAACGTTAATATTTCTACAATTCAAAATTCTATTAAACACGAACCTCTGTACCGATCTTCACAAATTTTAATATCTACCATAGCTGCATATTAATTCATCTTTATAGAAGATTCAAACACGGCTGGCCAAAGTTGACTTCAATTATAACGAAAACATAATTATTTTCGGAAATTCAAAATTCTATCAAATCAGAACTCCTTTATAGACTTAGCTCAAATTCAATACCGACAGTACATTTCATTATTTCATTTGTTGATAACAATTTAACTCACTAGCTAAAGAATTGCGACAGATGAAAAATATTCAGTTATTTCGAGGAATGTAGTCTTATAAATTCTAGAAAGATTGTTCAATCTTGTCGTGAGTTTATACATAGGAAGGAGCGCTACATTTTGATATTTAATATTTATTCATTTTTATATTCTTTGAAGGGACTTCATTTGTGCCTCTTCTCGAACCTTACAAGGACGAATAATACATATAACTCGCATTCTATTTCAAATGCCAGTTTTTTCAACCCAAACATTTTGTATTTTATTTGTACACTGAGAAAAATATATAGTAGAATAGTTAATCCAACTATACCGATATAATTTCCAGAGGAGGGAGATTATATCGATCGTTACTGGATACTATATATTTGATAACTTGAGCTATTATTATGTTTGCAGCTATTGTTTTTTCTCATTGTCGTAACTATAAAGTTTAATCGTCCCTCTTAGGAATTATATTGTATGGTAAAGTATAGTATTGTTGCTACCAAGTTTTTTCTCAGAGTATTGGTCGTGGCGCTGAAAGAAGTAAAACTTTGGAATTTTTGCTTAGTAGTATAGTATTTAGTAGTTATTCAGTATTCACGATGTATACTGAACCAAAATTTTCTAACCATTTATTACTTGGAAATTACTAATCTACAAAACGAATGAAATAATTTGATAGATTGTAGATAAAGTTGTTGTAATATAATTTTATGAGTTCTATTGTGTGCCTGCTCACGTATTTTAGCTTGACATTTTTATTACTCATATATAATCGAGAATCGTTTTTATTATATACGATATTTAAATTCAAAGTCGAAAGTGATTCATGCATCAAAGCAAGCTATCAATAATGACGGCTGCATAAATATCACGACATATGGTCGTTAAAAATGAGCACGTCGCTACAGCGTTTTTCACAACACTTTACCTCACCCCCGTACGAGCTATGATTACCGCTGGAAACATCGGATCTATAAGCACTTCGCGTTTTACACTGGTTTCGAAATGGACTATTCTGGAATAAATACTAAATGTAGCGAATTTATTACATATCTTAGGATAAATACTAAAATGAATTGAATTAAGCTGTATTCATTATCCATTTTTATAATGAATATCAAATCAAATGGATTTACTATTTATTTTTGGAATGAATATTGAATTGTAATAGATTCATGATTTATTTTTTAAATGAATGCTGAAACAAGGTGGATTCATTTTTATTTTTTGAATGAATACTAAAACAAGGTGGATTAATTTTTATTTTTTGAATGAATACTGAAACAAGGTGGATTAATTTTTATTTTTTCGATGAATACTGAATCAAAGTGGATTAATTTTTATTTTTTAGATGAATACTGAATCAAGGTGGATTAATTTTTATTTTTTAGATGAATACTGAATCAAGGTGGATTAATTATTCATTTCTTAGATGAATACTGAATCAACGTGAATTAAGTATTCATTTTTTAAATGAATACTGAATAGAATGAATTCATGATTCTTTTTTTCAAATGTATACTGAATAGAATGAATTCATGATTCATTTTTTCAAATGTATACTGAATAGAACGGATTCATTATTTATGTTTGTGACGAATATTAAATCGATTCGTATTCTTTACTGGTAGAAAAAATGAATACCGATTGAACATGTATTCAGTAGCATTTTGGTATTCAAATATCAAAAGTATTCGAATATGTCCATCCCTGGCACTGAGTAGAGGTACAAAGGTGGTTTTGGTCTTAAACAAAATATTTCTTGCTGCTGTATTTGATAGAACCTAATAATCTTCAAAATATTGTCATTTGGTCAATAAAACGTATTAACCCCGAAACGATAAGTGGCTAATGTGTTACTTCGAGACAACGATACTTCGGCAGCGTCTTGTCGGTCGGTGATAGGAGTTGGGTAAATGTACTTGTTTCAAGGCGCTGCCACGTTTCTTCATTATAGAACTCGACAATTTCGTGCAAAAATATGTTTTTCGAGGAAATAAAAAAAATTAAAAGTTGTGTCCGTTAGGTAGGTCTATGAAACCGCACTAATTTCATGCCGGATATTTTTCAATAGGAATGTCCATTTCCAAGATATAGACGTTGAACAAAAGAACGACACCAAAATATATATATTAGAAGAACTTTTATTTGGTAGAACTTGAAAAAGAACTACCATCCTGCATAATTTTTAAAAAATTTGAAATTTAAAAGTGAATTTTTATGTAAGATTAAAAAAATGATTAAACATAACGTTTTTTTGCAAAACGCTATTTTGTTGCTTAACATTACATAACAAAATTCGAAAAAAAAAGAGAAAATAACAATTACATTCGTTGTTTAGCTCATATCAAAGCACGCAATTTTCATTTGAAACATTTTTCAATCGGATTGTTTATCTTTAAGATATGCATGTTAAAAAAATATGGAAAGACCGAAAACTCGGAATTGGTACAAAAATACTGGTATTGGTACGAATATGTTGTTCGTAGCGCCAAGCAAACAAAAACGTCTCTATTCGATTTTGAAACAGAATTTTATTTAAAATATTTGAAAAATTGAAACGATTGAAGGTTAGAGCATGTAATTATCAGCGGAAATGCTCCGAATTTTGTATTTTTAAATACATCTTGAATTTTCACTCCGTCCAGGCTTAAAACCACCACGGAAAATTTATGAAGGAAATGTAATTATTCCGTGAAAGTTACGTGACTTGCTGATAAAATAACCGTTTCAATAAATCTAGCGACGAGTTCTTAAAGGGCTATATTATATGGTAATGGTCGACGTGTGGGTCTTGTAAGAGGGCCGCGTGGTCGTGACTATTGTCTCCCGTGGCATCCTCGTCTCGTCGTCAGCCTCTCCGTCATTAATCCTAACGGTAATCGTTCCATCCGGAGTATACGTGTGCCGCAGCCACGATCAAGACAAGAGACAATAATAAGGAGAGAAAGATAGTAGCACTGAGTTGATGCGATGAGCGAATTGCTCGCTCTGGAGCAATAAATCCAAATCCCTGTTAGAATTTTATTAATCCCTCTCATTGCAATCGACGCTGATGGCTTTCGTCTCTTTAACTCAGGTAAAATTATTCCGACACTGATCTCATCTACTCAAGAACACCCGAGACGCTTTAAGCGGATACTTTAGCAACACGAACAAAATATTTTATTAAAACGTATCAAGGTGCATGAATAGTTTCGTTCATACTGAATGTAATCGATCTGTTTTACGTTAGCCATTAAAAATGTATAATTACTGTCCAGTACATTTGAACAATTTTATAGGTGACATATATATTTCGACATGATCTTATAATGTGTGTTGATATAAATGCCCTCAGTGAATATAGGATGTAATCTTATCACTTCCCTGTTGAAAAGATCTTATAGAATCTGATAGAAAAGAGAACGAATAGGAAACTAAGGTGTTTTCGTCCCCACGATGGCAGGTGACTTCCGATAGGTTCTTCGATTTTGTGAAAACACATTTCCAACCAATTGTATGCGCATCGACTATAACATATCAAGTCTGATAGAAACTCAAAGCGAGGTTTTATTCGCAATTGCAGATAAGCCTTAATTTCTATTAGTCTCTATCTGGAAGACTCGAGAGCTAGAATTCTATCGGTATATACCTACTTAAGGAAATACACTCAATTTGGTCATCACTATATTTTCGACCCGTAATTTTTTGTAATATAGAATAAAGTTGGAGTAATTTTTTCAGAATTAAAAAAAAAATTCTTGCCCGCACAGTTGCTAGGTAATAAATTAATGAAATCAGAGAATTTACATAGTCATTGTTCAACTTATCGTGAGTAGTGTCACGTTATTGCCTAAAGCTTATGTTTGCAAACTTCTTTTGGCAAAAGAAAACTTCTCTGTGTATACATTGAAGTATTGGGATGGCATAGAAATTGAAAAAACGATAGGCGCTCACGTAAATAAAATGATGTTACGATTTAATCAAAGCAATTTTATGAAATTGTTCTTTGAGTGACAGAGACTTGGCAACGTCGCTAACGCCATTAAAGGCCGTGGACGAGCGCGCGATTCAAACGGTTTACGACTGTAAATTCATTGGAAATCGCAATATCTTTATTTAATAGTCGGCAGAATTGATTTTTTTTTACTGATATCGAAACATTACGGTATTCATTTAGTTTCACGATAAATTAGAATTTCCAGGTTCGTGTTTTGTAAATTATGCGGGTCTCTGACCATTATACGTACTCACACCGCAATCTTTTGACACTCTCGACGGCCGTCATTGCTTGTTTACGTTTTGGACTATGCGTCGCCGAACACGTGTGGCTGAACGCCACGCGGCGAGCAATGCTACCAACGCAGAAACATTGCAACGTTGCCAACTCAACATGCACAATTTGCGTCTCATTAATCAGGTGAATTAAATTATAAATCGACGTTTCCTGTATCGCAAATGGTTATCGATCGAGTCTGAACAACTTTTAAGACTCGGATTGGTGCATTGCTTATGTAAACACGTTCTCAAGTAATTCCTGAAAATTTGTCGATTTGTTTTTCGAGAGTTCTCGTCAAGGAAAATCCGAGTCAAATCAGCTACTCAATCGGCGATAAAAAGTGGAAAAATACTATTTTTACAATTTATAATCGTTCTCTTGCAACACGGTCTATTGTTTTATCAACGTCTACACATTTTAGTAATCATTATTACTAGATAAACCTGTTTTTTAATATTCCATGTACAGTTGGTCAATGACTCAACAGTACAGGATGTATATCCTTAACCAATATGATGACAAGCTAGAAGAACCTATGGATTTTTATGAGAGATTTTAGCTCCTTCCTTCAGAATTGCAACCGGAATATATAGGATCTTATGGCAGAATGACATCCGCTTTAACAAGAATTTATCCGCATTTTGAGAGTATAGGCTTATCTATCGGTATGTATCGGTTAACGCGAAAAATTTACCTATAGGTTGCGGTATTGATTTTTTCCGGAAATACTGGTCAAACTGTATCTGTTTAAACCAGATTTTTCCACCGAAGTCATTCGGTCTCTATACAGGATGAATATGTTGTAAGGAAATAACACTTCCGAGTTGGCAAAGCGTCGAAGGTCTTCACGTGTTTGGAAGGAGGGTTTCCTACGTAGTTGTTGAGTAGTGGTATTCCATTCAAATAATGAAACAACACGGTAGTTGGATATGACAGCGTGAACCCAAACGAATGAAGTATATTTGCTGTTACAGATGCGTTTTATCATCCATAAATGATCTTTTATATGATTGTTCACTCAAAAACGATTTAAAAGCTCGGATGACAAGGCAAGGATAAAGTCGGGGGCATTTGGCTAGGCATCAATCTCATACACGCAATTCAGAGGAAAAATAAAATCTCGTTTATTTTGCTATCTAGATCCCAAACACAAAATCACGAATTCGTAGACACAGATCTCTCGAGTGAGATAAAAATAGTTCAATACCCATGACTAGACAAATTAATAATGATTATTCTCACAATCACAAAAGATTATACATTAGAAATAAGATAATGAATGGGTGAAAGCGAACGTATGTACATTCCGCAATTATTGAACATATAGTGTCTTTGCGCTCAGACCGTTTGGTCGATTAATGAGCCTTAAATCTTTGAAATCCATAAGAAAAATACAAGATCGATAGGGTGAATGCGAAAGCATCTACATTCCCTGTAACTACATATTGCATGTCTCTTTGCTCCGATCAAGAGGCGCGATAGCGTCTCGACGCCAAGTATTGAAAGAAAAAATTGTAATGCCTTACGAGAGTCCTCACGACCGAGACGATAACGCTACTCTTATTATTTGGAAGTTCGTCCTTTTTCGTCTGCTACGAAATTCTAACTTGAATTATCTCGCTCGAAACGTCGCGGCATCTAAATGTGTCAGGTTAATTATTCTTTATTTATTTTTCTCTTTCGAATAAGCCCTGGCTGAATCAAATCGGTGCCCGGAATGCTAATATCTGGCCACTTGAAATTTAGACTCTGTCGAAAAATTTTCATTCTGCCACACTCACAGATCGAATTGGTCCGACGATATACGTGCATTGCGCGTACCAGAACACTCACATGTCGTCTGTACGAGATCACCAACGCAACAGTGCCGCCAACCTACTAGCGCTACCGTGTGCGACCACTGAGCGCAGCCAGCGTAGCTCACCAGCCGGTCTGTGTCAACGCAGCCGCGAGCCATCAAACGCAGCCGTCAGCTTCGAAGATCCACAAAATAATATGCTAGGATACTTCAAAGATAAGAAGCAATGAACCAGACTAAGCTGATAAACTGCGCGGCGTGCAATAAACCAGCAAAAACTGTAGTGCATGAATGTAAACTATGCCTGAAATATTTCCATCCTTCATGTGTCAAACTACATCGTATCTATAACGAGAAAAATCAGCTTGTTCCTTGCCGAGGGGAAATTGAAATTACAAACCAGAAATCCAATGTAGAGAATGGGGCAAACAGGAAAAGAAATAGAAGCCAGGAAGAGAACGACATAATTGATGAAAATAACTCTAAAAAAACGAGGAATAGCATGGGAAATATGGATGGTGAGAACGAAATCTTCGAAATTGACAATAAAGAAACTGGAATAATGGAAGTAGATATGATAAAAATCACGAATAAAATCAGCGTAGATATTGTGGAAGTAATGAGAAGAGAATGGAGCAGCTGGATGAAAAGTGCTATTGCAGAAGAAATTAAAAAATCTACAGAAGAGCTTAGACAAGAAATAAAAATGTTAAAAGAAGAAATTAAGAAGACAAACCATGAAGAAATTAATAACAGAGTGGATGACAACACAAATACATTACCGACAAACAAAGAAGATATCGAGATTAATACTTACGCAAAAATCACAAGAAGAAAGAAGAATGAAGATATAATAATCCAACCGAAGAAGAATCAAACGAGCAAGAAAACTGAAGAGACTATGAGAAACAACGTCGATATAAGTGGATTGGGGGTTGGAGTAAATCGAATTGTAGGAGGTTCTAAAGGAAAAGTCATAGTAGAATGTGAGAAAAATAAAGATAAAGAAAGGCTTAAGGATGCCCTTCAGAAGAATTTAGGAGAAGAGTACCAAATCTACGTACCGAAGAAAAAACTACCGAAAATTAAAATAGTAGGAATAGAAGAAAATATAGGTCTAGAAGATGAAAATGAATTTATAAACAAAGTTAGTGCACAGAATGAGTTTAAAAAGTCAAACGAACAATTCATAATGAAAATAATAAAAAAGATGCAAGCTAGGAATAAAGAAATGACTGTAATCGTAGAGGTAGACCCAGTGACCCATGTGAAATTAATTGAAAATCGCAAAATCAAAATCGGTTGGAAGAGTTGCCAAGTTTACGACTACGTAAGTGTAATACGGTGTTACAACTGCTGGGGGTATAACCACTTTGCCGTGGAGTGTCGAAACGAAATGTGTTAATGGGTTTTACGTCCCTTCTTGATGGAGTAGGTGACGGGACTATGTACCGCTGTAATACTGTGTGGTCCCGTCCAGGTCAGTGTTAGTTTGGCTTGGTGGTCACCAACGCGATACCCGTGCTCTCTCGCTTTGGCTTCATAATCTAGCTTCGCTCTCTCCTTGGCGTCTTGGCGTCGCTTAGATTACGCTGGGCTACAGTCCACGAGGCCCGTAATCTCTCTAGCAGCTCGCTGGCATCGACTGCGTGTGTATATGTGGAACGCGACTCCTGTTTCATGGCAGTAGGCAGCTCGGCCTCGCGTCCATATACCAACACATACGGAGACATTCCGGTAGGCAACCACGCATCCCAATCATCCTGACCTTCGTCGACAACATTTTTTAAGGTTCGATGTGACTTTTCCAATGCTGCATTATATTCAGGGTGATAAGCTGTAGTCTGGATTTTCTTAATCCGTAACAGCCTGTAAACTTCCTAAATGTGGAACTTAGGAATTTTGTCCCCCTATCCGAAAGGATTATTTCGGGGATTCCATATCGACATATGATTTCTGTTACCAATGCTTTCGCAACGGTATGGGCCTCCTGATTTGGGATAGCCACGACCGCACTGTATTTCGTGAGAGCATCTCGAAAAGTAAGTATATTTTTGTTCCCAGAGCAAGTCAAAGGTAGAGGTCCAACGATGTCTACCGCCACTTTTTCAAAGGCCCTTTCAGGTGTGTCAGTTATCACTACTGGCACCCTATTTTTACATCGGAGCTCGTTTTTCTGGCATTTTTCGCATGCAGCGATATGCCGTTCGATTTCCTCCCTCATCATTGGCCATTCGTATTCGGCCCGAATCCGCTTTAAAGTCCTTTTAACACATTGGTGTCCACCTAGAGGGGCATCATGATATTCCTTGAGTATTTTCTGCCTATCCTCCAGAGAAGGCCAGGTTACGCCACTGCTGCAGTGACGCTCCTCTTTTGTGGCTTTTTCCTTGTCTTTCTTCGAGAGTAAAGGTATGTCCTCATACTTCCCGCTCTCCGCTTCCCCAAGTCTCCCAGAAGTATTGCAGTCCGCGCGGACTGCTTCACATACCTCTGTGGTTGGCTGCAATAGCCTAGCGGTGTCTCTTACGCTCTGCTGTATGACAGGGCGCTCGCTTTCACTACCACCACTCATGGGTAGTCGCGAGGCAGCCCCTTTTGCCTCGCACCGCTCGCTAACTGGTAGAGCGCTGTCCTGTATTGCGCTCTCTGTCTCTTTAGCTCTCCGCTTTGTACCGATATTTGTACCGCGGAAGCCCCATTCGCGTGGCTTGGATGTATGTGTAGACGCAGGTGAGCTGCTGACTGCAGGAGCAATGCTTTTCTCCATCTCTTTTTTATGCATGCCCTCTACAGTCTCTTTCTTGCGCGCTCGTGCTCGCATAGTAACGAATATACGACTTAGGGCATCAGCATTGGTATTTCTTTTTCCAGCCGTGTATTCTACGTCAAATTCGTGTTCTGATAATTTAATTCGCCACCTCATTAACCGTGAACCTGGATCTTTTACCCCAAATAACGAGGTGAGGGGTTGATGGTCGTATATTACTTCAAACCGTGTACCATATATATATATATATATGGTTGAAATTGTGCTATCGCCCACACTATAGCGAGTAATTCTTTCTCTGTAGTAGTATAATTTATCTTCGCTTTTGAAAGTGTGCAGCTAGCGTAGTATATAGGCAAGTCCTCTCCAACTTTGCCTTGCGAGAGGATTGTTCCAATACGGCTATTGGAACAATCTGACGCATCGGTTCTCACCAGAAAATGCTGCTGAAAATCCGGGTATTGTAATACCGGTGCTGTTGTTAATGCTACTTTTAATACTTCGAATGCAGCATCGCGTACAGCTGTCCACTCGAATTTTGTATCTTTTTTTTTAGCTTGGTTCATGGCTTGGCGATCCTTCAAAAATCCCTTATGAATTTTCGGTAGTAGCCGGCTAACCCCAAAAATGATTGCACTTGTTGAACATGTTCAGATGCCGGATATTCTTTTACCGCTGCAATTATGTGACCCAGAAACTGCGTTTTTCCGCAAAAATTGGCATTATTGGGGGTTTACCACCAATTCAGCTTCTCTCAAGCGCCAGAAAACTTTCTCTAGTCTTTCATCGTGTTCGCGTAAATTTTTCCCGTAAACCACGATGTCATCTAGATAGACATAGCATTTTATTCCTTGTAGACCAGTCAGTACAGAGTTTATTGATCGCTGCAAAGTTGTCAGTGCATTTTTTAACCCGAAAGGCATTCGATTATATTTGAAATGAACTTGAGGCGTAGAAAATGCTGTTTTTTCTTTATCCTCTTTTGCCATCAAGATTTAATGGGATCCAGAGGCAAGGTCGAGGGTTGAAAAATATTGGGCCTTTCCCAACTGGTCCAATATCTCTGTGATATTGGGTAGTGGATACGAATCTCCTATGGTGGCTTCGTTAATTTTTCGAATATCCACCACTACTCGCATTTTTACTTTTCCAGATATATCCGGTTTTTTGGCCACCACCAACAACGGCGCGTTCCACTGACTCCTACTGGGCTGTATGATACCATTCTCCAACATTTCGTGTGTTTGTCGTTCGACCTCTTTTTTATGAGCTTCTGGTAATCTGTAGGGATGCACTTCATTGGTAAGGTGCCATCCTTCAATGGGATTCGATGTTCCACCATATGTGTACAGGGTAATTTATCGCCCTCTAGATGAAAGATATTTTTATATTTTGTTATGCCGCCCGTTGCGTACTTATGTATTGCAAGCGGGTTACAACATTTATTTTATTATTTTGGGGATCGTTGTCAATAAAGAGTTGGAACTCACGTGATAAACAGTAAAAAGCATTTATTTGTCTTAGATGAATCGAGTTTGTTGGTTAATTGTTGTTAACAATTACTTGAATTAACTTTAATTTTTAATGACGAGTTATCACTACGTATAATTTAACAATCAAAAAATTACTATCTAATTTTCGGGGCGCAACATCCCTCCCCCCTTAAAGAAAAAATTCTTGAAGAAGAATTTTTTTCAGATGAACATCAATCCACACTCGCTCACAATAGCGTGGTGAGTTCCATCCATCCACAGCAATAAGGTGCATTCACACAGGCATACTGTACAGATAGGTTATAACAACAGCTCCGATTTTCCATTACATTAAATTGGAAAAAATCGTTTAACGCGGAATCTCATCTTACAGAGTGAAATTTATCTGACACCTCATCGAACAGGCCCTATATGCGTCTCCACGCGCAAGTTTTCGTGAAGCAGAGTGAATACCCCTTTAGCAGTGACTCCCGGCGCGGCGTCATCATTTTTGCTTGCAATCGCTCGCATGCCTGGCAAGGCCGTCAAAGCGAGCGTCGAGTTACGGGAACGTTCGATGAACTTGTATACTATCGCACAGATTTACGCCACTAATACTAAGGTGGTTAATGAATACAATTGAATATTATGATATAACTGCTCATTCGTACTATTTGCCTCCCACAAATTTTAATAAAATATCGATATCTTGCACTCTCGTTCCGAAAAAATTTCTTCCAAATCCTGACGGGTTTCAGATTACATTTGACAACTTAAAATTCTCATACCTTTTTTTTCCGCTTGAGCGTATACAGACTTGTCCAAACTTGACAAAGTTAAGTTAAATGGAGGTAAAAATTCTAGTATTTGTTTAGTGTTACATGTGGTACAGTACGAATAGCAAAGCGACATGCACATAAGTTTTCGCGAAATTTTCACAATTTCTTAATTCCATCCCAGACATTCAAATAAGTATTATAACCTAGCGAAATCATTTCCTGTTTCCTATTAATTCTTTGCTACAAATAGCACCACGAAGCACAATCAAATCATTACAACTTTTCACTTGCTTGACTTTTCTCATAGTTTTAGTTTTAGTCGTACGATTAGTTGTAAGTTCCACAATAGATGTGTATACATATATACACAGCGGATATATATATACATATAGTATTATGCTGGTTAATAGTCAATAAAGTGCTTGAGCCGGTTGACATGGACCGTGCTCGCTTTTCTGCCCTTCTTAATAACAATGGTAACTGGAGATTTTATCTCGGTTACCTTATGTGGCCCTGTCCACTTAGGGGTTAATTTTGCGGAACGACCCCGCCGTATAGTCTCATCGCGCAGCAGCACTCGGTCGCCGACGCGGTACTCCTGTTCCTTGGCGGCTTTGTCAAATTGCAGTTTCGATTTCAATTTTGAGGACTGCAAATTATGGCGCGCTACGGCCCATGCTGCCCGTAGCCGCTCTCGTAGCTCTTCAGCATAATCGTCATGTGTATACACAGCCCGTGGCTCCTGTTTCACGGCCGTTGGTAACACTGCGTCGCGTCCAAACACCAATGCATACGGAGACAATCCCGTAGCCATGTGCGGCGTAGTGTTGTACACAAACATGGCATACGGTAACCACTCGTCCCAATTACCTTGATCCTCATCGATATAATTCTTTAGATACTCAGCTAAAGTTCGATGAGAGCGTTCGAGGGCTCCATTGCTTTCCGGATGGTACGCTGTTGTCTGAATTTTCTTTATTCGAAGCAGCTTACATACCTCCTTGAAGATAGAGCTCAAAAAATTGGTCCCTTGGTCAGAGAGTAATGTTTCCGGTGTACCATACCGACATATAACCTCGTCGACCAGAGCTTTTGCTATAGTGCTTGCTTCCTGATTTGGAAGTGGTATTGCTGCACTATATTTAGTAAGGGCATCCTGGAAGGTAAGTATACATTTATTGCCAGTTGATGTTTCAGGTATAGGGCCCACAATGTCAACCGCTGCCTTTTCAAATGCTTGGTGTGGTGTGTCAGTAATGACCATTGGTACCCGATCCATTATCCTCAATTTATTTTTCTGACATGATTCACATGCGGCTATGTATTCTTCTATCTCTTTCCTCATGCCTGGCCACTCATACTTGGCTCGGATCCTCTGTAGTGTCCGCTTCACACCCTGATGCCCCCCTAACGGAGCATCGTGATACTCATATAGTATCTTCCGTCTCTCTTCAACTTCAGGTGTTACCACATTATTGCTGCAGTCACGCTCCTCTATTGTACGCCTGTCCTCTTCTTCTGTTGACTGCGAGCGTAATGTATGTGTGTCCATAAGTGAGTCTCTGTCGCGCTCCCGTGCAGGCGCGTTCTCACTTTTATCAAGTTTCGCGTTCGCCTTAGGCCCCGCAGGCCCCTTTCCGCGCGCCAACTCGCTAGAGCTACAGTGGCTATGCTTGTCTGCCTCGTAGTCGCTCTCCTTACTATCACTACATGCTGCATTTCCTTCGCAATCGGTGTTTAATCCATGACTGTCCTTCTCTGTCGTGCATTTTTTCTCTCTCTCCTGAGCACAGGTGGTTACAAAAATACGACTGAGAGCGTCTGCGTTCGTATTGCGTTTCCCCGCTTTATACTCTACATCAAATTCATATTCAGATAATTTTAGTCTCCAACGCATCAATCGTGATCCCGGATCCTTTACTCCGAACAACCATGTGAGAGGTTGATGATCAGCGATGACCTTGAAGCGTGTGCCATATACATATGGCCGAAATTGAGCAATAGCCCACACGATAGCAAGTAATTCTTTTTCCGTTGTCGTGTAATTGCACTCAGCTTTAGATAAGGTACGGCTCGCGTAACAGATAGGCAAATCTTCACCTATTTTACCCTGCGATAGTATAGCACCAATAGCCTTATCCGATGCATCCGTTGTTATTAAAAACGGTTTTCCAAAGTCCGGATACTGTAATACCGGCGCAGTTGTAAGCGCTGTTTTTAATTGCTCGAAGGCAGCATCCCGCACAGCGGTCCACTCGAATTTTATGTCTTTTCGAATAAGTTCGGTGAGGGGTTTTGCTATTTTGGAGAAATCCTTGATAAATTTCCGATAGTAACCGGCCGATCCAAGAAAAGATTGCACGCCAGTCACGTTTTTCGGTACCGGAAATTCCTTCACTGCAACAAGCTTTTGAGGATCCGCACGAACTCCCTCCTCTGAAATAACATGGCCCAAAAAGTTTGTTTCTTTGCGTAGAAATTGACATTTACTTGGCTGTATCGAGAGGTTAGCTTCTCGGAGTCGTTGAAATACTTCTCGCAGTCGTTCGTTGTGGTCGTTTAGGTTTTTTCCATAAATTACGATGTCATCCAGATATACGTAACATTTTATTCCCTGTAGACCAGCCAATACAGCGTTCATTAATCTTTGAAAAGTTGGCGGTGCGTTTTTCAAACCGAAGGGCATCCGATTATACTCAAAGTGCCCTTTTGGCGTTGAGAATGCCGTCTTTTCCTTATCTTCTTCCTCCATTGGTATTTGATGAAAACCCGAAGCGAGGTCGAGTGTGGAAAAGTACTGTGCCTTTCCCAATTGATCCAATATTTCCGTAATATTTAGTAAAAGAAACGAGTCTCCTATGGTGACCTCATTAATTTTCCGAAAATCCACCACTACTCGCATTTTTTGCACTCCATTAGCATCAGGTTTCTTGGCGACTACCAATAATGGAGCATTCCACTGACTCCTACTAGCTTGAATAATCCCGTCCTCCAGCATCTCTTCCATCTGCTTATCAATTTCCCTTTTATGCATTTCAGGTAATCGATAAGGGCGTGATTTAATCGGAAGTACTCCTTCTTTCAGCGGAATGTGGTGTTCAACCATATGGGTATACGGAAGTTTATCTCCCTTTAAGTGAAACACATCCTCATATTCACTTAATATTTCCAGCAGTGTCTCTCTCTCTCCCTTATTCAGATGAGCTACGTCGATTTCTTCCTTGAGTCGTTCAAGTCGCTGCGCGCCCCTCTCCGCGGTCATCGTGTTTACATGCGGAGAGTCGGCCATGCTGTTGTGCTCGATTTTTGCTATCTCGAGCGGCTCGAGTGACACCGCCGGCCGCTGCACCTCGACCACGTGTTCGGTAGTGTTGACAAGGCTGATTACGCAACTGCTGTCTTGAGGTGGAGTAATACAGGCACCGATTATCACACCACGTGCGATTTCTTTCCTTGCTACTATACCAACGAATTTACTGTTAGTTTTCGCGTGCGCGATAGTTTCACTGCGTGGAGGAAGTATGATTCGATCATTTCCATTAATTAATGGCATTATATGACCATATAATTTCAAATTTCTTCCGCGTAGAATATCTGCTTCATGATGTTTGATGAAATCCATGCCCAATAACCCATCGACTTTCAGCGGTACATCGTCGGGTACCACTTGAAACCAGTGTCTTGAGGTCGCTGTGGGGGTAATCAACACCAATTCCGTTTTACACAACGGTACAAATTTTTCGCCATTAACACCCTGAAGCTCTATGTCGCTATCTTCTACCATAGTGCTTGGCTGTAAACATCCTCTTTTCACCACACAGCATTGGGCACCCGTATCAGCTTTTAGGGTAAGCAGGCCCTTTTTGGCAGCAGGTGCCTTGATATGAAAATCGCTGGCCGTGTCACAAGCTGCCGGTAAAGTGACCTGACACAGTTGCAACGCCTGCTTCTTTGCGGCCCATTTCATCATTGCTGCGTCTTCTTTTCGGTCGACGGCAAGCGCGCATTCGTTCCGAGACCTGGGCTTGCGCCGGCTCGTGTTGCGGCCTTGCTTCGCGGCCTTCTCTGCTATCTCTGCATCCTTGTCTAGGTTTGAAGTAGCGAGTGTACATATACCCAATGTTCCCAACTCGCGTCGATTCGTATTTCCGCCAAATTTTGCACAATTTGTCGTACCCAGATTAGGGCTTTTTGTGCCGGGTGGCTTAATATCTTTCTGCCAATGCGGCTGAGGCGCATTTTGCTGCTGCTCTTCTTCTTCCTTTCTTAATCTTTTCTGACACTCTTTCCACGAGTGACCCCTGTATTTGCAAAAAGTGCATACAATATTAACTTGATGCAAAGGTTTATTCTGATCGGCCGTAGGTAAAATTAC
Organism: Tromatobia lineatoria; assembly: GCA_949699805.1. Lineage (NCBI taxonomy): Eukaryota > Metazoa > Arthropoda > Insecta > Hymenoptera > Ichneumonidae > Tromatobia > Tromatobia lineatoria. The sequence continues at coordinate 6,623,192 of OX453039.1, read as the reverse complement.
TCGACCTGATTTCCGACAATCTCTCGAGACATGGCCAGTTTTTCCGCAATTATAACAAGTTTTCCCGGGAGATTCCTGTCCCTTGGTTGATCGTCGAACATTATTCGATCCAAAATTCGTTTTCGGCTGTATCATGTGGGTCAGTTCTATAGCTCCGGTTATTGACTCGTGCAATGTTGCATAATCACGCGAACGCACGAGCACTTGCACTTGGCCATGCAATCCCTGCTCGAAATAAGCCTGAGCACAACGGCGGGTTACCATTCCCACCGTTCGAGCCTCAGCTTCCGTAGCAAGCCCTTCACACAGCTTTTCTGTCACTTCTATAGTGATTTTTTCAACCCTTGAAGCATACACGCTGATATCTTCTCCGGGCCCTTGGCGTAGAGAATTGAATTCCAATTGTAGGGCAGCTAATGATTTTCGCTTCCCATATAATGCATCCAATTCCTCCTTAAGTTGATCCAATGACAAGATCGTCTTATGTTTCAATTCCCTGGTGGCTCGATCTCCAAGCTTATTGCTGATTATCAATTTCAACAGCAATTCTCGGTGATCCATACGCACCCTTCTGAATACGGTTTCACATGAACGCACAAAACAATCCAACTCACTGGCATTGTTTCCATCGAAGTGCCGAATCATTTTTATGGCCAGGCCGAGATCCAATACTGGCCCTGCAGCCGATGATTCGTTCTGTTGATTAGCCCGTATAGCCTGTGTACCTGAATTCCTGTTTGCTATTCGAGTTAGCTCCAGCTCTCGAGACAATTCTTCCATTTTTCGCTCGAGTACCAATATATATTCAAGTTCATCACCGCTCACATCTCGTAATGTGCGTGATAGTAGATTCCTTGGGTCCTCGGAATTACTACGTTCCTTATCATCTCGTAAGGCGTCTCTCCGTTGCCATTCCTTCTCGTAGTCTTCTATGGTACGGTGAGGAGTTCCGGATTCATCTTTTCGATTCGAATGCCAGGGCGGTCTTTTGGGCAAGGCAGCTGCATTTTCTGATGGCCCTCGAGAAAAGCCCTTGGGACTTTTCAGCGCATAAGTGTCATCCAAAGCATCCTGCCTCATCCTCTCGATCTCAGCGTCGATCATTCCCTGGGAACTACGATCGGCCATTGTGAGAGGCCCCTCCGCCATAATAGAGTAGTCTATCTCAAAGTCGTCTGCTCCAAACTCCGTTCCTGTACAGGTATTTACCCCAAATTGGCGAGTAAGGCTCTCCGTAATTTCTGCTTGCCTCCGGAGTGATATTCTGCCAGCTGGTGATAATTCTCCCAAACCTCGCCTAGATCTTGCAACAATGTCACCTAGAGCTGCTTGTAACCCTGTTGTGGGACTTACACTTTCGCCTGGCAAAACTGACTCTAACGAGTTACCCCGACGTAACGGCTGATTAGCGTTATCGTTCGGCATGGAATGTCGCGTGCTACTCTATTTCATTAAGCCTCTTGTATGCGATTCGCAAAGGAAAGGTAATATTCTGTATTAATCTCTTTCTTAATTGCAACAAAGGTTTACAAAAAGTGTTGTGGGTTATGTTGGACGTCGGTTGGAGTTAGCTTTGCCTCCCGCCTTGATGTGTAATGTTGTTGGTTATGTTGGACGGTGGTTGGAGTTAGCCTTGCCTCCCGCCTTGATGTGTAACCCTTATTCTAACGCGAAACGCACTGGCTTAAAATTACGCAAATTATCGGTTCCCGCCGCCTACGGAAAGTTGAAGTGCAGTATCTTCTCTCCGGAGGTTGTCTCGTCGCGAGGTCTCGGAGTTGATGGACTGGACACTTTCGATTGGATTTTTTGGAGGTTCCTTTCCTTCCTTCCTTCTTTCCTTCCTTCCTTCGTGAACGGCCGGTTTGCTTCTTGTCCAGCAGTATGGTCAGATGTAACTTTAGTCCAAATCAACGACTGCTTGTTGATTTCGTACCAGTCACTATTTGTCCCGACGTCTGCGTGTCAGGTTGTTAGCGCTGGATTTTTTTTTCTCGTGTTCACCAAAATTTCTTTCACTGATCACGTTGACAGATCCCACCGCTGCCACCAAAATGTTATGCCGCCCGTTGCGTACTTATGTATTGCAAGCGGGTTACAACATTTATTTTATTATTTTGGGGATCGTTGTCAATAAAGAGTTGGAACTCACGTGATAAACAGTAAAAAGCATTTATTTGTCTTAGATGAATCGAGTTTGTTGGTTAATTGTTGTTAACAATTACTTGAATTAACTTTAATTTTTAATGACGAGTCCTCACGTCGGATATGCCCGATCGTGGTCGACGTTGTTAAAAGACTGCCTCGTTCACAGTGAACGAGTCATTTTATATCACTAAAAATGAGTGAATTTATAAACAATAAACTTATGTTTACTGAATAATTTAGTTACGATAATCTCGCGAAGCACATTCCACGCGAGGAGTCTTGCAATGCCCTGATTTAACGCTACCGGGGTCGCCGTGAGCGCGAAAGAGACAACGCTATAGGGACTTCTTACCGCGCGACTACGGCTCGCGAGTACGTCTTCTGACCGTTGCGCAAATGGCCTCATTAATATCTATATGACATTCCTTAAGTCGTGCATTGTCAATTTATCACTACGTATAATTTAACAATCAAAAAATTACTATCTAATTTTCGGGGCGCAACAATTTCCTTATGAGTTGGAGAAGGGCTTTTCTTTCTTCACCGTTGGGGTGATTCATGTTGAGCTCTCTCTCTAGCCGCTGGAGTCGGTGTACCCCTCTCTTTGATATCACGGCATTCACGCTTATAGCGTTGGACTCGAGCTCTGTTATCTCGACCGGCTCTAGTGTCACTGTCGGGCGCCCCACTACTACCTCACTCGAGTTCGTATTCACGAGGTTTACCACACAGCTTCTTCCTAGTGGTCGGGTGTAGCATGCTCCCATTAACACTCCTTCACCAATTTCCATCCATGCGAGTATTATCCTATTATATTCTTTATATTATATTACTTTATCATTATAAAAATGGTCGTTGTCGCGACGAACGTTATTGTCTCCGTTCGAGGAGCAAGAATAATTTTCGACTTCTTATTCACCAATGGCATTTTATGATCATACAGTTCGAATAGTTCTCCTTGTAATATATTTGCTTCATGCTTTTTGATATAATCCATTTACAGCTATTGGAATTTCATCTTTTACAACATAAAACTAATGTTTTACGGATTCTCCCGGAACTTTGAGTATCAATTTCGCCTTACATATGGGCTGGAATTTGCTACCTTCGGCTCCTTGCAGTTCAACATCATTATCTTCGATAGGAGTTCCGGTCCTAACGCAGCTACATTTTATTATGCTACATTGTGCTCCCGTATCGGCCTTGAGGGTCAAAATCCCCGTACCGCTATAGTGCTTGCGATATCTATGTCGCTGGCCGTTGCACTCGTCGTGGGTACCGATACTTCCAGTACCCGCAGCACCGGCTCATCGCTTGTTCCCCCATCCGGCCCCTCCACTGCACCTTGCCGCAGCGCTTCAGTGAATCGCACGCTGCTCAGCGTACGTGCAGTGGTAGGAGCGGTGGACGTAGTACTACTCGCCTACTACTCGCGGCGGCCATGCTGAATTCCTTCTGATTATCGCTGACTCCCTCACTCAAGTCTTTCACCGAGCCTCTTATGGTGACGGCGTTATCTGTATAGACCCGAGTGTGCGAATAGTATTGTTCGCGGCCATGCTGAATTCTTTCTTCTTATCGCCTCCTCGTTGCTTACTACTATTGCTATTTGCTTTGCGTCCTTGGCCTACTTCGTTCTTCTTACGTAATCGTTTTATGCACTCTACCCAGGTGTACCCCTTATTTTTGCAATAAGTGCAGATTATTTCCACCTGGTTCATATTTCTTGGAGCACTTGGTGCCGGTAAACTTACTCAGCCCGACTTGCGAGTACACTCTCTTCCCAAATGCCCCGAATTTCCGCAGGTATAACAATTTTTATCACCTGCCCTTCCAGATAAAGATTTCCGATTGTTGGTGTTCTGACCGCCTCCTGCTCCTCCTTTCGGCTGAACCATGTGGCTTATCTCGATCATACCGGTCACTGCCTAATGGAGGGAAGAATAATTACGCGATCGAAAATTAATATCTGCACTTGTCCATTTTCAAAATTCATTTGTGCACATTTTCGGGTCATTGTTTCCACCGTGCGTTCATCTCTTTCTGTAGATACAGTCTCACAAAGATTTTCAACCACTTCAACTGTGATTTTCTGGGTTCTAGCTGCATACGCGGCTATATCTTCACTGCGCCCTTGTCGCAAAAAATTAAATTTCATTTGTAAAGCAGACAGTGATTTTCTATGGCCGTACAATGCTCGCAACTCAGTTTTCAGTTGTTCAAGTGTGTAGATGGATTTATGCTTCAGTTCTCTTCTTGCTCGTCCACAAATTTTGCTGCTGAGTACCAATGCCGGTAATAATTCATCATCATCATCCCGTACTTTGGCAAATACGATTTCACATGACCGCAAAAATCCATATCATTTAGCTGAGTCACTGCCATCAAAATGTTTTACATGTTTTAAAGCCAGTCAGAGGTCAAGATACATTTGCCCTCCACCGAACCTATTCTGCAAAAGACCTCCTGGCGAATCATTTGGTGGATCTCCACCTGGCCCTCCTCCTGAAGGTCCTCCCGGGAAATCTTCCGGTGGTTCCCCATTTCCATCTCTCCTCGGCCCTCCTGGCGGTCCTGATGGTGACCCTTCAGGTGGACCTCCTGGTGGCCCTGTTAGCCGTCCTCTGGGCGTAAATGCTGCTAACTCTCGTCCATTGTTTTCCTCTTCACCATTTATTCCTGTCCTTGGATTCATTTTTTCGAAAAGGGCCTTCTCGAGCCTTTCCACCTGACCTTGAAGCAGCTGTATCAGCACCATCTGATCATCTAGCTCGCTCCCCTGTCGATGCATGGACACGAGTAGGTTTTGTGTGTCGTTGTGGTCTGTTATCCCCGCCGAACGAGGAAAATCTCCACCTCGCTCCTGTAATCTTCCTCCAGCGGAAGTATTTCTTACTCCTCTCCGCAATGGAGGAGGCAACTCATAGTCGCTGTTCTTCAATTCCCGGAGTTCCTTCCGGATATCGTGGCCGTCTATTTTTCGGGACTTCTGGAGTTTTATCCCATCGACTAGGTAGGATGATTTTCCGCTGAGCACTCCCGCCACTAATGCCGGGTGCATTCGCTCGTGCGGTAGCTAGACCCCCTTCACGCTCGCCGAACCTACTGGCCTTGAGCGGCGCATCTATTTCACCGTCCACTTCCGGTGTTGTCAGGGCCTTCGCCCCCTTTTCTCTGTTGACGTTCGTCAATGGTTCCCCCTTTTCAGATTTCCCAGTCGTTTTAGCGAACGATGTGCCTCTTTTGGTGTTGATTCCAAAATACGAGTCCAATGTATCCTTGGTGAGTGGGTCCTTTGCTTTCTCTGTTTACCCTTCGGCTGGAGATAGCTGTCTGAGGGCGTTTTCTGTCCTCACCCGCGTAGAAAAAAAAAGAATCTTTTCGAGAATCTTTTCAAGAATCTTAGAAAGAATCTTTTCAAGAATCTTAGAAAGAATCTTGAAAAGAATCTTGAAAAGAATCTTAGAAGAATCTTGAAAAGAATCTTAGAAGAATCTTGAAAAGAATCTTAGAAGAATCTTGAAAAGAATCTTAGAAGAATCTTAGAAGAATCTTGAAAAGAATCTTAGAAGAACCTTGAAAAGAATCTTAGAAGAATCTTGAAAAGAATCTTAGAAGAATCTTGAAAAGAATCTTAGAAGAATCTTGAAAAGAATCTTAGAAGAATCTTGAAAGGAATCTTGAAAAGAATCCCGTATAGGATCCGGAGGAAGATTCTTCTCAAGATTCTTTTGAAAAAAAAAATTTCAGCTTGATTTAATTGATCAGTCATATTTGGTTGGTCAGATCCGGAAAACGGCGTGACCTGATCAGATTGTAGCGATAAAATTGGAGAAAAAAAAAAAAAAAAAAAAATGTCGATCGCGGGACTCGGACCCAGGCCGCTCACCGTATTAGGCTGTTATCTTAGCCACTCTGCCATATCATCTTCCTTAGATGACAGTAAAATCAAATAGTATATAAGTGTCACCTGCTTTTTTTAGGATCCATAATTTTCGGAAAAAAAAACTAAGTCCTAAAAAAAGCAGGTGACACTTATATACTATTTGATTTTACTATCATCCAAGAAAGATGATATGGCAGAGTGGCTAAGATAACAATACGGTGAGCGGCCTGGGTTCGAGTCCCGCGATCGACATATTTTTTTTTTTTTCCCCCTAATTTTATCGCTACAATCTGATCAGATCACGCCGTTTTCCGGACCTGACCAACCAAATATGACTGGTCAATTAAATCAAGCTGAAAAAACAATTTTCAAAAGAATCTTGAAAAGAATCTTGAATCCTGTAAAGAATCTTGAAAAAAATCTTCCTCCGGATCCTATACGGGATTCTTTTCAAGATTCTTCTAAGATTCTTTTCAAGATTCTTTCCAAGATTCTTGAAAAGATTCTCGAAAAGTTTCTTTTTTTCTACGAGGGCAGCGATATGTCTCCTATGGTTGCTTCAATTCCCGCCACAGCTCCGAGGTCCTTTCCCGGTAGTGTGGTTTTTTCGGAGTTGGACCTTCGTCGTTGCTGGCTCTCCCCTTCGTGCCCCATCGTTGTTTTCGTTAATTTTCATGTATTATCGTGGAGAGGGCTTGTATCAAGGTTTTTTTTAATTAATTTATTTGATTATGATGGGCAGTGGTTGGAGATAGCCTTGCCTCCTCTCTTTCGCGATTCAATACTAAAATCCTTGCACGTTGCTACAAACTTGCACCGATTATTGGTAAGGTTTCGATTTTTGTTTACGAAGGATATGAGCTCGCGGAGCCAGTCCTACGAATTTTTCGTTTTTTTTTTGTATTTATACTTCAGATTTAATAGCTCTGAAAAAGGTAACCGCCACTTACAGATATACGATCCTTCCCATGGCGCTGTAGAACTTCAGGGTTGTCGTCCTCGTTGTCGTGCTGACCTCGACGTTGATCCCCGGTTGGCGGTGTTCTGGTCGCCCTCGGTCGAGTTGTACGTCTTTGCTGACGTGCTCGACCTTGCTGTTGGCTCGTCCTCGTCAGTGGTACCTCCTGACGTTCTTGACGATTCAACGACTGCGTGTTGAATCGCACCAGGTCTTTTACCCCAACGACTGCGTGTCGGGTTTGACCCTGGGTTTAGTTGCACTTGTTACGTTAAGTTCGCTTACGGTGATCCCAACGCTGCCACCAAATTGTTGTGCCCGAAACGCTATAAGGGTGATCAGCCCTTTTGAACCGGTGTCGGATGTTAGGTATTTGGGATCGGACCGATTAAAGAATGAGGATTCACGCGTTTTTTTTAACGATAACTATATTTATTGTTATCAAATACAACACTCGATAATCTCACAAACGAGATTATCGGTTCAAATTGAAAATTGATTGTTCGGATCGCGAACTTAAGCGATTGCTCTTAAAGTCGATTCAAAACTGAAGATGTACTGTAGCTGTAGCTTCAAATTCACCTTAGTGATCTACATAATAATGCTGAATTGGCATTATTGACTAATTAAGGAAATGTCGCTTGATATGATTACATTATTCGCAATCAGCGAATAATGAAGTAAATGTTCCGTAACGTTGCTTGCCGATAATCTGGGTCGTACCATACTCATATGGTTGAACACCACATTCCACTCAAGGAAGGCGCACTTCCGATCAAGTCGCTCCCTTATCGATTACCTGAAATGCATAAAAGGAAAATTGAAGAGCAGATGGAAGAGATGCTGGAGGACGGGATTATTCAACCTAGTCGGAGTCCCTGAAATGCTCCATCATTGGTTGTCGCCAAGAAACCTGATGCCAATGGAGTGCAGAAAATGCGAGTTGTGGTGGATTTTTGAAAAATGAATGAGGTCACCATAGGAGACTCGTTTCCTTTACCAAATATTACGGACCAATTGGGAAAGGGCACAGTACTTTTCCACCCTCGATCTCGCTTCGGGTTTTCATCAAAATATCAATAGCGCAAGAGGATAAGAAAAAGACAGCATTCTCGTCTCTAAAAACGGCACTTTGAGTATAACAAGATGCCCTTCGGTTTTGAAAAACGCACCGCCAAACTTTCCAAAGGTTATTTAACGCCGTTATTGGCCAGTCTACAGGGCGTGAAAAGTTACGTATATCTGGATGACATCGTAATTGATGGAAAAAATCTAAAGGACCACAACGAACGACTTCGAGACGTATTTTAACGATTCCGAGAAGCTAACTTCTCGATGAAACCGAAGTGAATGTCAATTTTTTACGCAAAGAAACACATTTTTTGGGTCATGTTATTTTCAGAGGAGGGAGTTCGTCTGGATCCTCAAAAACTAGTTGCAGTGAAGGAATTTTCAGTGCCAAAAAACGTCAAGGGTGTACAATCTTTTCTGGGATTGGCTGGTTACTATCGGAAATCTATAAAGGATTTTTCCATGATGGCAAAACCTTTCACCGCACTTACTTGAAAAGACGAAAAATTTGAGTGGACCGCTGTGTGGGATGCTGCCTTCGAGCAATTAAAAACAGCACTTACGACTGCGCCTGTATTACAGTATCCGGACTTTGGAAAACCATTTTTAATAGCGACAGATGCATCAAAATAAGGCCTTTCGTG
>OX453039.1:6525768-6614285 GCA_949699805.1 Tromatobia lineatoria | reverse complement strand
AAACAGCGTACTAGCCTGAAAGCAATGGAGCCCTCGAACGCTCTCATCGAAATTTAGCTGAGTATCTAAATAATTACATCGATGACGATCAAGGGAATTGGGACGAATGGTTACCGTATGCCATGTTTGTGTACAACACTACGCCGCACACAGCTACGGGATTGTTTCCTATGCGTTGGTGTTTGGACGAGACGCAGTGTTATCGACGGCCGTAAAACAAGAGCCACAGGCTGTATACAGTCATGAGGGTTATGTGTGAGAGCTGCGAGAGCCGTTACGAGCAGCATGGGCCGTAGCACGCGGGTAATTTGCAGCTCGCAAATCTGAAATCGAAAGTGCAATAAGACAAAAATTCCAAGGAACGGGAATACCATGTCGGCGACAGAGTGCTGCTGTGCGGCGAGACTGTACGGCGGGATCGTTCTGCAAAATTAACCCCTAAATGGACGGGGCCACATAAGGTAGTCGAGATATCATCTCCGGTTACCGTGATCATTAAAAAGAGCAGAAAGGCGAGCACGGTGCATGTAATCCGGGTCAAGCACTCTGTCGATTATTGAGGGAAGTATAAATATTATATGTGTATATATGTATATTATATTATGTATGTATAAAGAATATTGTGTGTATATAACCCGCTGTATATATATATATATATATATATATTTAGCTCGCTTATAGCTCATTCTACGACTAAAAGCTAACACTACGAGAGAAGACAGGGAAGGAAGAGGTATCCGCTATCTATATCGCAGAGGATTTCTACGAGCTAAGTGAAACGCAGACTTAGTGAATTTTTGTTTAAAAAATCCCATCTTCCATTATAAAATAACAAGCAGCTGGTGGGAAGCTGCGGGTTTGAGGGACATCAGTGTCTCCTATGCGGAAACGGCGTTGGACAGCTCGAACGAGTTGTCATCAACTTCCTTTCCGCTATCATCTTCCACTCCAGCAGGCAGTACGATCGTTCCCGCTGGCAGGGATCTATCTACCTGAGGGCAGGTAGTGTGAGGCCATGGTCCTGTAGTCCCCAGCGTGACGACGACGGAATCGCCTATCATCAAAAACAGGAACAGCTTGGGTTGCCGTCCTGGGAGGCAAAGCCGTCCGACGTTCTGTCTCGGACCGTTGGGTGGTATTGTCCACCGACAGACGAAGTTTCTGCAAGAGAAAAGAAGACATAAATGAATGTGAAGGCCGAGGTAAAAATTTATAATGATTTATTTGTGCTCCGTGGTGCTATTTAAAGCGAAGAATCAAGAGAAAGTAGGAAGTAATTTCACAAGGTCAGCAGTTACGCTGTCAGACTTTTTGGTAATTGATCAGAAGTCTAGGTCACTGCCGGGCAATGCACCCTACGAGGTGTTAACGTCAGCCAAAATCGACACCGGCAATGTCTATGCTGTCCGAAATGCGTGGTTTCTTTAACCCACACAATGATCAATTCTAATGCAGGAAATGGGAAAATGGATATATGTAACTCCGAGCGCGGAATCCATTGGGACAGTGTGTGATAATCAGCCTGCTTATCACAAACCACTTAGGAATTCGGAATTTTTAATTTCAGAGGGAACATGTTTCTTAACTTCCCAAGATCTTACTATTCGTACTGCACCACGTATAAAACAACAACAAAAAAACAAATACGGGAATTCTTTGCCTCCATTTAACTAAACTTCGTCAAATTTGGATAAGTCTGTACACACTTAAGTGAAAATATGAGTGAGAGTTTTAAGTTGTTAAATGTAACCCGAAACCCGACGGAAAAAATCTCGAAACGAGAGTTCAAGAAATCAAAAATGATTAATTGAAGACAAATAGTACGAATGGGCAGTTATATCGTAATGTAGAATTGTATTCATCGAGCGCCTTAGTATTAGTGGCGTTAATCTGTGGTATAGTACACAGGTTCAACGAACGTTCCCGGAACTCGACGCCCGCTTCGACGGCCTTGTCAGGCACGCCAGTTCAGCCGGTTGTCAACGCTAACGTTGACTTGCATGCACCACAAGGTGGAAGATTACGGGTAAAAGTGATGACGCCGCGCCGGGAGTCACTGGGTGAAGGGGTATTCACACCGCTTCGCGAAAATTCGCGCGCAAAGCTGTTTAGGGCCTGTTCGGTCAGGTGATAAGCAAATTTCAGTCCGCACGATAAATGACTACGCGATTATTTGTAAAAACGTATAATCTAATGGGAAAATTAGAGATGTTGTTATGATATATATATATATATAGTATGCCTGTGTAGTTGCACCTTGTTGCTGCGGATGGATGAAACGCGCCACGCTATTGTACGCGAGTGTGATAGGATGTTCATTTTGAAAAAATTCTTCTTCAAGAAGGAGCATTGCAAGACTCCTTGCATGGAATGCGCTTCGCGGGCTTATCGCAACTAATTTATTTAGTAAACATAAGTTTATTGTTTATAAATTAACTTATTTTTGGTGATATAAATTCACTCACACTGCGAACAAATTAGTCTTTTAACAACTTCAACCACGGACGGGTATATCTGACGTGAGGACTCGTCCTTAAGTTAAAATAAACTTAAATAATTGTTAACAACCATAAACCATTGAAATTGTTTATTGAGGACAAATGAATACTTTTGACTGTTTATCACGTGAGTTCTAACTCTTAATTGACAACGATCCCCAAAAAAATTAAATGAATGTTCTGACGTGGTTGCAATACATAAGTACGTAACGGGCGGCATAACACGGTGAACGCGCGAAGCGCTTCAAAATACAATCTTTCTCTTTCGTCGTCAATCGGTCTCTCTCGTGTCGTCGTACATAAAAATAAAAAAATAAAAAAAATAGTAACAACAAAATAATTAATAGATGGCCATAAAAATCCGATCATGACCCTGCGAGATCGCCCTTGAGTCGAAGAGCGAGGAGGACGATGCCAATTTCACGCGCATTTTTGCGGCGTTACAACGAATATGAAATTTTTTTTCGTCTAACAAATGTCGTTTTTCGAGACGTTGTATTCTTTCTGTCTGCATTACGCAGACCGCTACTGCACGGGCTGCGTACCGTTCCACCGAAACAAAACAAATAAATGTCATGACGTCGTAATAGTTTTTTCACAGCATTATCTTACCGTATATTTTTGTTATTCGTAGATTCATATAACGTTTATCGATCGTCACTGTACTTTTCCCTATGATAATTTAACAGAATTTAGCCAATTCTTGATAATTTTGAATTTCAATCTTGAATCAACTTCCAAATTTAATAGATATACAAGGTATACATTACTTCGGGAGACCGAAATTCCATTAAGAACAAACCCTGAATTGTTGAAGAATCATTTTTTTCTACCCATGTAATTTTTTTTCATCCATAAAAATAATGTTATAGCATTTGTTTCACATTATCGAATCAACAAGGAAAATATGAATTTAATTTTGAAAAATCACCATAGCATCTGTAGATTTATTAAAGTATGCGTATCTACGGTCCTAAACGCAGCTACATACTCGTTATTCTAACCCAGTGCTGCCTACACACACACATATATCTCTACGGTATTTGTGATATTTTTTCCATAGTGTAGCACTCGACCAGTCATCTATTAGTTATTTATTTTGGATTTATTATTGGAGAATCATCGATTTATCACATGCATAATTACGAAAAAACTCAAGAGTAATCTGAATCAGTAGAAAGATTTAATAATTCTTAAAGAATATAGAATTTTTTTTTCTACTAATAAATTTCGTTTGTTGAGACGTTATTCTCTTTTTGTCTGCATAACGAAGACTGGTGCTGCACGGGCTGCGTACCATTCCGCCGAAACTACATATAGAAATGTCATGACGTTGTAATCGTTTTTTCACAGCATTATCTTAATGTATATTTTTGTTATTCGCAGATTTATATAACATTTATCGATCGTCACTGAACTTTTCCCTGTGATAATTTCAATTTTTTTTAAAAATTCATGGAAACTTTTTAATTCAAATTTAAATTTAATTTTAACTTCAGTCGGGACACGAAGATTACATATCTTCAGAAGACCGAAATTCCATTTGGAACAAACCCCGAATTGTTCAAAAAACTTATTTCCTTTTGATGTAATTGTTATCATCCTTAAAAATGATCAGGCGAGCAGGAAATATAGGTCAACTATAATTTCTGCGCACAATGTTATGTTATGAACGGACAACACTATGAGGTTGTTAAATTTACAATTCATTTCTCACCGTTGAAAATCAGGAATGATGGAATAGTAAAAAAACTATTCCGGAATTGAGGATTTCACAACCGGATCTGTGAAAAAAATTTAGTTTACGAGTTCATGGAAAAAAAAAATTAGTTTAGTTTTTATATTTTTTTATTACATTGAGAAGAAAACAGACTCATTTCATTCTTATATTGTTCGGAAAAATATATCATTATGGACGAATTCTTGATCGACTGTCGACTCTTTTGCCCATTCTTTTTCTGGTAATTCTGAAACAGAAGGAACATCTACTCTTTAGCAAAAGCATTTACTGTAGACAAATTTAAGGAAATCAGTCGAAAAGTATTTTTTCGTTTCAACGACACTTCTTTTCGTTAGCAGGAACAGTTGAAAATTAATTTTTTTACGAATGCATGAAAAAGTGCCTTATTCGAGGCTGTGGAGCGTGTATATTTTGGCACTTCTCTGACGGTTTAGTAGGCCGTATAACTACGCCAGTTGTGCGCACAACGTACTGCGCATGGCGGCCGCGCGCGACAAAAATCTTTTCGCTCACGGCGTGCGAACAAGCTCAATATATTCCTCTCGGTACGCCACCTTCAGCGTATGATAAATAAGGGACAATGTTTTCGGTATGAATCGAAAAGTTCTTCTCTTCCCGCGCTTCACGTCAGTCGGCCGGTTTAGTTGTTTACGATACTCCTGCAGCTTCTTCAAAACTCGTCATAAAAATATATAACCTTTCGAATCTTTTCATTTACTTTTACAAAACACGACAAACTTTTTACCCTATGGTTTTCCCCTACAAAAGTTTTGATTTCTCTTTTTCGATTCGTTTTAATTTTTGCGGAATTGAATAGGATCAATTTTCGAGAAATTTTTTATCTACCTCGATTTTTGTTCGACTTTTTTGAATAGTATTTAGTTGTTGAAGGACATGTGAGAAAAAAATCATATATCGTTGCAGTGGGTGGGTGGGGGTTGCACAAACCCCCACCGGGGCTTTACCTCTGAACCCTGATTAATTAATTGTTAAATAAATCTCGTTGGAATGAATTGCAAGCACCACAATAGCATGGCGTCGATGAATGTAGAAACAAAAGTATCGTATGTTACCCCGCGGGAGGGCTGTGTATGACTATTTACATTGCTTGCTGCATATTATAGAACTTTCTCATGCATTTATTATAATGCTGTGAAAATTTAATTACAGCATTAACTGTGATTAAAAATAATAGTGTACGATATACGTGCAAAATGATGCGTCTGGCTCGTACGATTTTTTCAGCACCCACCTCCGTCTCGGCTTTGGCTACGGTTCGTGCTGAAAACATCGTACGCGCCGATACACGCATCTTATTTCACACTTGTATCGAAATGAACAATTCCTTTTTTTTAAATGTCGTAAAAAGAATTTATTCGTACAACATTTAAAATTGGTTGACTGGCTGCTTAGGAATGCTTAAAAACCATGAAGAAAGACTTTCCCTACTCAAACGTTTGCCTTAATAAAATATACGTTCGTTGAATATCTCTATATTCAACGAACTCTGTAATGATGCAGTAATCTGCAGAATTGGATAATTTTCTTACAATTCTAATATCTATCTGAAGTCTTTCCGGATGATTTGATTTAAACAAACTGATTAATAAAAAATTACAGTTCCTTACCTTCTATTGTTCATCTGCATTGTGGATAATGAGTACGTCCATGAGGGCTCATAGACACCATCCACCGATGACATCCTTACATCAGGATGTTCTTGTCCACAGTCATAAATACAAAAAATCATATCAAATTTAAAGCATAGAAAAACTATTTAAAATTAACAAAAAAAAGAGACAAATAACTAAAGAATGTAAGAAAATTAAAAAATTATATTAAAAAAAAAAAGTAACATGTAAACGTCTTAAAATGAATATAAGTGTATAACAAGCATTATAATCTTGCAATTTTGTAAAAACGTGCACGAGAATGGTGTGAGCTCAGAAGTAGAAATGTTCACTCATAGCTTTCGCACCAAAGCTGTTGACCAATTTTAGCGCTCGATATCTTATTTGATCTGTTGAAGAGTGCATTTAGTTAATTTAAGACATCGAACACTAAAATTCGTCAACGGGTTTGGTCTGAAAGGTACACTGAGTGGGAAATTTTGACGTCACTTCATTCATGTGCACTTCGAAACATTGCAGAATTATTGAACTGTCGATAGAAATTTCCTGTTCAGAAATGCTGTCGATAGAAATTTTCTGATCAGAAATGCTGTCGATAGAAACTTTCTGTTCAGAAATGCTTTCGATAGAATTTTTCTGTTCAGAAATGGTTTCGATAGAATTTTTCTGTTCAGAAATGGTTTCGATAGGAACTTTCTGTTTAGAAATGCCTTCGAAAGAATTTTTCGGTTTATAAATGCCGTCGAAAGAATTTTTCTGTTCAGAAATGCTGTCGATATAAACTTTCTGTTCAGAAATGCTGCCAGTAGTAAGCGGTGCGCTATGGCGACCCCCACTCCTCTTTTCCGAGAAGGGGGGGGGGGGGGTGCTGTAGCGCACCGTGAAAAATCGATAATCATAATTGACAGGTTATGGGTATTTCAAATACATGATAAACAACGTTTCGTAGGAATAATAATAATATCTTTATTATAACATCCGAACTCTTCCGTAGTCTACACAAGAATGGCCAAGAGGCCGAACAGTAGAGAGAGGGTAACGTCCCCACTCTCACACCCATATACAGAGGGAAACACATTAGCGGGTGCTCTCAAAATCTAACACTCCCTCCCGACTGTTTCATGTGTTTTCCTTATTTCATCTTCATTGCTTTGGTTTATTCGCTGATACTCGTCTTATTTCTCCCTGTAATGTTAAGACACATTGATACATTCCAATTATACATTCCTGTTCATAATTTTATCTGTTAATTTTTTGTGTAGTTCAAAAGTTAGTGGTTTTGTTAGTATATCTGCAAGTTGATCTTTCAAATTCACCCATTTAACTTTAATCAATTTTATTTTTACACATTCTTTAACATGATGTGCTTTAATTTCAACTATGTGCCTCAACTTATTCCCACCATTGGTCTCAACACCAGCAATTGCTGTTTTGTTATCACACCATAAATTCATAGGCAATAGGGGTTCTATCAAAATCAGCTTGAGTGAGTTATACATTGATAGCATCTCCTGGCTAGCTTCACTTATAGCAACATACTCTGCCTGACAGGTAGATAGTGCTACCCGCGTAGAAAAAAAGAATCTTTTCGAGAATCTTGGAAAGAATCTTTTCGAGAATCTTTTCAAGAATCTTGGAAAGAATCTTTTCGAGAATCTTTTCAAGAATCTTGGAAAGAATCTTGAAAAGAATCTTAGAAGAATCTTGAAAAGAATCTTGAAAAGAATCCCGTATAGGATCCGGAGGAAGATTCTTTTGAAGATTTTTTTGAAATTTCTTTTTTCAGCTTGATTTAATTGATCAGTCATGTTTGGTTGGTCAGATCCGGAAAACGGCGTGATCTGATCAGATTGTAGCGATAAAATTGGGGGAAAAAAAAAAAAAAAAAAATATGTCGATCGCGGGACTCGAACCCAGGCCGCTCACCGTATTAGGCTGTTATCTTAGCCACTCTGCCATATCATCTTTCTTAGATGACAGTAAAATCAAATAGTATATAAGTGTCACCTGCTTTTTTTAGGATCCATAATTTTCGGAAAAAAAAAACTGAGTCCTAAAAAAAGCAGGTGACACTTATATACTATTTGATTTTACTGTCATCCAAGAAAGATGATATGGCAGAGTGGCTAAGATAACAGCCTAACACAATGAGCGACCTGGGTTCGAGTCCCGCGATCGACATTTTTTTTTTTTTTTTTTTTCCCTAATTTTATCGCTACAATCTGATCAGATCATGCCGTTTTCCGGATCTGACCAACCAAATATGACTGGTCAATTAAATCCAGCTGAAAAAACAATTTTCAAAAGAATCTTGAAAGAAATCTTGAATCCTGTAAAGAATCTTGGAAAGAATCTTGAATTCTGTAAAGAATCTTGAAAAGAATCTTCCTCCGGATCCTATACGGGATTCTTTTCAAGATTCTTTTCAAGATTCTTCTAAGATTCTTTTCAAGATTCTTCTAAGATTCTTTTTAAGATTCTTCTAAGATTCTTTTCAAGATTCTTCTAAGATTCTTTTTAAGATTCTTCTAAGATTCTTTTCAAGATTCTTCTAAGATTCTTTTTAAGATTC
Organism: Tromatobia lineatoria; assembly: GCA_949699805.1. Lineage (NCBI taxonomy): Eukaryota > Metazoa > Arthropoda > Insecta > Hymenoptera > Ichneumonidae > Tromatobia > Tromatobia lineatoria. Next base: position 6,605,843 of record OX453039.1, on the reverse strand, counting down.
TTCTAAGATTCTTTTCAAGATTCTTTCCAAGATTCTTTTCAAGATTCTTTCCAAGATTCTTGAAAAGATTCTTTCCAAGATTCTTGAAAAGATTCTCGAAAAGATTCTTTTTTTCTACGCGGGTACATACGGTTGTTTGTGTGTGCGTCAAGCTATCGCATCACCAAACAGCTTGATTACAAAACCACACGTGGTCAAAGAGTTTTTGCAGTCAGCAAAGCTGGAATCTGAGAATCCTTGAACATCATTGGTTTCTCCAGTATATTTAAGTCCCAAACTAGCCGTTCCTCTTAAATATCCAAAAACCCTTTCAACCATTTTCCAATCTTCTTCTGTAGGGTTTACCTGGTGTCTGCTTAGGACATTGACGGCATATGATATATCTGGCCTTGTCGCACATGCCAAATAGAGTAAACTACCCACAGCTTCTCTGTACGGATAATTGTTCTTTGGCTTAGACACATTATACACATCAGTCTCATCATCTGTTTCTCTCATCTTTCTTTCTTGATTGTTGGCTTGAGTCGTCATCATTGGCGTTCTCTGTGGGTGCGATTCATTGAACACAAATCGGGTCAGTATTTTCTTCGTATATCTTTCCTGACTGAGCTCTATATAACCTCTATCTTCGTCACGTTTTATGGAAATACTCAGAAACTCTTCTGGCTCACCTAATATTTTCATTTCAAATGTTCTGCTTAACTCATATTTTACCTCATCCAATTTTTCCTCATTATTACTTGCCATCAAAATATCATCAACGTAAACAATCAGGATTAGGAGTCTCGTTCAATCTCTCCATGTAAACAGGCATGGTTCCAAGTCTGAATTGATCAGTCCCATCTTTCGGACCACGTCAGTAATCTTATCATTCCAACGCTTGGAGCTGATACGTAAACCATACAGGGCTCTTTGCAACTTACACACCTTCTCACGTCTTTCTTTATTTGTATGGTTAGTACCCTCAGGTATTTCCATATATATTTCCTCGTTGATATCGCCATTGAAAAAGGCTGTTTTTACGTCTAATTGGCAGACCTTCAAATTGTATTTGTTTGTTATAGCAACCACAGCTCTAACTAATGGTAATCTCGACACTGGAGCGTATGTTTCTCCCAACTCATAATTGTTCCTGTCTTTGAATCCTCTAATGACTGAGCGAGCTTTATACCTTACGTGGCTGTTGGATTCAATCTTTCTTTTAAAGACCCATTTTGAATCTATTATATTTAATTTTTGATCATTTCCCATCTCCATTGGTCTGTTCACCAGCGACCACACTTTATTTTTCTCCATTGACAATAGTTCCTCATCTATTGCTGATTGCCAAAGTTTTTTCTCTTCTGTTTGAATCGCTTCTTGATAACTCACTGGATTTGCATTTATACTTGAGAGTAATGCATGATAAATTGTGTCACTCATCTGATTTAAGTTTTTGTCAGTTTCGCTGTCAATCAAATTCGAAAAGCACAAATTTGCTCTCACTGTCTCGTCCATGTCTAACTCATTGAAGCTAGTGTCATTTATAGCATCATCTCTACGAATTTCCTTATCCGTTACTTCACTTTGAGTATCAGTCGTACTCTCATTTTTTCTAGGCCTTCCTCTTTCTCGTTTTAACTCTCCCTCCGGTTTTGAAGCTCCATCCATTTCATTTTCATTTTCACCAAATGTTACGAACCATTCCTTTTTGTTGATTTCCTCATTTTCATCAGGGAGATCTTTAATACTTGTTTTATTATATTTGTCACCATATACTAGTTTTTCGTTAAACCTAGCATGTCTACTCTCATAGTACTTGCCATGTTCCGGTCTCAAGAACTGGTAACCTACTGGAGTACTGGCAACCAAAATTACAGGTACCCCTTCCGCTCTGAACTTTGGACCAGTGTTTCTCTGAACTTTGATATAGGCTGCGCACCTAAACCTTTTTATTTGATTTATATCAAAGCTATGCTCTGGAGCAAAGCTCTGAAGAGGAGTGATCATGTGGTTTGATTTATGTGGAGTTCTATTGTATGAATACACGGCTGCATTCATTGCAAGATCCCACATACTTTCAGGGACTTTTGCATCATACATGTACGACCTTATTTTCTTTTGCAATGTTTGGTTGAAACGCTCAGCCACTCCATTGAATTCAGGTGTATCTGGACACGCCAGTTGAAGTTCCGCACCTAGCTTCTTCAGAACATCTACCGTGTAACCGCCTGTATATTCTGTACCTTGATCACTTCTCAAATAACAAACTTTCGCCTCATAACTCAGTAAATTTCGTGCACTTCTTACGAACATTTCTAGGCAGTGACCAGTATCACTCTTAGCTTTCATGCCGTATGCCATAGCAAATCGTGATTTATCATCCACAAATACAGAAATATATTTGTAACTCTTTGAATGAGATACAGGTGATATTGGTCACATGACATCTAAATGTATAATTTGTAAAGGATTGGTTGTTCGTGTACGTGTCGAAGGAAACGGCAATTTGTCAAATTTAGAAATCAGGCACACTTCGCACTCTTTGATGGATTCATCAAACACGATTTCACTTAATTCTTTATTATCCTTAAATTTATGCTGCAATTGTTTTAAATATGCAACTGATGCATGGCTAAACCTAACATGCCATAACATCGCTTTTGACAGAATTTTATTCTTATTTTCTCCTGGTGTCACATCTTCGGTTGACTCTAAAAGAGGCAACTCATCCACATCGTGGATTTTCCGATCCCAGATAGTTGTATCGAAATTCAAGTGTTCATATAATGTTTTTCTGTCACCAATAGGCTCACTGATCTCAGACTTTTCTTCAGATACTACTTTACTCTCATCTGCATCTGTTGTAGTTTTTGGATCCTGCTTCATCTCTAATTTTGATTTTTCATTTTTCTCATCATTCAATTCTTTTTCTTTAGCTGCAGTACTACGAGTAAAATATCTTTCTATCAGAGAGTCCTTATCAGCCAGATTTGCAAATACATGTCTGTTTATTTTTCCACATTCTGAATTATTATCATTAATTTCCAGCTCTATTATCCAATATGGTCTCTTTTTTTTTTTTTTTTTATGAAAGGAGTTGCGGAATCCGTTTACGGATGTCCCCCAGTTTTTACGCCGGAGGTGTCTGTGGGACTCACCAACCAACCGGTTGTAATACCCACTAAACCGCCCTCTCCTTACTGTCCTCCCCCCGACCAGGAACTATTTTCATATTACTTCTGGTGGGGGGTTCTGTCTGTGTACGTCCGTTCGTGATGTTGTCCGTGCTCTGTGTCGCGTTACGTTAGTCCGTCTGCTCCGTCAGGCGAGGCAGCCGTCCAGATTTTTTCATCGCAGTATCGTCTCTGTGTAGGTGGCGACTAGTTGCCACCATTCTGTCGAGTGCAGCATCACCTGGACGATGTTGTCCGGGGTGATGTCTCCAACGGTTGTCTCGAGTTGCAGTCGCAGTCCAGTCCAGCGGTCGCACCCGAAAAAGGTGTGTTCCGCGTCGTCTCATTCATGTCCGCAGTACTTACAGTCCGGCGTCCGTACTCTGTTCATGTTATAAAGGTACCTTTGGAAATATCCGTGTCCTGTCAGGAGCTGGGTAACGTAGAAATTTACGTCACCAAACTTCCTTCCGATCCACGGCCTCAGGTCCTTTATAAGTCGTTTCGTCCAGTTACCCGTTCGTTCCTCTGTCCATCTGTCTTGCCATGTTCGTATCGTCCTGTCGCGCTCCGCGGCTGCCGCGTCCTGTCGTCCAATGTCAGCGCTTCTCCCATATATCCTTTTTCGCTCGAAAGCTAGAAGGTCCACGGGGATTACACCAGCCACCACCAAGACTGCTTGTGCAGAGACAGTCCGGTAAGAGCAGGCGATTCTCAGCGCACTCTGTCTTTGTACTGTCATCATTGCGTGGCAGTACTTTTTTGTCTTCAGGGCGTCTGCCCAGATCTCCACGCCGTATAGAAGTATCGAGTGGGCTGTTGTCATTAGTAGCCGTCTTTTCCCCGGTCTTGGTCCGTTTGTGTTTGCCATCAGGCGGCTTAAGGATGCTACCATCTTGACCGCCTTCTTGCACGCTTTCTGTATGTGTGGCCAGAAGGTCATCTTCGTGTCCAGAATTACTCCTAGATACTTGACTTCCCCACCAGCCACTATCTCGTCTGTTCCGACCAGCATCGGTAGTCTCGTCTGTATGCGTCTTCTGGTCAGGAACATCAGTTCCGTCTTTTCCGTCCCAAGTTGCAGTCCGTGGTCCGTCATCCAACGTCCCACGCGCCGCATCGTCTGGTTCAGTTTTAGCTGTGCCAGGTCCGGAGAGCGCTCGGTGATCACCGCCGCCACGTCGTCAGCGTAAGCGACGAGGGCCACACCGAGCGGTAGCTCCAGCCTGAGCAAGCCGTCGTACAGTCCGTTCCAAAGGTCTGGTCCCAGTATCGACCCTTGGGTGACCCCCGCGGTGATCTGTCTCGTCACCAGTCCTTCGGTCGTCTCGTACGTGATCCGTCTGTTTTTCAGGTAGTTCCTTACAACCCGGGTTAGGTAAGGCGGGACTCTGAAGTTGCATTCCAGCGCCTCCAGAATATCTACCCATCTAGCCGAGTTGAAGGCATTCCTGATGTCCAAAGTCGCCAGCAGCACGATTGGTCGCGCCGCATGGCAGTGTCGGTCCAGGTCCAGGAAAGAGTCGACGACTTTTTGGATCGCTTCAATTGTCGAACGACCCCTTCTGAATCCGAACTGGAGGTCAGAAAGGCCCCCACTGGTCTGTATTGCGTCCGTCAGTCGCCGTTTCAGTAGTTGTTCGTAAAGTTTACCTGTCGTGTCCAGTAAACTCAGCGGTTGGTAGGCGGACGGCGTGTTGGGGTCGCCCTTACCTTTGGGGATAAGAACGAGCCGCGCCGTCTTCCACCGATCGCCGAACGTCCCCGTTGTCAAGCAAGTATTGTACAGGTCGAGAAGTATCTCTGGCCTCAGGTTAACCATCAGCCGGATAACTTCCGCCGGTACACCGTCAGGTCCCGGTGCCTTCCCAGTCTTCATTGCGTAAGAAGCCCTGGTGAGCTCTGCCGCCGTGAATATGGGGGCTGCCGGGATGTCCGTGTTGTCCGTGTTGTCTGTCTGTATCGGGTGTGTTGGGAACAACCGGTCGACGATCCGTCGTGCGGATTCAGCATCTTTGAGCTCTGGTGGAACTCGACCTCTCAGTTTGCCAGTTACAATTTTGTAACCAGTGCCCCAGGGGTCCTGGTCCACCTCCTCGCAGAGCTTCCTCTAGCAACGCGCCTTGCTGTCTCGTATCGCGTTCGTCAGTACGGTCCGTGCTGTCCTGCGTTCGTCCCTGAGGGTTTCCCAGCCGGGTCTCCTCTTGGCCCTCTTTTCCCGCCGTCGGGCTGCCAGGCATATCCTCCTCAGTTTGTCGATCTCGTCCGTCCACCAGTATTGTGGCGGTCTGTCCTGTCGGTAATGTCGTTTTGGCATCGTGCTGTTGCACAGCCTGTGCATCAGTTTGGCCGTCTCGTCTATTAGTCGTTCCGCCCTTTGCTGGCCAGTCAGCTCGGGGGGAACTCTCGAGGTTGGCGCTGGCGCTGCTACCAGCTCCTCCGAGAATTTCCGTACGTCGAGTTTTTTGACATTCCACCGCGGGGGGCGCTGGGTTCTTGTCCGTCTTGTCCCTGTTGTGTCTACTACTTCAAAGACAATGTACTGGTGATCGCTGGCCGTATAGCCTTCGTACACCTGCCACTGCCTTATCCGTGCTGAGATTCCGTCCGATGTCATCGTAATGTCGGGGATGGAGTCCCCAAACCCCGGTCGTCTGTACGTCGGCGTGTTTCCTGTGTTGGCTACTACCAGGTCTAGCCTTGCGGCCATTTCCAGCAGCAGCCGTCCACGTTTATTCGTCGCTGTCATGCCCCATTCGATCGCTCGCGCGTTAAAATCCCCCCCAATAATAACGTGTCCGGGCAGGTCCCTGACTCCGTCTTCGAGGAGCGCCACCTCCCTCTCGAATTCCGCCACGGTGCAGTTGGGTATTAAGTAGACGCTGACATAAGTGACAGCGCCGACCCTTGCCCAGACGTAATCGCCCCCGACACCGGTGCCGCTAATTCGGGATTGGGCAGCACCCCTCACCCAGATAGCTGTGGTCTCTGTGTCGTTCGTTATGTACGTCTGTGTCGTCCTTCTCCTGTATGGTTCGCACAGGATCAGAATGTCGGCGTCTTGTTCGTCGGCTATCTGTGGTAGTAGCATGTCTGCTGTCCTACTCCTATTCAGGTTTCCCTGAACTATTCTGTCCGTCTTCCAGCCTGCTTCCTGCACTCCTCCAGCGCGGCTCGGAACACCGCACACCTCCCGCTTCCCGCGAGGTGCGCAACGTCTTCGTGCCCCGCCTTGGCGCACAGAGGACAAGCCGGTCTGTTCGTGCAGTCCGTGGCGTAATGTCCGGATGTGCCACACTTTCGACAGTTCTTTGTCCTGTCCACGTCCGTACAGTTAGCCTTTATGTGCCCGTATCCAAGGCACTTATGGCATTTCGTGACTGTTAGTCGTTTCCGGACACGGCAGCGCGACCATCCTATTGTTAGTCGCCCGCGGCGGAGCAGCAACTCGGCCTCCCGCGACTCGAGGTCGCAGACCGCCATGTACTGCTCCGCGCGGTTCGGGCCAAAGATATGGACTCCGAAGTCTCCGTCCCGTTCCGTCTCCTGTCTCAGTTTTTCTGTGACGTCCTCCGTGGTTGTCACGCAGTCCAGGTCCATGATCTCCAATTGGACCTTGGAGGTCATGGCCCTGATCCGCGTCTCCAATCGCGTCCTTTAAAACGCGTTGGAACTCGTCCCGTCCTTCAGGTCTGTCCTTGGCTGCCTGTATCTTGAGAAGACAGAGGCCGTTTTTCGTCTTCCTCAAAGCCGTCACCTGCACGTGACTTTTTTGGGGTTCGACTGTCGTCCGTATTTTCCGTACTATGTCAGAGTACGTATTGTCTGTCCCTGGCCTTACGAGAACAGTCGTCCCCCGTTGCCGGGGGACCGGCCTGTTCTTTTGGGCGTCTGTACCTGTTGTTGTCCGTTGGTTATTCCGGTCCGGTTTTTTCCCCGTGACAGTCTGCCAAGGAGCGTCCGGCTGCGCCGTCGGGAGCTTCTTTTGAGCTTTCTCCGGCGTGGTTCCCGTCGCTTCTCGCTTACGTTTCGTGCTTGTCGTCTTGTGTTTATTTATGTCCGTGGTCGCTATTGGTCTGTCCATGATTTGTATACTCGGGGCTGCATTGGCGTGCGTATGCAGCGCCACATCGACAGCCTCAAGAATCGTCTTTATTCCCGTCTTTACCGTCATATTCATGTTTTTCTGAATAGACGCTGCCTCGGCCATTTTTGGCGCTGTCTTCTGTATTAGCGTTAGTAGCTCTGTCATGTCTGGTTCGTTCTGTCTCTTTTCGTCCGTCCGTCCCGTCATCGGTGTGCCAGCTGCGGAGACATAACTGTCACCGCTGCCGACGCTCGACAAGCTATCTGTCCTGTTCCGTCTCGGTATCAGCAGTCGTTCTATGGGTCGGCTGGGTTGAGAGGGGTTGGTTTTTCGGCCATACCCCTCACGAACCTCATCCTTCCCCTTTTGGGCCGTGGGAAGCCCAGTGTCCTTAAGCACCTTTATACTTTTCTCTGACTTGGACATTATCATTAAAAAGTAGGGTTTTTAACGAGGATCCCCGACCCGAAAACTCCTGTCTCACGCCCCCCCGTTCCCCCTACTCACGGGCGTGGATTCCCCTCCATCCTTTATCGACCCAAATCAAAGGGGATCTCCCACAGCTTGCTGCAGCGTGATCTCGGTCGGGTACAACACTTGGCCCCCTCGCAGGCCCATTCCCAGGTGCCACCTGGACCTGCGAGATGTCACACAAGATTTTAAACGTGCTGTCAAGGGGGCAGTCAACCCAGGTGGCTAATCCCAAGCCGAGCCCCAATCCTATCACGCGGTCCCTAGGCGTGCGGTGTCCCCTATCCGAAGGGACTTCCTAGGTTCCCACTGTTTCAGTCACCGCATTTGCCAGAGGAGTCCGAGAGATCCGACATCGACAAGACCGGCAAGGGCCACACGACCGTGGGCTTATGCTACTCCTAGTAGCTCCATATTAAATGTTCCGTTGTGCTAAAGGTCCCTCGGGGTCGCGACTCCCGAACCGCGCCGGAACTGTGCACGGTCCCTGAGGTCCCAGGTCATTTGTTTGTGTACACCCCTGTATCGTGTGCGTGGAAGTGAGTGCCCGTTGCAACGACAAACCGATACATACATTCGTAATAGGAAGAGCCCGTTTATAGGGATTCCAATCATTCGATTTCCGGTGGGCCCCGTTTACCGAGGACTACGATCATCCGCTTTCTCAGGGTTGCTTGTTTATAGGGGCCCTGATCATTTACTCCTCCGGTAAGCCGTTCGAGCGTGTTTGAGAAGGTGTTTGCGTCAGTGTGTGTGCGGGTGTGTGTGTGTGATTGGGTCCGTTAGTCTCCCCCTCCTGCTGGGTTGCAGGCAAGGAATACCAGCCCCCCCACCACGACAAGGTGGACCCGCGGGGGGGAATATGGTCTCTTATATACACCGGAAATGAATGTTTCATTCGAATTTGGGTCGAAAATATTAATTTGCTCGTCATCCAGATAAATTGCAAGACCTAACTCTGCGAATCTTCTAAGTGATAATAAGTTTTCTTTTAATTGATCAGCAAATATTACATTGTCGATTTCAACGCTTTTACCATTTTCTAATCTCAATTCAATTTTACCCTCTCCCTCCGTTTTTAAATCTGCTGATCCATGTTTATTCGCGCATTTAATAACACCATGTCTCGACTCATCAAAAGTTTTAAAAATTAATTTCGAATTTGTCAGATGCTCTGTGGCACCAGAATCAGCCAAAAACTCTGTAACTCTTCTGTTTCCCCCTAAGTGAGATGCATTTGCGTGCATTGTTTCTACACTGACTAAATTTTTGTCTCTCGCCTTTTCTACTTTATTATATGTCCATAAATCGTTTTGCTCACCTCTTTTGACATTACTGCTCTTCACCAGTTTCCCAGGAGGCTTTTGAATCGTTGAATCGTTGTTACCTTGGAGTTTTCCATTTTTTCTGAATTTGAAGTTATTTTTAAGCTGAGCCTTGTTATTTAAAAATTTGAATCTCTTTGCGTTGTTTATATTCGGACTATTACATTTCCTTTTGTATGAATCTCTTGGGTTTCCTTTATTGAAATTATAGCTTCGACCGGCACTCTTGTTCCTGTTATCTATCTTTGGGTTCAAATTTTCCTTAGAAACTCCAGTTGGGTTAGCTGCGGGAAATCGACAATTATACGCTATGTGATTACTGAATTGATTACAGTTGTAGCATAAAACGCCACGTCCCTTATTTGGGCAATCACTAGCAATGTGTCCAATAGCTTGACACTCGTAACATCTCTTTCTTCCATTTGCCATATTTGCTGCTCGAGTTTCTACAACATCAATACCACTTGTGTCTTTGTGTGCAGCCTCATCTTGCATAACGATTAATTTTAGCTCTTCATATGTTGGACTTTTTCCTTTGGTACTTTTTGATAGGTACTCAATGGTTTGGACAGTAGGTATCGACAACATGACTGCATTATAAAACGCATCACGTTTTTTATCTTCGTGTAGTGGTTTCCCGCCTGGAGAATTCTCATATGTGCGTATTGTCTCCTCAAATCGTTCACAAAACTGAACAGCTGTTTCCTTTCCAGTTACATATTTCATACTGTACAACTGTTTTCTTACTGAGTGAGATGTCACATTTGTTTCACACCTTTTAATTTCTTTCAGCTTGTTTATTATTTCCACAGGATCTCGCAGTTGGGTCACTTTGGAATGATAATTTCTGTCCAAATGATTTATCAAAATGTCCCGAACCTTGAACTTTTGTTCCTCCAAAGTTTTTGCATCTACTCTCGACTCAATTCGTTCATGGATAACATGTAACAAGCCATGTGATCTCAACTCAGATGAAAAATAGTCATAGAAGTATTCGAATTTACTATTAGTATCCAGTTTATATTCTGTTCTCATATTCCCACCTTTATTCACAATCTCAAGATTCAATGCTTCTGTTACATTACTGGCTAGAGAGTTGATGTTTTAACTCCCATTTTTATTTGCCTCGCTTTGTTTGAGGTTTGTGAATTTTGCTTCAATCATTTCTGATACTTCATCTTTCCAATTCATTTTGGCAGTGCCACTATCTTGGACATTTTCCTCGCCTTTCATCATTTCATATATCTGTCCAATTGTTTCTTAAACTTCACGAATCATATCAGTTTGTCGCTCGTAATTGTTATTGAATTTTTCTATAATGTTACACAACTTACTTATGTCACATCATTCGTTTTCTATCTCACCCAAGTTTGCTTTTAAAGTTTTTATTGTTTCACAATTCTGTTTTGTAATATCACTCGTTGTATTACAAAATCTAGTCATAGCAGTTGTCAGGTTTCTTATTTTTTTATCTTGGTCATCAATTCGTTCAAGAGCTGACAGCTTATCTTTATTCTCAACCATGCTCTCATCTAATGATTGTTTACTGCCCTCTTTCGAAATCACTTTTATTGTTGAAGTGATATTTTCAACGGAAGTAATTTTCAATTTTGAATTGCCCGAACATTGTGCTTCTCTTTCTGCCGATGAATTACGTTTCTCACTTGACCCTTCCTGTCTTTTCTCATCATCTTCCCTTTTATCTTTCTGTAACTCATCCAACGCACCGTTTCCCACTCCTTCATTCACAGTGGCAGAATGAATCTCTGAAATCTTCTTTAGCACTAACAGTGGGTTTTCCAGCTTCATCATTTCATCTTTCCACACCATTAAATGATCCCACATTTTTCCATCCATTACCCTCTTTCCTGCAAATTATAAGTAATTAATAACTTATTTTCGCATTTTGTACCAAAGAAAAAAATTCTCTTGAGACTAGTTGACTGAACACAAGTATGGCCAGTCCCAGAGACGAATAAGCGCTTCAAAAATCCGAACACAAGATTTTCTCCCTGCTTATTCCAGCTAATCAGATCATATGCACCGAACGTAAGTACACATTCCCCGATTAACCGTTCAGAGTCAATGAATTTGCATTCTTCAAAATTCTCATTTCTAGTACAACGGTCGTGTAACACTCAACACACTACCGACACGTATGTACTTTATTTACATACATGAATTTTTGTTTCCTCTCTCACCAACCCGCGTCTACACGTCTTTCTCACCAAAATCTCATCAAAATCTCACCTATCACATAACGTTTGCCTTTGTCTGTTGTGATGAACATTTCATCATCTTTAAATTCAAGTTTAATATACAACCCTTCATCATACTCTTCCAGTTGGAATTTCTGAATTATCCAATTCCAGAAAATTCTTAGATCATATACAGCTGTAAAATGTTAGTTTATTCATTGCGCATTTATTCAACATCCATTTTTTTTATTGTCGATCGATTTTCATTTTCAATTTGAGGGAGAAAGAGAAACAGGAATTATTTGATTCTGAACGTATTCAGTTTCCGCGTTGAGCTTTCGAAACCATGCGTGTGAGAGGACAGAGCACTCTTCTTTCTTTATCTCTCTTTTCTGTTTGTTTTGATTTTCGGTTTACGGTCAAGCAACGGGTGACCGCCGTCTTCTCCTCTGCCCCCTCTACCGCACCACTCACGCATGTTCGAACACGCTGGCTTGCCTTGCCTTTGTCTCACCCTGGCAACAGCATTGCTACTTTGTTTCAATTTTATGAATTTCACTTCTCTTTCTAACTTCCTTCATAATTTCAACCTCTCTCTCCCTCACCTCATATACCCGACAATTGATTACTAATGATTAATTTTATTTAGTTACCGGCGTCCCGGTTTTATTTTTCTCTTCCACTAACACCAAAATGTCGGGTACGTGCACAGATATTTATTAATTTTATTTATATTTTACTTACATTCATCCTTCCCATTGTCATCGGATTTCATCAGAACTTTATTATCTGTCTCGCCATCCATTCTCTTAAATTTCTCTTCCATTATTGCTTTTCAAAGTCGAACGATCACTTCTCTGTTGATGCTTAAATTAACGAACCCGACATTTCTTTTTCTTACATAAATAATAATTTTGGCGCAGTTGAAACGTGAAAATGCACTACGCGACTGGGCCTATAACCTAACAGGTTATGGGTATTTCAAATAAATGATAAACAACGTTTCGTAGGAATAATAATAATATCTTTATTATAACGTCCGAACCCTTCCGTAGTCTACACAAGAATGGCCAAGAGGCCGAATAGTAGAGAGAGGGTAACGTCCCCACTCTCACACCCATATACAGAGGGAAAAACCTTAGCGGGCGCTCTCAAAATCTAACAATCATAATTATAATAACTAACACATCTTATTTTATTATTATATATCTTATTATTCAATATATCTTATTATTACTCCTTCAGTGAAATTTATTCATTAGTGAGCGGGCAGAAAATCTGGCGAATCTCTGCAAGACCACTTTACATTTTTTGGGGGCCCAGATCTAAAAACTCGGAAAGCGAGAAAAGCGATTTCCGTGCGAGCAACGCGGCCCCGTATACCGGCTCACGACGGTATACACCGCTGTGCGCTGCTGCTCGCGAAAATCTCTCGCGATCAATAGGAATTAGGGCCCCGTGTTAAAATATTTCAATTTTGGATTTTTTAATTTTTGATTATTGGTTATTATAATAATTGATAATCGTTGTTTATAATTTCACTCATGGAATAATATGATATATTCCCGTCCCGATATACAATATATATATAAAGATATAAATACCTTTTTCTGCTGTTGGTGGTGCCCTCGAAGCCGATGGTAATTAAAATTAATTTTTAATGTTATTAAAAACACACACACACAAAGGATTCTAACGTTCTTCACCCGTTTGTCCTTCTGTGTCATAACCACTCTCATATTCGACAGGGTATAGTATGACACCGAATAAGGCGATTTCGCGCACGATATATACCGGGAGATCGACAGCGGCGGTTGTGAACCGAACTAACGGTGGTTCACTCTCGCTCACTTCGCGCACGACCATTCTATCACCACCGGCGACGAATTCCTCTAAAATAATGCCGATTGCATAGTCCGCGTCCTCGTCCAAGGCTTCTATTACCACCTCTACGGATAATGGTCGTGTTGCAATAGCTCGAGGGTGCGGCACGCAGAGGTTTCTCAAGTCATAAAAAGCGGTGAACCCGTAGTTAATAAATAAAACCTCGAAAACTTCACCATCACAATCGCCTCGCACAATTTTTCCGCGATTAACACTACCGTAAAAATGAACTATGCACGCTGTCCCGTCAACGTCTTGTTCCCGAGTCATCCGCCAACCGGGGTTGTTTCTGTTTTTCCGATAAAAATCACGCAGAAACGCTTGCAGCTGTCGAAAAATTGATTCCATCGCCAATGTACGGACACAAACACTACAATCACCCAGAAATTGAACTATGAAGCACAGAGTGCCCACAGCTAAAACCGAACTATCGTTTGACGGATACATCTTAATTACTTGCGCGACAACGGAAGACTGATGCTCGAGACGCATAGTCTCTTTGACGAGATGTAGCAATTGCAAGATTAGCAAAAATGCACGTGTCTCTACCGGAATGCTCGAGTAGTCTCTTTGACGAGATGTGGTAATTGCAAGATCAGCAAAAATGCATGTGTCTTCATCGGTACGTGATTTCTTGCTCAAAGAAATAATAACACGAAAGATGATATGCTGCAGCTGTATCCATGGCGCGCGCCGAGAGTTCAACGCTGGCCATACTCTATGTTAATGACACTTCAACAATGTATTTTCAAAACATTGTTAACGGACAAAGATCGGTTGATTTCGTCAGACTATTTTATTTTTGCTGAAATGTCTGAATTTTATATAAATGAAAACTATGGCATGATCGTCAGTCGAACGACAACCGTACGAAAGAGAGATTGATAAGAGAATTTATAATACGCTCATAAAAATGTCAGACCACACTATTCGATCGTGTATTTTAGCACTATTAGAACTAGTGATAATTCATAGTACTCGGATTAGACGACACTGTGACGGTAATTGGTGTAAGAGTTTGCGAAATTTGTCGGTCGAAAAACTCATTAAACGCCTTAAATTCATCTTGTGATGGTCACCTCTCTGCGTCATCATGGTAGCGCATAATCGAGGGCTTCTACAAGGGCGTAAAGTGCTTCGATGCGTGTACGAAGAGCTCGAGCGACACAAGTTCCAAGACACCCCTACGGCCAGAGCGATTTTCAATTAAATTCAAGGTAAGCATTATTGATTATACATCTTCTTAAGCTTACCCGTGGATAGGATATTAACCGTCGGCAATTCCTACAGTCGGTAATTCCTACTGTCGATGATTCTTATTAGTTCTTATTCGTTTACCATCGGTAAACTAATAATTCGTGAATCATTCAATTAATATATAAGCGCCAGTTGACTCAGTGGTAAGAGAGCTGTGTGGTAATAGTGGGGTCGCGTAATCGAGTACCCGCGAGGATATATTATTTTTTATTACTCATTATCTATTTTTCATAGGCTTACGAGCGGAAAATCAACGAACGATACGTCGCTCCTCTGTAGACAGGTAAAGAAGAAGAAGCAGATGAGAATAGAATAGAATTAAGGAGAATATCACATATCACATCAGTCTATATAATATGAGGTTTCAAAATAATCGATCTTAAAATTCCAAGGTTTGAAAATTTCAAAATTTTAGAATTTCGAAAATTTAAATATTCAAATATTGAAAATTTCGAAATTAAAATTTCAAAAGCCATCCTCAAATGATCCATTTAACCACTTATGAGTGCGTGATCGAGCATCATTACCGATCATCTTTAAAGAAGAAATTTCATCCCCCGATGGCTTGTTCACCCTCTAGTTGACTGGGGCAATTTTGTCAACTTCTGATTTAACATTAGCGGTTGACCACTTTTAGGTGTGAAATCTGGGAGTCTTGGGCAACAGCCCCAAGAATTCCCCCCCCCCCCCCCCCCATGATCCGTTTATTCTGTGGAACACTCACAAGCATTTTCAGTGCGGCAACACTTTAAAATGTACCATTTTGCTCCACACCAACTCTCACTACTCTCGAAATGTTGCTTTAGCAATGTATGTATAGGCAAACATAAATTATATTGTCAATGAAGAAAAACAATAATTATCACGTTTACGTTCTACACTATCTATCTCTCTTCAACGCATGTGAGCTTGTACACATTTCTTAATAGTATTTATAAAGGTTTCTGAGATACGCAATCGGTATGAACGCGGGCTTCGAAGGATGAGCGCATGTTTCACTTTTTGTCTTTCAATAACAACAAATTTATCTGAATACCCGCGTACAAAAAAAGAATATTTTCGAGAATCTTGTCAAGAATCTTGGAAAGAATCTTGAAAAGAATCTTAGAAGAATCTTGGAAAGAATCTTGAAAAGAATCTTAGAAGAATCTTGAAAAGAATCTTAGAAGAATCTTGAAAAGAATCTTGAAAAGAATCCCGTATAGGATCCGGAGGAAGATTCTTTTGAAAAAAATTTTTTCAGCTTGATTTAATTGATCAGTCATCCCGCGTAGAAAAAAAGAATCTTTTCGAAAATCTTTTCAAGAGTCTTGAAAAGAATCTTAGAAGAATCTTGGAAAAGAATCTTGAAAAGAATCCCGTATAGGATCCGGAGGAAGATTCTTTTCAAGATTCTTTTGAAAATTTTTTTTTCAGCTTGATTTAATTGATCAGTCATATTTGGTTGGTCAGATCCGGAAAACGGCGTGATCTGATCAGATTGTAGCGATAAAATTGGGGAAAAAAAAAAAAAAAAAAAAAAAAAAAAATGTCGATCGTGGGACTTGAACCCAGGTCGCTCACCGTATTAGGCTGTTATCTCAGCCACTCTGCCATATCATCTTTCTTAGATGACAGTGAAATCAAATAGTATATAAGGGTCACCTGCTTTTTTTAGGATCCATAATTTTCGGAAAAAAAAACTAAGTCCTAAAAAAAGCAGGTGACACTTATATACTATTTGATTTTACTGTCATCCAAGAACGATGATATGGCAGAGTGGCTAAGATAACAGCCTAATACGGTGAGCGGCCTGAGTTCGAGTCCCGCGATCGACATTTTTTTTTTTTTTTTTTTTTCCCCAATTTTATCGCTACAATCTGATCAGATCACGCCGTTTTCCGGATCTGACCAACCAAATATGACTGGTCAATTAAATCAAGCTGAAAAAAACAATTTTCAAAAGAATCTTGAAAAGAATCTTGAATCCTGTAAAGAATGTTGGAAAGAATATTGAATCCTGTAAAGAATCTTGGAAAGAATCTTGAATCCTGTAAAGAATCTTGAAAAGAATCTTGAATCCTGTAAAGAATCTTGAAAAGAATCTTCCTCCGGATCCTATATGGGATTCTTTTCAAGATTCTTCTAAGATTCTTTTCAAGATTCTTCTAAGATTCTTTTCAAGATTCTTCTAAGATTCTTTTCAAGATTCTTTCCAAGATTCTTGAAAAGATTCTCGAAAAGATTCTTTTTTTCTACGCGGGTAATTACAATGTTTATATTAATACAAGTTTTATCTTGATAATTATTTTAGATTCATCATGGTAATAAATTTTCTCTACAGTGTATGCACAGCTTTTCGAGGGTTCCACCAAAGAAGACGAAAATGCGTTAATAGAAGCGACGCGCACTCCGGAAGAACAGGATCAGTGGCGTCAAACACAAGGCTCTGATTACAGTGAGTCTAAAATTAATTTTTCAATAAATTTTTTTATTAATGTAAGTAACTAGTAATACTTTTTTATTTGATTGATGCATACAACAATGAATATTCAATCAATAAATTTCAAAGTAGCTTCAAGAGAGAACTTCAACAGTAATTATGAAAATTATTTTCAATCAGAAACAGAGATCTCATCGGAGCTCGAGCACGGTGTCGATAATAACACACATGATGAGCCAGTAATGATGGCTGTGATCAAAGCAGCTCGGGCTGTGGAGGAGGCAGAAGCAATTCAACATGCATATCGTAAGTCTTTAGAGTTTTGACACTATGGAAAAACATTTACTTGTAAACCTTCGCATAAATGGATTTTACAACATTTTCGTAGTTTATATTTCTGATGTGTTTCAACCTAATAATTTAATTTTGAATGGCCAATCGAGGAGTAGAAAAAACATCACCAGAATTGTGTTATGCTAAAAATAATCACCTGTGTGAAGCATCACGACGAACGGTAGATTTGCTCGATGCACGGAATGTGACCCGTTCATAAACGACACCGAAACACTCGAGGATGTTGTCGAAGAATTCCCAAAAAACCAATTAGGCATATTCCCTATGTATTCGGCTGAAGAAGAAGAAGAAGAATCAGCACAAGATAAAGTCACGCAGTTTAGAGGGGTGATAAACTATGATTACCCTGGTAAATAATTGCGTGAGTTATGGTCCGGACAACTGTGTTACCGTTGAAAAACTAATAAATGTAATCCAGTGATCAATAAAATGTAAATATAAATGCAATAAATAATGTAGACTGTCTATTTTCTTCAGGAATACAGCAGGGATCTGGAAAGCGCCGAAATCCACCCACCAGTTACAACCACCGGGTATTAGAATCGAAATAATTTAAGAGACTGCACGGTATTTTAAACGTTTTAACCTTCGTGGTCGCAAGACAACACTGCGTATTCGAGAAACAACGCCAGAAACTAGCGTAATGAATTCGCTCGAAAGAGCGTTCAATGATCTTCTCATCCACATCACCAACTCCTGCGAGGGTGGAGATTATGTAGGAATATCGTTTACAGCGAGTAACTTGACGAACGGTCCCGTATGGCTCTCGTTTCGACCAGCTCGCGATTGCGCATTTCAAGATTTATGGCATCTCATAACTAGTGTTGCGCAGAGTTCAGAATCGTTTGACCTTAATGACAAATGCAACATGAAAATGTGCGTCGTGAAGGGAGTCGAGGGTCGTGGCCGACGGAAAGTATTAACACACGAGGGTGTAGCAAAAAGATCCATCTTGACGACATGTAACAACGACAATCTATGTGTAACACGATCGTTAGCGGCAGCCCTGGTGCACGCGGAACGGGGCGAAATTCGCACCAGTGATTTACATACTAAGTGGCAACGGGTAAGACAAATCAATGGTTCGGACCAAAAAACTGCAGCGCTCGAGCTTACGCGACAATACTTGGCGCGAGACGGTATTGCAATTGTCGTCTTTGAGTTTTTGGCTCTAGGGCTACGTTATAGGAAATCTATCTTCAATGGTACGAAAACTGTAGTAAGCGCAGTAGGACAGGTCCGCCACACATTGTATATCCTGTATTACGAGCGCTCACACCATTTCCGACCAATTCTTAATCCCAGAGAGGCTGTTGGCAGTACTGGTTTCTGTACATCATGTGATACGTTATATGTAGGTTTAGATCATAGATGTGCCGGGAAAAAAAGATGTTCCCGATGTCTCAGGACGCCTCCGTGTGATCCTCACACAGGAGATACGATTAGATGCGCGGCGTGCAATCATCTTTTTTTCGGGGAGGTGTGCTTGAAAAATCATCGAACCCCCGAGCTCGCAAGGAAAAAGAAAAATAAACCGAGTGCTTGCGCAACTATTAAACGCTGCTCCGACTGTTTTTGCACGATCAGACCGTTAGTGAGAAAAAAGAAACACGTGTGCTCCGTAGGTTATTGCACAACTTGTAAATCAGACCAGCCATACAATCACTTGTGTTTCATGAGGCCGCTTTTAAACGATCAAGAATTGAAGAACAAAATATTTATCTTTTATGATTTTGAAACGCAATAGTGTACGCCGCTCGAGAGTACGACCGACGTGTTTGTACAAATTGCTGCGACAATGACTCTATAGCAGAGCCATGTAAATTTTGTGGTGTACATGAGTTTGTATACAGACACAGTCCGGTAGCTCAACTGGTAGAGCTAGGTATGCAAGAAATCAAAGGATTTTCCGGCGCAATCTTAATAGCCCATAACGCCGGGGGTTTCGACGCTCAATTCATTTTCCGATATTTCATAAATGAAAAAAAGACACAGTTACCATTACTGATTATGAACGGTATGAAAATTATCACTATGCGTATCGGTAAACTCGTGTTTCTCGATAGTCTACACTACTTCCACATGTCTCTGAGTTAAGTCTCTGAGTCCTTAAGTCCTTTGGGTTAACTGATGCCCTAGCTAAAGGTACTTTTCCTCACCTCTTCAATACACCAGAGAATCAGAATTATGTGAGACAAGTACCCCCGATGGAGTATTACTTGCTCAATAGTTTGTCAACAAGCGTGCGTGATAATGTATTTGAGCCGTGGTATCGTTAATTGAAGAATACGGGTTATCTGTTCGATTTTCAAAAAGAAATCGTAGCCTACTGTAAGAACGACGTTACGATATTGAGACAGGCTTGTATATTTTTCCGGAAAATGTTCATAGCCAAAGGGTCTGTATGTCCATTTGACGAGAGCACAACGATAGCATCCGCTTGCTTTCGCATTTTTAGGAAGAATTTCCTAAAGAACGATACGATTGGTATTATACCTAGAAACGGATACAGATGGGCCAATAATCAATCGGAAAAAGCATTTAACTGGCTTGTATGGATGGAGCATATTCTTGGACAGCGTATCATCCACGTGGGTTGATCGGGTGAGTTCAAGGTACCTCTGAATTTAACGGTAGACGGTTACTACGAAACATTCGACGTGACACATGTGCTACAGTTCCACGGTTGTTACTGGCATGGCTGTCCGAAATGCTTTTTGGCCGGTAGAGATCAAGCACAGGGTGACGGTGTATACATGAACACACGGCACGAGAGAACGATAGCCGTGACTTATAAGATACGAAATAGTTGTTACAACCTGACCGAGATTTGGGAGTGTGAATATGACCGTATGCTTGCCGCATACATAAACACCTTCCTAAAAATTAAACAAGAACCTAGCGGCTGGCCTGTGGAGTGTGGGGGCAACGAAGAAGCTCCAACAAAATATATCGATGATTTTGAGCGATCAGAGGTGGTTAAACTAGATCGTGAAGCAATAACGGAAAACACTGGGCTACGCCAAGTAGCTCAGTTCCATCTGAACTCGTTTTCGGGAAAATTCGGGCAGCGTGAAAATTTACCGCAAACCGTGATAGTTTCAACACGCGCAAAACTCGTTGAATTACTGACTAGTGCAGAGTACGAGATTGCAGGTATCCTACCTGTGAATCATCACATATCATATGTCAGTTACATAAAAAGGGACGAAACCGTAATCCCCTCAGGAATCGCGAACTCTGTAATCACTGCGTATTGCAATGTTCCACTTTCCGGTAATATAAGATTGTACTCGATTATTAGATGACGCGACGGGATCGTTTCACCCGTGGAACACTAAAGTGTTCGGCCCGGAGCGCGGGAAAAGGTAACCAGGTTCAAATAAAGTTTATTCTAACTCCAAATTTATGTAAATGAATCACGTCAAACTATTCATTATATGTTCGAGTCAAAGTACAAAGTAAAAATACAATTTCGACTACAAATATCGCGAGTATCTTCTCTAAGAGTCGGGGGGGGGGGGGGGGGGGGGGGGTTCTGTGTCAGCTTCTTCCAATTTCGCTATGGTTGGAATCGCGAAGTCTGTTAGCCGGGGGTTGTTCCTCCCTCCAGGGTGAGTGTCAGCCAATCGATGCTGCTGCGGTGGTTCTCCTCCTCCAAGGGTATCGTCCCTCTGTTTTCTCGATGTGGCGGGGACGGCGCACTCGCCTCCTTTCGCCGAGGCTGGCGTTGCTTGGGCCTGGTGGTGAGCACGTGGCAAGAATGCGTCGTCCACGCGTGTGTCTGTTTTTTGTCCAGGTAAGTGGCGTTTTCCTTAAGCCATGAAAACTGGCAAAAGTCACGTCGCTGCAAGTCTTGGCCCCTCTTAGAGGACAATTGGGGCAATAAACAGACGCACATCCGCTTGATGTTTTTTGTTGAGTCGAGGGTTCTTAAAGTCCGCGAGTTGCAATGTTTTCCTCCAACATCATAAAAGAGAAAGCCTCGTTCCATGCGCTCTTTTACATTCTCGTGTGACTATTTCTACCTCTAAAATATCTATCTATTTCTATCCTTTAGATCGACATTTGAATTTACGCGGTTACGCGCGATTCGCGGGTTTCGATTATCGATTATTCTCCCGATGTAGCGCGCCTCTACATCACAGTATACAACAGCTCAGGCGCGCTTAAAACTATACAGCTATTTAGAGCGTCTGGATCGACGAGCGCTTTACTGCGACACCGACTCGGTTATTTACGTGACAAAAAATAATCTTCATGAATATGAACCACCAACAGGACAGCTCTTAGGGGACCTTACAGATGAACTTGAACCGGGCTGTTATATCAAATCTTTCGTTTCCGGAGAACCTAAATTTTATTCGTTCATAACATGCGCGCCCGACGGTAGTGAAGCAGAAGTTTGTAAAGTAAAAGGTATAACTCTCAATTTCGCAAATAGCCAATTAATAAATTACAAAACAATACGTGCCGACTTAGTTGGCGAGACGGTGGAACCTATCGAGGTGAAATTTGACGTGATTCGTCGAACACCGTTCCATAACGTTGTCACCCGTGCGGAAAAAAGAAAATGTAAACCGTCGAGCATTAAACGAAGACGAGACGGCGAATATGGCTCGCTGTCGTACGGCTGCAAGGAGTTATCTATTTTATCAAAATGTAAATAATGTAGATTATGTAAGTGTTACGTCATGGCTCGACGCCCCATATAAAATATGCACTTACTATAATAGAAATATTTTACATTTTACGGAAAAAAAATAAACGAAAAAAATTATTTATTTTCTTTATTAAAAACAATGTTAGCATTGGAAATATAATCATTGCTGAAACAATGATTATATTTCAAGCGAGGGCGATAGGACGCAAAGGCGATACAGATAGATGCTCGGGCCCAGAGTCCCGGTAACTAAATCCGATAAAGACCCGCGGGAACTGCAACTAAGCAAAATATTGCAAAGACACAGTTAGTGGGGACAATTAGGACTTCGGTCAAGCTAGCTTATGAAGAGGAGAATAAAATTAGTTCTCGACGCGATTCCAAACGGTATACACCCTTTGAGTGAAGAAATACCTGAACTCGTCAGGTTCCGAGTAAAAGCGCGTGTAAGCTGGTGTTTCATCGTGACGATATCGCTCTCGATTGGGGTCTCACCGGGACTTAGAAACCTTAAGCTACTGTAAGACCAAAACTCGTTTTCTATTTACATTATTTTTTTGTCATTAATTAGTAATTAACAACAAACCTAAAGTCTGTTTCAACTTCATTATTTAAAATTGTTTACACTAGGATTTGTCTATTAACAACAAATTAAAACTCTGTTTCAATTTCATTATTTAAAATTGTTTACACGAGGATTTGTCTATTAACAACAAATTAAAACTCTGTTTCAATTTCATTATTTAAAATTGTTTACACGAGGATTTGTTTATTAACAACAAATTAAAACTCTGTTTCAATTTCATTATTTAAAATTGTTTACACGAGGATTTGTCTATTAACAACAAATTAAAACTCTGTTTCAATTTCATTATTTAAAATTGTTTACACGAGGATTGTTTATTGACAAGTTAGACGCTGTCTTAATTTGATTCGTTTATAAATTGCCAACATGAGGCTTGCCTTTCGACAATAAACAAACCTCGACCCCAACTTCGTTCATTCAAAAATTCGTTTTAATAAAATTTTACATTAATATTATTTTACAAATAATTTGTTTACAAAATTGTAACTTATTTGCAATTGTTTTTCTCTAATAATTAAGGGGTCTTGACGCCCCAGAAAAAAACCCTAAGAGTTAATTCTTTTTAGAATCTTCCCGAAATCTTCCTAACCTACCATCTTTACGACCCTCCGTCCAGCTTACCAGCTTGACGTTGGTGACTTTTTGTCTCACGACCCTTCGTCCAGCTTACCAGCTTGACGTTGGCGTTATCTATTATCTTTACGACCCTGCGTCCAGCTTACCAGCTTAAAGTTGGCGTTATCTATTATCTTTACGACCCTTCGTCCAGCTTACCAGCTTGACGTTGGTGACTCTTGTTTCACGACCCTTCGTCCAGCTTACCAGCTTGACGTTGGCGTTATCTATTATCTTTACGACCCTCCGTCCAGCTTACCAGCTTGACGGTGGTGACTTCATTTCACACCGTCCAGAACCTCAAACCTTAATTAGTTATCCCTCTTAGATGGTAAAACGAAAGCGAGCAGGAAAAAATGTACAGAACAGCAAACGCCTGAGTATTCAACAAGGCTTTGCGAGTTCAATAGAAAATTCGACGGGGTTTAGTCCGGGTGATACTCGGTCGGGCGCGGCTAGTGTCGACGCCAGCCCCTCAAGTCCAGCCGTTCTTACATTAACAGAACCAGCCATAATCGTGACGCCCGATGTAGTTGGCGAAACTATAAAACCGGTGCCGGTTTGTGTTGTGATCGGTGTGCCCGCCGTCAGGCCTTCAATAATTACCGAGGAACGGCCAGCGGAGTATAAAGGACCGGCTATTTCAAGGGAAAATATTCCTCTTTTCGGAATTGGACCCCGGAATAGAACGGTTTTAGCGGTCCCAACTCACGTAATTGACGAGGAAGGGGGCGCACCGGGACCGTTGAACGTACACGAGCTCTCAACCGAAAGCGAGGGTAGCGACCAGGAGCCCGCGACAGAGCCAGAAGCCCAAATCTGGGAAGAAACTTCCGATCCCGACATCCACGTTCTCTACCAAGAGTAAAAGGTAAGTGCGACGATCGTTTGGCTTTATCGGGCCCGAATGCCCCGTTTTTACGCATTTCGCATAATATCATGAATATAAACGTTTAAAATAAGAGCATTTAAAAGAAACCAAGGGTAAGCAAAACACACAAACTCGCATTGACTTTGATCTCCGGCCCCTGAGGCGGCTTATTCCGCCCTAAAACGGAGAAGTTAAAGCAAATTTAGTCTCATGGCGTCATACTTTCCAAAAAGCCATGACGTAACATAAGTAATGTAAATATTTTTTTTGTATTGTGAAATAAAAAGTTTTTCAAATTTCCCTACTAGTCCAAGTCTTTATCACTCACAGCGTTATAATAATTTACTGTTTCGTAGAGATAGACACGTGGTGGAAACATCCCTGGACGTCAATGATCTGCGGTCCCACGGGTTGCGGTAAGACGTATTTTGTGAAAAAGTTCTTGAAATTCATCTCCTGTATGAACAGTGAACCATCCGAGAGAATTATTTTATATTATTCTGAGTGGCAACCCCCATCCACGGATTATGGTGCATCAATCGAGTTTCACGAGGGTTTACCACAGAGTGCAGATTACGCGGGTGACCCGCGCGAAACTCATAATAATCGACGATTTGATGCGCGAGGCATCGAACAATAGTGATATAGATCTCTTCCCTCAAGGTAGTCATCATAAAAATCTCAGTGTTATTTTCATTACGCAAAATCTATTTCATCAGGGTCACGGGCAGCGCGATATCTCGCTCAATGTCAATTATATCGTTGTTTTTAAAAATGCTCGTGATCGTGCTCAAATACAGCATCTTGCACGCCAGGTATATCCTGAAAACCCTCGATTTTTACAAGAGGCATATCACGATGCGACATCTAGATGTCTAGACCCCATGGATACCTGTTGCTTGATTTGAAGCAGTTAACACCTGATAATTGTCACTTCCGTACATCCATTTTTCCCCATGATCCCTATCATTTCGTATACGTGCCGCGAAAAAATTTGAAAAGCAGCTGCAATTCAGTTGAACTGCTAGTTCTACGCTTGTTATGGCCTCTAGAGGATCATCAGTGCGGATAAGTGTTGAAAGAAGTGATACCGCGAGGGAGAGAATCGACAGTTTAACTCGAGTGATGGCGTAAAGAGGTTCACCGCTCTGCAAAAAGCACATTGCGATATTGAGAGCCCTTTAACATCTTGATAAGGAGCAGCGTGAAGCTGTTTTACGTAAAGCCGATTCCGGTATCATTCGCTGTATTTGTGAGTGTGCTGTTGAAGACCGCTCAAAGGAAACAATTACTTCGTCACGCGCCCGTTCTCCGTTGTTTAGCCTCGAAAAACGGCGATTGGAAGAGTAAAAAACACTTCGTTGTCCAGAGTGCTGGGTTTCTGCCTCTCTTACCAGCACCAATACTGGGCACCGTGCTGTCAAATTTGATCAGCAAATAATGGAGCACGCGCGAAAAATGGTACTGATAACGGAGGAGAATCTATTACAAATAGGCGCGCAAATTCATCGACAGCCAAGTCTTGACACTGATACGTCACGACCTGTGCAAGGAATTGACGCCGTGCTGACCAGACTGGACGTGGAGATGAACGATATTTTGAATTCTATCGCATATAAGGATAAGCGAGAAAAGTGGCATGCATATCTGGTTGTATTACAACGGTATCTTCATTTTGCCAATGACGAGAGAGCTGAGCAGTATCGTGCGCTTATGACGAAAAAAGATACTCAGGAATCTGCTTCTGTAAAAGAAGGTGTTCATATGCGCGACAGTATGAACGATTCCATTATCATTAAAAGTATACCGACTAATTTCCGCGGTAAAGCTACACTACGGCTACGTCGTTTGCGCGACGCACCACCAGCACAATTTTCTTGGGATTCTTCTGGTGACGTGTCTATCAGTAGAGTATCAATCAAAGACTTAAATATTGTTGATGTCGTGAATGATGCTATGAGATCCAGGAAAACACCTAAGCCAATAGGTCGCTGTGCTTTCGCCAAATTTCTGAGAACGATGCAGACACCACGGGAATTCATCGGCAATGAAGAGCTCTAGATGGAATTGAGGGCTAATTCAACATTGCGTCATTCACAGGTCGAAGAAGCTAGCAGCATCAACAGCACCAATAGTGATGCTGCCGCTGTTAGTCATTCGTCGTTTTACAGTGGACGTGATAAAAGGTCAGATCAAAGTGGTGCTGGTTATAATAATAAAATACGTGTAACGTGGATTAACCTCAACTTATAATCACGAAAACATTGGGAAAAGTGTACTTCAATACAGCCCATGAAGCATCGTTTTCAGGCGCCACGAACCTATTGCGTGTCGCGTGGCAGAAGAAAATTTCCAAATTAAGGACGCAGCAGTGGCTTGAAGCGCAGGATGCTTACACTAAACACAAGCCTGTGAGACATCGGTTTCCCCGGCGTATTTACAACGAGCGGAATATTGATGATTTGTGGGAGGCTGATCAATCAAGGATTATAATGATGATTACGTTTACCTCCTTGTTGTTATCGATACTTTCAGTAAATTTGCCTGGGTCCAGCCGTTACGTGACAAGAGCGCAACAACGGTAGCTAAAGCATTTAATGTCATATTATCGAAGAAGAATAGCAACGGTAGATCACTCGTTTGTCTACAAACGGACAAAGGTAAAGAATTCATAGGTGCTGCATTTCAGTCCCTCTTGAAGAGAAAGAACATTCAATTTCGTGTTGCCCGAAACCATGATGTAAAAGCCGCTATTGTCGAAAGATTCAATAGAACGCTGAAGGAAAGAATGTGGCGCTATTTCACTTATTCCAGACAAAAACGTTACATCGATATTTTGCAGAATATCGTTTCAGCATACAACCACGCTACACACAGCAGTATAAAAATTACCCCTGTATCCGTAACGTTTGAGACAGCTGCAAGGGCACGGGGTAACATTGCGGCTGACATTGATTTTGCAAGTGTTCGTGCGTCTGCACCGCCGGGGGTATATCGCAGCATACATACATTACTCGAGACAATTAACGAAATACCGTGTGTGACGGGACATCTAAAATTTTAATATGCACACAACGGACGTACCTGAACTTTCAACATTTATAGAACTAGCTGTTTTCCACGATGGAGAAAAGCTGATTTACGCCATCAAAATTCCGCTGTTAGACTTAATACCACATAAGCTTTACCAACACTTTTCGGTACCCATACAACAAATTACCACAATTTCAAAATTTGCATTCATAAAATCAATGTTCCAATTCACTGCGATTTCTGAAGATTTTGAAAACTACTTTCACCTCAAATCACTGGAAAAATGTGAAATTTCATTGTCTCGTTACATATGCGAACAGATAAAATCAATCCAAAAGGTCAATAGCGAAGCAAGCTGTGAAATCCAACTCATATCAAATCCACAGCTTAAAGATATTGAAATTTGCGATATTAGATTAAAAACACTCCGTCAAACATACTGGTCTAGAATACAAAACTCCAATGCATGGCTATTTGCAGCACCAGAACCAGAAAACTTGTATGTGATCTGTAACGGTCATGACTCAACTATTAAAACAATCAAAAACTCAGGTATTTTACAAATCACCCCATGCCGAGCAAGAACAAAAACTGCTCAGCTAACACCATCAATAGAAATCACTTCATCAATTAACCTCACATTTTCAAGTAATTTAGTCTTAAACATAACGCAATTAGTTCAAAAGTCCATTCAAGCTGCAGAACCGCTTAATATCACACAAGTTCTCGTCGAAACGGAATCATTTACACGACTTATCGAACCTAACAATATTGATAACGACCTTTCCAAAAATGAAATATCTCTAAAAACTATTCTCGCAAGAGCTACCGACATGGAAAGAACACAGCACACAAACAAACGTTTAACATTCATTAAATCCGTAATGAAATATACTGGCATCTCAACTATTGTAACCGTAATATTGCCTATCTTAGAATGGAAATTTTCTGTGTAAGGGAGGTTGTCCAAATTGTTCACACTCTTGTCCTGTATGACTAAGCACTCAACACGTAACATGATCGCAAACAACGAAAACATCGAATTTCACGAAATACCCATGCGATCATATCGTCGACCTACACAAATTCCAGAAACCGCCATAGTTCCATCAACCCCACAAGTAACCATCATAAACGAACTACCTCGTAACACACTAAGACCACAACCCGCTATAACGTTCCAAGACGGAATACCGTAATGACATACAAATTCCAAAACTTTTCGATTGAAATTACACAATACACAAAAACACATACAACACAGTTTGACTCTCCGAAAAAAAAAAACCTCACGCTTTTCTGATATTTGCCGAGCTACAAACAACAGAAAGGGAAACCCACCGGAGGAGCAGAGCACGAAGCGCCCCTGATAAGGAAACCCATAAGGCCTAAAAACTAAATCTCTTAGTGTCAAAATTTTCCTCAGATAATACAAAAATAGAGATTAACCCGGAGGAGAAAATCGTTTGCCCAATCTGCAAGAAGTCTGGCGTATTACAACGCTTTGCCGGCCACATCAAAACGTGCAAGGAGAGGCTGGCAAAACGAGCCGCAGACTACCCGAAGGAAGACCTCCCCTGTTTTATTTGCAAGGTTGTCTTCCCGATGGGAAGAATGCTCGTCCACCTCGACAAGTGTGCCGAATACTGGGTTAGAAAACTAGCTTGGCCACTAGAGCGGACCACCCACGAGACGACACCGACAACAACACCTAATATTCCACTCACAAAAATCACAATTTTTCACAATTCACAATTTCACAACCACAACCACACCCAGAACCTCCGATCCCAGCAAGACGCAAAAAAAATCGCACACCACCGACACCTGCACCAAGAAACACAGACAAAAAGACGGACGCAGACTCTGACAACGACAGCAACAGCAGCAGCAGCGACACCGACACCGAAGTTACAGTAATTCGGAAAGAGAAGCCTCAACATCGTTCCCCGGAAGATCCACACGTCGAAATCGACCCGACGATGCCAAAGGAAGCAATCGAAAGATGGCTCCAGCAGCAAGACCACGACACCGTCTGCTACATATGGCACCGAGCCGAAGATATGATCTTCGCGGAAGAAACAGAGAGCTCCCTTCTGGAGAAAACAACGAACTAAGAAGAAGTTCACTCAATCCACACACAACCTCATCATACTCCCACGCACAATAAAGACGAAACACACAACTAAATACTAAACACACACTCAACCGCAACACACCATAATGCACAACCACTATCAACACTATTACACCACACAACGTACAGAAACATAATACAACGGACACACAAAACACAAACCACATAGAATATCATTTATCCTCATATTTACTATAACCACATTAATAGAATACCATTACACCCCACACTTTTTTTTTTACATATATTACTATTTTTACTTATATTTCATGCCCTATCGTTATAACCACTATCACTTTATTACTATAGTCTCAATCATTATATTACGTCCCATATATTCACTATACTTTAAGTTTAACATATTGTTCCTACATTTTTACTGCTTCACCATATTAGACATTTATTTAGCCATTATAACCGTATTAATTTCCTTCATTAATTGCACACAAATATTGTTTGAATACACGCTTTGCTTCTTATAACTGTCTAGTGTCTTTATTTTTATGAACGAACCACACATTCCGCAACACAGCCTAATCCAACCACATCCAAATAACAGGTGTTTCATACTAACTCCTCCTTTAAATTGACCGGAATATAATGTTTCAGATATCTCAAACGCTCAAGCAACCACAGATACTAAGAACTGACAAGGAATTACAGAAGATAACAATAGACGTATATCCGAACGACTTCAAATCACGGACAAAAAAAAATTGATGTCGATGGTAAATTGGAAATTACCACAAAAATATATGACTATTGAAAAGAAGCCGAACAAGAAAACAAGCAAAGACGCTACCACAGCAATGTTAACATTTAAAATTTATTCCATTATGTAGTATATAAAACCAAAACCAAACCCACTCCACTTAACAAACTACATCCACTAACCCGAAAACTAATGCACAGTCAGTTAGTTTCAGATCCATAGTATAACCAATATTCAACAAAAATGGAAAATTTTTAAAGGACCAAGGAAAATACAAATTTTGGACATTCAATCGGAAACGGGAATGACCAATCAAGCAACAACGCAGAACAAAATCTACACCACACCTTTGGAAACCAATCAACAATCCATAAATTACATATACACCCACAACGGCCCTGACAAAATCATAAATACCGACACACAAATTTAAATATATATATATTTTCAAAAACTAGAACCAAAGCTCCAATAATCAACCACATCGTTAAGTTACCTTATTGAAAGTTCAAACTATTTAATATTGTATGGAATCATAACCACAATTTTAATGTTATATAAAACCAAAAGCAAACACGATTCATCACCTTAGTTCGTGGGATTGCTGACCTAAGCTATCCCACAGTAACCCTCATCGCGCTAAGCGTGGTCCGAGGGCCTGCGCGACGCCCGAGGACACTTTAGTTCTAAATCTCACCTCAAACACCCGACATCAAAACGACATATTGTGCACTCTCCCCAAATAAAGACGTTTACAAACATAAAGACTCTATTCATTACATACGAAAATCGTTCAAACTAAACCCTTCTCCTTTCTCATCCGGACTTGGGGCAATGGCAGAGTTTCTGTTACAATTTAATTTTATCAAGCAAAACATATGTTCGGTGAAATCTACGAAGACGTCCACCTGGACAACGAATACTACGGCGACGTCGACCTGGACAACGAATACTACGGAGACGTCGACCTGGACAACGAATACTATGGAGACATCGAACTGGACACCGAAAGCTTCAGAGACGTCGACCTGGACATCTGAAATCGTAGAGAGATCGACTTGGAGAACGAAAACTACGGAGCGATACACCTGGACATGCGAAAACTATGGAGGAGAAGACCTGCAAACTTTAAACTATGGAAAGATCGACCTTGACAATATTAAGTGTGGGGCCCTCGAGCTGGATGTGGAAAGCTACAAGGCGGTCGACCTAGACATCGAAAAGTAAAGCCGTATCAACCTGGACACCGTCAACTACAAAGTGATCGAACAGGACATCAAAAACTCTGAATGAATTGACCTGGATACCGAAAGCGACGGAGCGTTCGACCTGGAGATCGGAAACTATGGGGAGATCGATCGGGACACCAGAACTACGAAGCGGTCGACCTGGACATCGAAAACTATGGAGAAATCTACCTGGACTCTTAAAACTATGGAGAGTTCGACCTGGACAACAAAAACTATGGAGAGTTCGACGGTAGGGTGCATTATCCACGAAATCGATAATGTCAGAAATGCTATTTTAACGAAATCGATAAAGTCAGAAACGCCAAGTCGACGAAATCGAAAATATTAGAAACGTTTCATCCACGAAACGCAGTATTAACGAAGTGCCAAATCCACGAAACGCAGGATTAACGAAATAGAAAACCCACGAAACGCATGATCAACGAAATGACAAATCCACGTAACGCAAGATCAACGAAATGCCACATCCACGAAATGCAATATGGAGTGAAATGCCAAGTCAGCGAAATGCAGAATCCACGATAACCTTCACCACTCTCCACAAAAAGTCGTAATAACAACATGTCAACTCCACGAAATGCAATATAAACAGGATGACAAATTCATGGAGTGCAAGATCAATGAAATCCCAAATTGAACGAAATGCAAAATCAACAAAACGCAAAATTCAACTCATCAAATCCACGAAACGCAGCATCACTAAAATGATAAAACTGCGAAACGCTGATGCCGGTAATGTTAAACTGCATATTTTTCATTTTTGTTTCCATTTTTTTTAACAAAGTGATATTTTGGGATTTTTAGTTTTCCATGTAAATAATCATTCAGCCACGATTATTATAGACGATACGTTTAAATCACCAACAAGGGTGAGCCGAGCTCTGTTGCTATTATTTTCTTTTCATTTCTCTTCTAAAAATCTCGTTTTGACGTGATAATCTAAATAACATCCAAAATGTATCTGATTCATATTCGCTTGAATCGTCCAATCGTAGTGAAAATCCGGAGTTTCTATCATTATCCTTTTCGTCTTCGTCTTCGTTGTTCGCACTATTGCTGAAAACATTCTTGCTACAACCAACTTCTTGAACTGCAGCGTTGTTCGCACTATTGCTGAAAACATTCTTGCTACAACCAACTTCTTGAACTGCAGCGTTGTTCGCACTATTGCTGAAAACATTCTTGCTACAACCAACTTCTTGAACTGCAGCGACTTCGACTTAGGGACCTTCTGCCTCGTCTACCGTATCGCTGGTTACTTCATCAGCCCTAATCCGATCGATGGCATCACGTTCGGCGTTCCAATCGAGCTCGGCATTTAAAAACGATATCATAAGAACACATTATCACTTAAATATATCGACTCGAGTTCAAGCCGTAGAATTCCGATTTCTTAACTTCCTTATATAGACAGGTTTGTTTTCGTGCCATTTTATTTCTAGGAATTTTCATATCAGGACGCGCAGAATGGTCTCAACGTCAAATAATATGGTCTAGAAAAAAGTCTGTCCGCGCGCGCGCCACCTTAACCACCTTCAGCCACCTCAAGATTATACATCTTAAGGTGGTTCCTGCATAAACGCACAATTTAGAGTTCTCGGTAAAAATACACCGAAAGGTTTGATTAATTTTATTAGAAAATATCTCTAAAGTTTAAAATAGTATTACCGTACATTTTTAGAAATATATTTCTGTAAAAATTCTTTATTTAACATGGCTGGAATGGTGCACGCAGCTCTTGCAGCATTCCACTTCTGAAAATGGATAAATTTGAAGCTAAATAGCTGAATCGAAAACTATACGTCCAAGGCATTGAACGTTTTCAAAGATAGTAACTAGAATGATCTACCGTACAGTATTGCAATATGATACTATTAAAGACCGTGATCCAAACGAAATGTATGAATTACCGGATAAAAATTAGCGTCGGTAGAACGTCAAGCGATCAAATTCTGATAATTTCATCATTTTTAGATCATAAACACGCGCATTGAAAAAAGATTTTTTGCCATTAAAACAATTAAAGGTAGCTGTAATTTCCGTAAATGATCAAGTAAATATTTGTACATTTTCGTAACAAAACGCAAAAAAGACTCACATATGACTCAAAAGTAGTCCAAGAATGAACTTAACCAGATAAATCCAGTAGACTTGTGCTGCTCTACCACAAAACAAACTTTTCAGTTTTGGTCGCAGAATCTTTAAAGTTAATATCTCGGAAATCTCGGAAAGTATTGAATAAGACTTGCGCCGTTCTACTAAGCGATTACAAAAATAAATTACCATTTGAAACATTTGTTAAAAGGGTTCCCGTACCCAGACGCATGATCTCCAAAAATGTAAAAATCGAAGTAATGCGTTCCACGTCCCACATTTCCGATAAGTCACCTAAATCATCCCAGGCCTTCTCAATGAAATTCCGACATGTTCTTGATTCAAGACTTTCAACGCGGGTCGGCTTAAATCTGTTTTTAACCTGGAGTAGATCCATGTGATAGCACTCTTGTATGCTGACTAAGCCATCTGTAAGTTATACAACACGTAATCTTATTGTGGAATTTTAAAAAGTTGCATAGCGTGATCGCGATACGTGCCTTTCTCATCAGGATTGTTACTGTGGCGTTATGATTATCTTGTAATGGTACTTGGTATTGATCATGAAGCTTTTTAAAACTAAAAAACAATGTTTGGACTCCAAATAGCCAAGTTATTGATAACTAAACACATATTGCAATTTTAAAATTATTCACCCCTCAGATATAAGCTTCCTGTGTTTTACATGGGGGATGGGGGATACAAAAAGCATTGAAAATAGTGGTTCTTG
Organism: Tromatobia lineatoria; assembly: GCA_949699805.1. Classification (NCBI taxonomy): domain Eukaryota; kingdom Metazoa; phylum Arthropoda; class Insecta; order Hymenoptera; family Ichneumonidae; genus Tromatobia; species Tromatobia lineatoria. The sequence continues at coordinate 6,571,999 of OX453039.1, read as the reverse complement.
AGGGCTTCCAATCATACGGATTACAAGTTTAGAAAAGAAAATCTGGTGTTCTCGTAAATTATGTGGATAATACAAATTCACAACGTTTTGGTGAAATAGAAATGATTAATTCGTATCTAGAATTAATAGTGATCCAATTGGTAAGTTTCATAAAAATTATTTTAAAAAATGTAATTCTGTCCCTCAATGCGAGCGCGCGCAGCGCGCGAGCCTCAATTACATCCTAGTATATACTACATGGCAAACTTGAGACGACTCTCGTGAAATCCCATTTTCAACTTGGAAAGACTCGCTACAAATTCCATGGCCAACTTGGAACGACTCGCTCAAAATTCCATGGCAAATTTCGAAAATTCTGAAAATTTCAGAAATTTAGAAATTTTGAAAATTTCAGAAATTTGAAAATTTGGAAAATTTGAAAATTTGGAAAATTTGAAAATTTGGAAAATTTCAGAAATTTGAAAATTTTTGAAAATTTCAGAAATTTGAAAATTTTTAAAAATTTCAGAAATTTGAAAATTTTTAAAAATTTCAGAAATTTGAAAATTTTTAAAAATTCCAGAAATTTGAAAATTTTTAAAAATTTCAGAAATTTGAAAATTTTTAAAAATTTCAGAAATTTGAAAATTTTTAAAAATTTCAGAAATTTGAAAATTTTTAAAAATTTCAGAAATTTGAAAATTTTTAAAAATTTCAGAAATTTGAAAATTTTTAAAAATTTCAGAAATTTGAAATTTTTTAAAAATTTCAGAAATTTGAAAATTTCAGAAATTTGAAAATTTTATAATTTCAGAAATTTTTTAATTTTTTAATTTCTGAAAATTTTTATGCTTGTGCACGGCAGCGGCGGCGATATCTTTTTATAATATAGAGAGAAGAGATCAAATCACAAGTAATTGACATATCGTTAAATTTATATAACAAAATAAGTTTAGAGATGAAAACTTTTTGTGAAAAGTACATACAATAAACTCAGTATTGTTCCTATAATGTAGTGCTCACTCAAACTAATTTCAAGCTATTAGAACAAAGGTCTTTTATAGCAATATCCACATAGTAGAATAACGGTACAGAACTAAGACATCGAAGCTTATCCAAAAATTTCACGATCTCCGGTCTCGTTGCTATGTTTTCTTTTAACGTACGATAATACCGTTCCAAAGCAATATTTGTCCTGTGTTTTTGTCTGTAAACACTGAAAACATGAGGCTTCACTTTTCTGATCCACGTCGAACGGTAGTATTCAAACATAATCGGATACAGATCATTGTTGCCCGCCATCTTTGAGTTTAACGTCTCAAAAGCTTCTTCAATGTGGTCAGCTGGGAGAAACGCTAGGTTCATGAGATCTCTCTTGAATCGGCGTGCAGCTCTGGTAAGTACCTCGTTATGCTTAACTCTGCTAATAATGTTCAACTTCTGCCGCTTTTTCAATATAGCATGTAATACATGAAAGTGATATGTCACGCACGATGTTCAAAACGCAAAGTAAAACTTTGCAAATCGCTTCCTCATTACTTTTTAGTTTTGACAACGGTAACGAGGATGGCCACGAGGAAGTATATTAATAGATTTTGGCTGCTATAATGTGGTAAAATTCATTATAAATTGGAACATTCGGGCAGACATTTTTGTTTTAATTCAGAATTCCGTGTATTTATTGGAATCACTCAAACTTATTCCTCAAAAAAACGTTAAGAAAAATGTCAGCACTCGATCGACTAGTGTAAATGGTTTCACGCGCAAAGCTATTATAGCGGAATATAAAAAATCCAATTATTCAAGTTATACAGGACGTTGGTCGACAACTTACGTGACATAGGTAAAAGAAGCAGCCTTGGATTTATGAATTCGGGAAAAGTTTTGCCATATTGTTCTGCAGGGCCGCCTCGAAATCACTGATGATTCTGCCAAGTTGTACATCTGGAATGAGTTCCTGGACGATACTTTCAATTACCGCAGCATACGCAGCGTCAGTTTTACGACATATAAGTGCGTACGCGATGGGTAGCACCTTTACTAATGAAAAAAAAAACTATGTATGTACTCTTCTATTACGTAAACGAGGATATTATGAGGTTTTTTTCCTTAGTCTTGCCCTAGAAATGCCGTTTTCATATTCTTAAAATGATTGTTCCGAAAGCTGTAGCCGATAAGGAGATATCTTGAGGTCACTGAGAGCTTTTAAAAATCTCAGTATTTCCACGAAATGTTTTTTGTTTCTTTTTAGAGTCGCACCTGAAAAGAATACATTTCGCGAACATGGAAAGTACCGCCACTAAAGTCCTTGGTCGTTCGAAAAATATTTGGAGGTAGCTCAGTGGATTCAAACTTTTTAGCGAATTCAACAAATAATTTTCAAAATTTATAAATTTCACGTACCTCAACCGAAAAAGATTTTCATGACTGCCATAAAATAAAGCCCTTGAGAGTTCCGGTCAGGCAGATAATGTAAAGAATTTGCTTCATTCAATAAATCGAAATTATAAGGGTTTAGCTGTGATAGCTATATAACGTTTATATAGTAATCAGAGAAACAGCGCTTACGACTTCGATTTGTCGAGTTGAGTGACTTATAACCATTTTTTGTCTGGTCAGAGGTTAAAGGAGCATAATTTTGTGGTAGTAATGAGTATATGTGTGACGTGAGAGACGTGACACTAAAAAAAAAAAAAAATGTTTGAATTTTTTAATGATCTGATTTACTGAGCGACTTCAAAATGTTTTCTGAGTGACTTGAAGTTTTGTAAAGTTTTTTCTTTGTTCACAAGCTGTACTCTTCCTAGGTGTAAATTGTAAGAAAAATCTTTCTTTGAATATACTTGAGTTGTGTTTAGAGCTTAGAGCGACCGCGAAATATAAACTTTTGCAACGGCAATATTATGAATGCAAAAAAGACATATCTGGATTGAGACGAAAAATAAAATAGGCCACAAAACATTGTAAACCTAATATTTCATTTTATTAATTCTTTTACTGCACTACTCACTGAGTCACCCCGCTCTGCCATTATTGTCAAGAACTGATATACGCCAGCAACATTCGGACACACATCAAAGGTCGCATCGACTCAAGATGATTGTTCGTCGTTTCAGTTGTCTCCGTTTCTTTGTCAGCAATCGTTATTACATATGTCATTCGTGTGACCCATGTTTCTGCCTGTAGTACTTGAGCAATATCTGTAAGATCAATTGGCAACGGAGGGTGACTAATACTTCTCCAATTCATCAGTGATCTGACAATCGATGGGTATGGACAGAACTGAGCTGCGATGCGATGCCTACAAATGACGAAAAAATTGTTCATCGGCACTGAAAATTGCGAAATGCTATGATTCAACGTGACAATATTTTCAGCTACTTTTGTTTCCTTAATCATATCTCAGAATTCCATTATTTGTCATTGTGGAATACATTCTCAAAAATAAAGGTGACAATTATTACGAGATCGCTGAAATCCTTCCAAATAATCTTGATTGTTTGAAAAATGACTTTTTTTCGCAATTTAATAGAATTCAAATCCTCAAATCTTTTTGTCCACAGAATAGAGTAGTGTGCAAAACTTCAGAGATATATTTATTATGAATCTAAATAATAACAAATGAATTTTCATTCCATTATGAAAATTGCAAAGGTTTTGAGCGATCTCTAAATATTTTTGTGTCACTCGGTGCAAGGAAGGTGGTTCCACGCACGCTCCGCGTATGTCAAACCACATTTTTGCGCCTCGTGAAAAAAAATTTTATACGATGCTCAGCGGAAAATTTGTTTCTCAGCTCGAGTGATTGCAACACGCAGTTTCGGCTCGTGCTGCTACCTCACACTCATGAGAATAAGTTTTTTCGCACTCATATCGTAATGTACTATTTTAGCAGTTGCATATTTTGAGAAAATGATTAAATGCCAACAAAGAAAAGGATTCCGGGGTAACCAAAAAAGGTCTTACAATATTGCTGTACTGTTATTGAAAGTGATTTCCATACTAATTTCCGCGATACAGAAGTGTAGGTACTTTTCAGTAGTCTGGGAGTCGTTTGCACCACCTGAAAGAGCTCTATACGAAATGCCCTGCTTTCTTTTGCAAAAGCAACCTTACGATCCCTGTTATGCTGCGCTGTACATTTAAATGACTGCGTACACTCATCGAATAGTTCACCTTTTCCAGCGCACCCAAGTGAATCACGATATTTGCATATCAAATAACTGAAACGGAACAAAGTTTGTTTTTTAGCTTTAAGATGATGTGTTAGTGCTCGGTCGGTAACAAAAACTGTAAAGCGTTGTTCTCGGCCACAATTGATGTTTCGAACGAAAGGCGAGAAACACTGACTGCGTTTTGTCATTCTGCAGTCAATACTTTTCGTCTTTTATTCGAAACATTAACCGTGGCGGAGAATAACACTTCGGGAAGATTCAGCTATCTCACTTGCACTTATGATTATCTGAGAGAGACAGACGATGTGTAGCACATCACCTTAATGAACAACTACTTAAGTATGTTACCAATAAATTACTACTTCTATAATTAATACTACAAAACCCAATACTAATTGACAACAGAAAGTTAAAATATGTTTGTTCCCATTAAAATTATATGTGTAGCTATAATCATGAGTAATATTTGAAAACCAATTTAGTGAACTGGTTCCATTATAAACCAAATTCAGCCTCTTTTAACTGTGAATATGATTCAAAATCAACCTTCTTTAAGGTGTACGATTCAAAGTCAACCCTCTTTTTGTTGATAGCAACATTCTACATTTGCCAAGTGAAACGATTATATTTCAAAGACCCCGAGAAGCCGAAGATATTCACGCATTTACTAATTCATAAAATAACGATATTTTGTGAATTTTTTTTCTATATATTTTGATTAAAAATCTAGACAGTAATGTTGTTTGATAAACTTGTAGTTTGATATGTATGGTTTAGGGGCCTTTAAATAAAATCATTACGCGTTGCCGGTGTAGAATGTTGATACGAAAAAAAATAAGGCATCAACTAAAATATGTTGAGAGATCAATTATGGAATATGCGCACAATTGAAGAAGTCTAAATTTGGTGTGAAATATTATCGATTCACCAAATTGATTCTATCACTGATAGAAAAACTCTACAATCCAGTCATCATGAAATATAAAAAATTTATATTCATTAGTTGACCGGAATAAATAACATAACACACTGAAACATTTTTTGTTGGTGACCGCCCCCCTAAGATCATGTAAAAATGACTGTAAGAAATGGTATGTTCTCTAGAGGTATGAGTAAAATTTGGATGTGTTGAAAATATGAGGCTAGCGCAAGAAATAGCTAGAGGACTGTTTATACTTATCCCCCCAAAAAAAACCCAACGGGTAAAAAAATTGAGACAAGTACATTTACATGAGTAGCAATCTGTCCCAAATTGCACAGTGATTTCTTTAAACTTTAGTGGTTTACTGTGTATATGTGCAAAAAGTTGTGAAATGAATTGGAAACATCTGCAGTATGTTATGTCAAGGACATGTACATGTTACAAGTTCTGACGACCAGGACTGAAACTTAGATGGTTGACTAACCCCAGACTCGGAATATGCTTGCAACTAACAGTAAAAAAAATATGCTAACATAAAGTGAGCGGTATTGTTATTTTATTAAACGTGCAAAAAGTTTTGACATATAGAGAACTCATATAATTTAGAAGAATTTAGGAAAATAATGGAGAAATATTATTAATAATAGAGAAAATAATTAAGAGTTTCTTGCATTTGGAGAAAAAATTTTTGGAAAATAGAAACAGATTAAATAAAAAATAATTTAGTAATTTTGTTGCAAAAAAAAATTAGACCTCAGTACTTGGCGGTTTAGTATATGAACCATTCCCTTTCCCCTGAGTCACTCTTTGTGGTCAATTTTTAATATATTTTTTTCAATTAGTCAAATGTATTATTTGAGATGGTTTTCAGTTAATTTCTTCAGATTGCTGAAGGACGCCATTCAGGATTTACTTTTTTTTAAATATTTATTAGAAACATTAGATTTTTGATTTTACTTCTACTTTCAGGTGACGTAGAAGTCGTTATTATTTTAGGGGAAAAAAGTAAGATCTTTTTTTTCTTCGGTACGTGTGGGGTACTTCATTCGATGCGCTTGATTCGCCGTGGTGGACGCTGCTGTTTTTTGCGTCGTTCTTGGATTTTAACATTCAGCGTTATTCTTCCCATATTCCACCCTGAAATAATATTACAACTTCAATTTTTACGGCAAATTTATTCTAACGGCGTGAAAATCTTTGTTTTTACATCACGAAGGGAGTTGCGATAGATATAACGGAGAAAAAGACAAACAACGTGATTCGTTAGGTATCATATCCTTCGATTGTTTTTCTTTATTTTTTACCATAGCAGCGTCCGACGTGTTATCAACAAAATTTATTACCTTGACGCGGTCAGAATTGAGTTTCAGTGAAAATAAAAATCATAATCTTTAGTGTGTGTAAAGTACGGGAAGGATAACGCTGAACGTCAAAACCCAAGAACGGCACAGAAAATCCAATCGACCACCATTGCAAATAAAGCACGTCAAAAGAGGTAACCCACTCGCACCGAAGATCATGCCGGAGACCGTGCACGACGGATTTGCGTACTATCAGAATAAGCCCTATAAGACGAAGAGCAACGTAGGGAAGATAAATGATTCATGCATTTTTCAAAATCATTTTCACGTGGTCACAAGTGATTGCAACTCTATGATTTCACTTATTTGATTCATACTATGATTTTACTTCGTGTTGTTTATAAATGCTTTAGTACACACAATATCAACGGGGGCATCACATTTTTTTTAACTTGAATTTTTATATTTGCCACAATAGACTTTGCTTGATCGAATGTTACATCAGTGCATATCGAGTCATATTTGAATAGGAAACATTATAGCGCATGTTTATCGGTCAGCTCGTGTTCACTAGTCTAACTGATTGGTTGTTCTGTGGCACCGAATTTGAAAAGCGTGCTTAAATTTGCCGCCACGTACACATTATATATATTAACGAACACGGACTGGAACTGCTGTAGTAAGAATTGTCATAAATGCGGCTAAATGTGCTATTATTATTCGACGATGCGATTTTGGGCGTTGATACTTTTGTCACTTCCGTTATCATTGTGCTTGTGTGAACAAATGTTGTGAAATTCCACGCTTCACTGGCTGGTCATTAAAATCGAAATCTTATGATATAGAATTAATCGATTAATACTTAATGTGAATAAAGACGTTGATTCGTTAAGGTATAGATATTTTCGATAAACAGTAATTGAGTTTGACGTCAAAAAGTGTATAACCTGAAAACTGATCCGATGTCTTCGTGACGTGTATCTGTGATAGTGTAATGTACCAGCGAACCACCACACTTAAACCTCTCACTCTCCTTTGACCACCCTCAATAATCCTTGAGTTGCAGCCTCCAGTTATAACCTATTGAAAATAACCAAACATCCCTTCGGCACCTGGGAGCCACAGCTGAAAATATTGGATGGAGGTTTTGGCTATTGGCGACCAAATAAAAAAGAAGAAAGCTGCTCTTCTGTTAAAACGTTTCGACCTTATTGTAGGTCCTCTTCAGTTATTATTCTTCATCTTACTTTGATGCAACATGTCTGGAACAATGTTATTATTTTGGCCGGATTGTCTGGCCATGTTGTCAGTGGGAGGTTGGTTCATTCAATAATAACAGAAAAACAAAACTATTTTGTTTATGTCTTGCATTGTAAAACTTATAAAACGATCTATGTGGCCAGGCAATCCGGCCGGTTAGTGGAAACAGTTCAGCCACAGCTGAAAACAATAAAACGAAACAGCTCTTACGATAACGATGCAAAGACCGCCGAAATTCTCCAAATAATCTTGTAAACGAATAAGAGACCCTTGTCCCTTTTTTTGTACATAGAATTTCAGCATTCAAGATAAATGCCGCAACTAAATTCCAGATGTAGCCATAACGTGCCCCGTGCACAGGACCCCTACTCCAAAACATCCCTTAAGCGTAAAGGAATACAAATGAGAATTAGCTGTAAGGTGTTTTTAAGATTTCTCCTATGAGTTGAGTTCTGCTCGAGACCTGACGACGAGCACATCACTCCGAATTCCAGAGTCCGAAACCGAGTCGTGAATTATTTTGTACTTCGAATATTTTAAATAAAGCAAGTTATTTACTCCATCCGCGCCTACGCGACCCCTCCCATTACAATTGCAACGATGTAATTTTCTTCGAACAATCGAATCCAATTCGTTCAACATCATTTACCTCGTTTTTTCTTATTTACATGAATGTGGTGAAAATTAATGAGACCGGAAAACGGAATCGTCAAATCCTTATTTGCAATGATATTGCGTTTAATTGTTCATTTTGTTTTGCTAATTCTTGCTGAACACACAATTCGGAAGGTACGTTTTGTTTTTTTCAATATGAGATATTCTTTTTTAACTGGAACACTTTTTGCATTGAAACATTAATCTCTCGGTAAAGTTTTGCAACACTAATGTTTTTATTTTCCACGTACTTTCCAGTGATGTTGAAGCCATAATTTTTTTCAATTATAAAAGTAAAATTGTTTGCAGAAAAAAATGAATAACTTTTTTTATTCTACAAAAAATAGAGATTGTGGTCTTAACTTGACATTACCATTTTGTGTTGTGTGACCATTCTGGGGGAAAAAATTCCAAAGTGGTAAAAGAAATATATACATTTTTCTTGCCTAAGAATCAGAATCGCCACTTTGTAAATTTTTTCTGAAAATCTTTATACTGTGTCAAATCTCCTATAAAATCAAGGCTAGAGTGTAAAGATGTATTTTGATTAAGAAAAAAAAATACTGCAATAAAATAGGTTTTGATAAGTCGAAAAAACATATGACTAATAAGATTGAAAAGTAGATAGAAAATAGAAAACAGCAAATATCCAAGAATATTCTAAGAGACTAATTCTGTGATATAGTAATAATTTGGAAAAAAAAAAAACTTTTCGAATGATCGCCTTAAAAATTTAACAAACATCACAGATGCCTATCTCAAATATTACAACAACCGCACAAATTAAAAACGAAATCTAGGAAGTTGATAAAAAAACAGAAGACCCAGTCGATAGGAATGTCATAGATATTGCTCCTTTGGAATAGTCAATAATATTACAGTGTTCTGTTTTGATTAGAGTAAGCAGTTATTCAGTATGTTCTTATGTTGGGCCCTTATTTGTTACACATCTAAGTCGTACTCATAGCTCTAGGCAATATACCATTTCCTACAGTCATTTCAACATGGTCGTATGGGCAGTGGGGTACATCAGGAATTACAAATGATTTTAAGAGATATATTTTTTATTTCAGTCAATTAATGAATATGAATATATATATATATTGCTCACGGACTGGTATGAAGAATTTTTCCATGAATTTGAAAATCAATTTCATTAATCGATTCCACCCCAAACTTGGGTTTGGGCTTCTTCAACTCTGTGCATGATTAAGAATTGTTCACTCAACATATTTTGCAGTGATGTGTTATTTTTTTTTCATCGTAAGAACATTCTACACTGATTAAGCGGAGGAATCTTTCAAGGCCTTTGTGACCAAAGGTATCTTCATTTATGAATTTGTAGAATAACTATATTTGCTCAATCTGGAAATAAATGCATATCTCTGGCCTGGAGACCTATGAGAAATACTCCCTCTGTTTTGCCAGTAGACAATGTTGTTGCAAGCAAAATGCGACATCATGAAGCAAAACCATTCACGTCTAAATTCTAAGTCATGCACAGACTTTAAAAAGCCCAAACTTGGCTTAGAGTGGAACCAATTAGCCAGATATTTTTCAACACTGACAAAAAATTTCGTCGTTCCAGTCCTTAAGTATTACAAAAACTTAATACATAAAAAATCCCAACAAGTTGAGAATCGAATATACATATTTCCAAGATTGAATTGGATATGGGCTTGACCTTGCTTCTATTTTTAAATAATATTTTTTCCTTTAAGAACATTTAAAAAAGTTAGATGCGCACAAAGCATGTCACTTTGGGCTATGCTTCAACATTACTATATATGTTGGGACTCCAAATAATTTTTCAGATTTTTTCAAAGCTTTTTTTTTTGGTTTTTTATAAAGAAATCATGATCAACCATGTGCCAGTATGGAAAAGTGCATCCAAATGATTGGGAGATGTGTAGAGTTTTAAGAATGAAGTTCAATATTCAACAGTTTAATAATTGAAAAAAACACTAATGTTTGTTGAGGCTGAGGGTTAGACCGAGGTTCAATCGTTATGAAATGCCCCACATACAAGACTCATCTACTGTCAGTGAGCACTAAAATTCGTAGTGCTTATCTCAGGGCTAGTTGTTCATTTTTATATTAATAGTTTTCTTCATTGAGGCAAATAAGAAGAAAAGCGCTTGTTCTGTTACAGTTATCTAGTTTGCAAGTACTATAAGTCAATTGGCTGTATTGGAAAGGGTGAACTACTCAATGGCTGCATTGAATCATTCAAATGCACATCACAGCATAATAAAGATTGTAAGATCATGTTGACAACCGAAGAGAGATCGTTTCGTAAGGAGCTTTTCGACACTGTTTAGTCGACTCCTGAACCACTTGAAAGCATCTACACTTCTCTGGCGAAAAAGTTAGTTTTGGAATAACTGAGATTAAAAATTCTATTTTTCTCTTAGTAATTACAATTTTCTTTCTTTCTATTTTGTAGGCATTCCACAGCAGTCCAGCTTTGTCCATATCCAAAAATAGAGAAGACATTAATGATGTCGAGAAGTATCAACAAGCCTTTATCGCCGATCGATAATATAGTGGATATTGTTGTAGTACTCAAGACAGACACATGGATCACGCGTATGTCGTATGCTATGACGATCATTAACAAAACAACTGATAAGCTATCACCTTGCGTCGTGAGCTGTCAAAGACATAAATGGTGGTGAACATGTCGTATTTGCTTGCAAAAAGTATACCAGAATTTTTCGTGGGGCTTTGTACAAATATATTGATATCATATTCAATGCGTGCCCGCATTGAAAGAATTGGTATATACCAATTCTTGACGATTATGGCAGAGGTTGGTGACTCGGGGAGTATTTGAGCGAAAAGATAAATATAAATTAATATGGTGGAACAGTTCCCCGCGTATTGACAAGGGCCGTGACTGTCATATTTTTCAAATTTTGGGATGAAGGGCCGTATAAAAAGGCGAGGAAAAAAAAATCTACAACGTTTTTGCAATTACAACAAATGGTGTTTCTATGATTATCTAAAATTCGAACGTCTCAAAAAGTACGTGTTGGTTTTCTTTTCTTAAGATAAATTCTGTATCCAGAAACATCTTTTGTGAGACTAGAATGGAAATAGGACGCAGTCTAGAATAGCAGCTCGAAGAAAGACCATGTAATCAAAAATATGTTTATCTACGCTCTACAATGGGCTTCGTCTTAATGATTCTGTATTCAAATTCAAAGTTTACTATAAAATTGAAAACGAGGATGCAAAGCAGAACCTTGCACATCGCTTCCTCATCATGCTTTTCACAAATCAACCTCTATGAGGAAGTATGGCTATTAATTCGGGTTTCCTTATAGAGGAAGCTTTGTAAAAAGCACAATTGATGAGAAAGCGATGCGCAAGGTTCTGCTTTGCATCCTCGTTTTACATGAATAAATAAATGCTTTTTTTTACTGTAGAACACGATAAAAACTGGTGTTTTCTGCAATCTCATTGGCAGGCAAGAATACAGCTAATGTATACGCTATTAATCGCTACTTGTTGCAATCAAGACTAAACAAAATCACTATGAGAATATGTTATCGTTCATAACTTTTGGGATATGAATGGCAATTTTCTTCTGCTTATCATGAATCTAACACTAGTCAACTCCTTGCTCGATATTTCACTTAAAAATTCAGATCGGGGAAAAAAAAACTCATAAAATTTCAACGGTTCACCCTATCTCAACCAAATTCAATAGGGATCACCGATTTATGATAACTGACATTCTCGGCAATTTCGTTTCAGTATTTTGGAAATTAAAAGAGTCGTCTATACAGAAATTTTTTAAGTAATTCAAAAACGCGTAAAAATTTAAGGTAGTATGCGTGCAATAACTGACGTTGCATAAGTTCGAGGGAAAATGAGACAGAATTACGAACTGTTCTCGATGACGCAGAAATCTGAAAAAAATCAAGTTTATGGAACGAACTGAAAAGATTATTTTTAAATAATAATAATTCAAAAAATTTCTTAAGTAATTACAAACATAGATGATTTTGCAACAAATTACCCAGCAAAATAACTTTTTTTTTGTTATGAAAATGATTTGTTGATTGTTTCGAATACGTATGAATATTTTCAGAATTTTGTGTGATGTTCAAAAATTAATATTTTTTTCTCAAATGTAGAATTGTATATCAGACAAAGATCTGAAAATATTCATATGCATTCAAAAAAATGACCAAATCATTCTCATCACACAAAAAATTAGGTTGCCGGGTAATTTGTTGGAAAATTATTTATTTCTTCAACGTGTGTTAATAACATTTTCCAATTATTATTGTGCCCAAATAATTTTTTGGCGCTTTTCATACATTTGATCTCTTTCAAATTTCTGTCTCATCGACAACAGTTCGTAATTCTGTCTTATTTTCCCTTGAACTTATGCAACGTCAATCACTGCGCGCATATCACCTTAATGATCAGGGAGATTTAGATAGAAATTGATATGAACAATGAGCATTGGTCCCTATATCTATAGTGCAAATTTCATCTTGATATCGCGAAGCGTTCCCAAGTTATAGGGGTTTGAATTTTTCGAGCGCGTAACACACACACACACACACACACACACACACACACACACACACACACACACACGCGCGCGCGCGCGCGCGCTCGTTTCTTTTAGACTACTTTTCTCGGAGTTTTGGATCATTTGGAGTGTCCTAGCATAAAAATATCGAAAAATATTGTTTCCATAAAAAAAAAGATTCTTCTATGAGGAAGAAAAAATTAGAAAATCGGGGGCTTACTATTTGACAGACTCAAGTTAAAGGGTTTTTTTTGCGTATTTTTTAAAACTTGTATTTTTATCAATTTTGTGTTACCCTTGTGGCTATTTTAGTGTGCACTACACCATGGTAATACAATGAAAACAATTATTTCAGGAGAAGAAATCTGCTGTTAGAAAAAACAAAAAAACAAATTGAAGACGTATTTTTTGGGGGATTTGAGTTTCAAATAATGATAAAAACACAATTATTTTTAATCTGAAACAAATTTAAGTATTTTTTTTATATGGCCCTACAACATTCAGATCCAGAGCATCGTGCATGAGCTTATTCCGGATCTGCAACCTAGCACAAACATCACCGATTTTGAACCCGAGTTACAGGATAGCTTGGCAATTATATTTCGGGACTCAGAAATTCGAGGAAGCTTCGTTCATCATTGCAGCGTAAGTGCGCGACAGACATTTGGTGCAAAACTAATAATGTTAATGGGCTAGTTGAGACAGTAGCAGTTTGTCAATAATAATAATGAATATCCGAGTGGTAATCTAATCTTTTTACGATATTTAGCATATACCTTGCTAAATGCTCAATTTTTTTAATTTGTCGCTTACAAGTTATGTTTTATTGTTCGTCAGACGTCAGGCAAACTAATGATTGCATTTTGAAAACAATGAATATGGCAAATCTAAGCAGTCAATCGATCATGACTCTGCTTATAAAATATATATATATTAGGGTGTGTCGATAAAAAAAAAATTCTCCTTCATTGTGCATCGTTTCAATCTATAGTTTGTACCTTTAAGCGACTCTTCTAAAAATTGAAGCGTTATAAAAAATTTTTTAGAGGTAGCTCAAGCGATGAATAGATTTTTCATTTGATAAACACGTAAATGAATGCGACGCTCAATAAATTCATGTCCCTAAATTACCGATACGATATATTGACTTTTGCGTATCTTTTCGTGATAACACTCATTCCAAAACAACCGGTTATAACAATTGACCAAGCAAAACTTAGATACCCGTCATTTCAGCCTCAGATAAACACCGGAATTACTTATTATTATAAAAAAAAAAACTTCAAACATCGAAACACATACATACCTACTAACTTCGCATTAGCTTTAAATAGTTAAATACATTTATAAATCTTCACTCTAAATGCTTTTGTGGGTTATGCATAAGTGATAAATTAATATAAATAAATCACTTACCACTGCTGGTCATATTTTCGCTCAACTTTTCACAAAACTTTGAGAGGTATTTGGAACAAGATTCCAAACTTTCACTTACGCATTGAACTCCGTGCATAAAGTATTAGTTGTGCAAGGCGCAGCACGGTGTCTGGAAAACTCGCACTTTTGTACACTCGCAGCCCGTTAACCCGACCCGGAAAAAAATAACGTTTTATCGTAGAAATTTCGAAAAATGGTATGTGTAACGCAAGCGAGCGATCACACCTCACATTAATACTTAATGAGACTAGTTCGATAAACCTTTTTTTTTTTACTAGCGTGAGTTTGCAATCAAACGACTTATGAAAACTTTCATCGCATGAGTATCGAACGAAATTTGAAACGCCATTTTCGCACCTTCTTAATTGAAATTTTATACGATATTCGGCGGAAAACCTCTTTCGCAGTTTGTGTTTGTGCAGCATTCCCCTTTGGTTCCTGTTGCAGCCTCACACTCATGAGGAAAAGTTTTTCTGCACTTGTATGATAATGTACTAATATGCATCAAGCGCGAGAATATTATCACTTAACAAACTTGACGTATAGCGCTTAGAAAACAAAGACTTAAGCCTCACTGAATTCTTCCGACAATGTTTATTTACTAATCGGCTATTACTAATAAAGTTTCCTGGCTGTTTTCGAAACAGTTGTGCGTAAAAGAAAGCGAAAGACAATCGGGTTTGTGGCATAGGCGAGAAAAATTGATCTCCTGGTCTCTCCTGTGGCGTGCGCTCTCGCTTTTAGCTCGTGGGTCATTTCACACTCGGCGCGGCCGACCTTTGATTCTCACCCTTGCCACCAAAACAAGTTTTTCCAGCATGTATTGTGTGAAATTTCGGATCATAGGGTGTGAGAACGGGGGTTTCAGGTCACGTAAAACGTCCATTTTGCACAGAGTGAATGAAATGTAGTTTCTGTTCGTGAAAATATCCATAGATTTTGTAAATTCAGAATTTATCCGGTTGATTTTAATTATTCAGTTCTGTTTCGAATACTCGAAACACAACCGAATTATCGCCACCAACTTTTTATGAGATGATATAACCAGATAGTAAATTTGCCATATTTCACAAAATCATTTGTCAACAGTTAACAAATCCTGGTCCCCAAAAATAAACTCTGCTCTAAGTGTAATTGAACACATGCATAACAAGCTTTATATATCTACTGTAGGCAATACTAAAAAAGCGTCAGGATTTAAACTACATGAGCCGAGTCGAACAAAATGTGGGGCTTCTCAAGACGGCACGACAGATTGAGACAGATCTTATAAATCTGTCGTTTTTGCCAGTCGACTACCTTGAAGAAGCTTTTGAAACGTTAAACTCAACACTGCGGAAAAACAAAGAGCTGTATCCGATCTTGGGCTCGTTGTTTGACTATTACCGCTCGACATGGATCGGAATCATAAAGCCTCATGTTTTTAGCGTCTACAAACATAAACGCGGAACCGATAATGTAGCTGAAAAGTACCGGCGTGTGCTGAAGGAGAATATGGCTACAAGACTCGGAATCGTAATTTTTTTGGGTGAGCTCATATATATAAAATATCCTCGAATAGCTCTGTAAGCTTTTGACCCTGGAACTTTTCGATACATAGGAATATTTTTTATTTTGTTACACTTAAAAAAAACACGATGACGCGAACAAAAATCAGGTTCTGAATCTTGATATTGTTCCTGCGTTTAAAAGTCTGCATGAGGCATTCCACACCAACTCCGTCAATCAGTGGACCTCTATTTTTTGTTCTCGGTAATTTTTTTATGTTCTTCCACTAACCAAATAATGCATGCAGGAAATTTTTCAGATTTTTATGTACAAAACTTTTTTAGTTAAAAATCATAAAAGCTAACAGAGAAACGCCTTAATTAAAAAATCTCAATAAATATTTAATAATACTATCATGAATAACAGAATTATTAAACTGCAGACTAGAGTTCGCCTATTTTATAACATTATAAAAGGTATGTTAGACGTAGAATGAAAAATACCCTGATGGAAACATCTGGAAAAACATTAAAATAATGTTACACAATTTTTAAGAAAGCAGAAGATTTTGGCTGACGTTGACCTGCAGCTCAAATGTGTTGTTGTTTGTAGTAATTTAAATTTTTTTTTGAGATTTCTAAATTGAAGTGATTTCAATTTGAAGCTTATAAAGCCCTTGAAAAATGGGAAAAAGAAATTTAAAAAAGCAGGAGGACTCTGCTTACTCTGGCTTGCAATTTAAACGTTTTGCCAATCATCATGGTATTTTTGAGGTTTGGAAATTCAGGTACTTTTCAGTTTAAGCTTAAAAAACCGTTGAAAAGAAAATTAAATAGCCGGAAATCTCGGCCCAATTTGGCTTGTGGTTTCAACGTTTTGTTGTTAATCATACTATTTCAAAGAATGTTTTCATATTTCTGCAACAAGGTGTCTTTTAGCTTAATTCGAGAGCCCTTAAAATAATGTTTAAAAATAGAAATACAAATAGCACGAAAGCTCGGCCCACTCTGGTTTGCGGTTCAAACGTTTTATTAACATAACGTGAAAAGTTGTCGGGAAAAAAAATTTGAGATCTGCGATTGACCAGATTGGTACGGAATGCCTCGTATAAAAAAGAGCGATAATTATCTTCGTTCGACTCTTTAGGGTATTGATTTTTTAAAATTATAAATGCTTTTACTTGAGAAAACTTTCATTCACTCGAGTTATAACTTCACATATTCATAAAAAAACTCAAATTACAAGGCAATATTTATAATTTACGTGTAGTAACAGCTGTGGTGTGATGGATTTGACTTTTTTAAATATAAACTAATGTGTGCACCATTTAAACAAGCTACATGGATATAATTCGATACAATGCTCTCTTATTATTTTCCACGTTTCGAAAAGCTTCCCATATCGGCCAATTTGTGACCCGAAGTTTGCTCCTGAAATGGTGAGAGGGGAAAACGGGTGAAATAAATGATTAAAGCAGTAGTTTTATTTAAAAACTAGAAACTACTTTAATTATTCAAAAAAAATTAACAAACACAAAAAATATGGGAAAGAAAAAAGAATGGCGAGAAAAAAAATCCGATTACTCGGTTCGGAGGGCAATCAAAAAAATGTTATAAAAAATATGGGCGTCAGTTGCAAATTCGGTGCAACACCGTTTCCGAAATAAAACAAAAAAAAAAACTAGTAAAAATTACAAAACCTCAAACCACGAAGTGCGAGAGCAAATACGCAAAATAATTAAAACAAGGGCATTAGCTGTCGGGTAGGGCTAAGACAAAGGTCAGGGCGAGGGGCAAAATGGCCTAACGGTCGGCTCTTACAATTTATACCCGTGTGGTCTCAACTATCTTCTACAATAATCAGGGTGGCACAAAAAAAGGGTTTTGGGGTCGAAAAATAACAAGGGTAATTGATTAAAGGGGAAATAAAAAAAGGGGGGTGAGAATTCATCTTGAAAATTCGTAAAAAGTCCGAAGGACGATTCACGAATTTTTTATTTAAAAAATAATGACAAAAAAAAACAAATTATCGAGGAAACAATTAATAGAAAAAATCCCCAAATTGTCTGAAGGACAATTTGGAATAGGGTGACGGGTATTAATGAATAATTGTGGGGCGTAGATTGGGGATTCCTCCGTGCTTTATTGCACGCGCAATGACAGGTGGAAAAATGGCGGGCAACGAGGGGACACTCGTTATCGGTTTATTTCATTAAGGGGAGTTTGTGTGGCGAATAGGGGTGGTTTTCACGGGGTAGTAGAAAAAAATACGGGTTCAAAACTTTAGGGATGGGCGATTCTGAATCGATTCTCCAAAGATCGATTTTTTTTAGCATGAAGATCGATTTTTTTAATCGATTCTTTACTAGCCGATTTTTGTGTGAATCGTTCTTTTAACCCGAGAATCGACACTTTTACAAAGTACAAAACCTACTGTACTTCGCATGCGCGCACGCGTCCGACAGCCACGCCACCGGCTGCCGGGTGCAGTCTCAGCCGACGAGCTCGCGAACCGTTCAACCGTCGCCGTTGGTCGTTGTATGGTTCTATGCCTCTATTGTTCATATGTTTGTATCGCGTACTGGCGTACTTCTTACGTTCTAGTCTAGTGTTGCAGTTGCACGATTGAACCTTGAATCTTCAATACTTCACTTCGAAACATACAATAATTAGGTACGTATAAAATTCTCAATTTAAGGCAAGGCGTTGAGGCCGGTGAGGCATAAGGTCGACAAAACCTCAAAACGTATTTTTCGGGATGACGAAAAATACGTTAAAAATTAAAGAAAAAAAATAGTGGGGCCGTCATCGTAATTAACGGATGCAGGCGGCTCACGACACGACTCCACTATTCCTTTTTCATTCCACGAAAACGTTTTGTATTTTCTAGAAAAATGTGTTGGGAATTTTAGCGCTATCTCTCTCGACCTTATGCGACTTGAACCTCGCCTTAACTACAATACTAGCGTTCGATCTGCATCCGTGTGATACTGTGTTCTGTGTTGGTGTACTGTTCTATGATTTTATTTCAAACCTCTATTTATTGTTCCCGATTCCCCTCACAGCTCCAGCATCTTTATTACCCGTGCAAAGCTAACATTCCAATTTTTTACTGGTAATGGTAATATGCCACAGAGGAGTTCAAAAAGTAGGTTTGATTCTGTTGTTATTGTAGTTATATAATGAAACGTATAACAAAGCCCATACAGCCTGATATGGTTTATAAATGCCCAACAGTCTATGATCATGATTGAAGACGTGAAGGGTATTCAACACACTCACACTTCTGGTTTTTACGATTGAAATAGATTTTAGAAATAATTGGCCCAAGTTTTTTAGAAAAATTAAATGAAATACTTCTTCCAGTGGCTCCATTCGTGAAAAAATCCAGTGATGTTTGGCATTTTTTTACACAAATTTCGACTGGTGGCAAATGCACTATTTGTAACAGGGATGTGAAATCTGGTGGATCCAGTGGCAATACGACCAATTTGAAAAATCACTTGCTACGAAATCATTCAGATAATTCTGAAGTAAAAAATAAATTCCTAAAACGTGTCGTCAAAGACACACCATATCAAGTGCAGAATTTGGTAAGGAAATTTCGTAAATCAATTGTATATACTAGTATACTACACATAATGCAATCGCACTTTTGACTTACACTGTTTATTTTTATTATTGGATCGTGCGAATTACGATAATTACTTTCAGGCCTCCACTTCCCGGTCACAGTCAATGAGACTACCTACGGTACCTACGCCTGTGTCTACATCAATGGACTTAACTGAATATGAGTCACCTCCTGCCTCTCCATCATCTTTCCGGACACAATAAGACACGGAAAGCGTACTCAGTTTTTCAAGTAAAATTTCTGTTCTTCAACCAAGGATCGACAAAGCCTTCAAGCAAATTCAATCGTTCCAAGGTGGAATAAGGTTTACTTTTCAAAAATATATGATTATGTTAATAATAACAATAATAATAATAAATGATGAAATTCAGTGTGGACCAGAAGTGTACTTTTACAAGTCTCGTATGACCAACAATTGCAAAAATTGAAGTATATTCAATCCTTACATCTAAATTTCATAACATCTTTTCAGAAGGAGGCTCAAAGTCAGGCGACATCGAGAATGCCATTCTATTTATGATGGCCAAAGATAATCTTCCGTTCAACACTGTGGAAAAAGAAGGTTTCAAGTACCTTATGAAAACTACTGTGCCACTGTACTCTTTACCTGGAAGAAAATCGATCACAAAAAGAATGGAGGAAAAGTACGAGTACCTATCGAGGTGTGAGAAAAAGAAACTTGAAACCATCGATTACTTTTCGATCACAGCTGATCTCTGGACTGATACTCTTAACACTGCCAGTTATTTGGGAATGACTGTGCATTACGAATTTGCGGGCGAACTGCAGTCTACTACAATAGGTGTCACTGAAATGACAGAACGACATACTTCTGATGTTATAGGCAAATGGTTGAAGGCTGCAATGCAAGAATGGCACATCGACGATGCCAAAGTTGTTGTATTTGTAACTGACAATGTATCAAATATTGTGAAGGCAGTTAATGATACATTTGGAGCTAACAGACATCTTCCATGCTTCGCGCACACGCTAAATTTAACAGCTACACAAACAATGGATTTCCCCGGTGCCGACACTTTATGCACTAAAGTCAAAGTAATCGTAAAATTTTTCAAACAATCTACTATTGCTGCTGACGGCCTACGAAGAGTCAGTGATCTTGAATTAATCCAAAGTGTTGAAACACGATGAAACTCAACTTTCGATATGCTTGAACGATTCACTCTACTATCAGATAACGTTGGATCAATTTTGTTAAAAATCCCGAGCTCGCCCCCTATGTTGACTGCATCCGAGCTGGAACTGGCCGAAGAAATTCTCGAAGTATTGCGACCTATTGAAGCAATGACAAGAGAATTATGTGGAGAACAATACGTCACAAGCAGCAAGTTAATACCGATGATAAACTGCTTGAAGAAACAAGTGGAGGTACTTCGCACGAAAACGCATACAACAACGGCACTAACTTTGATAGATCGTCTTCAGTCCAACATTACAAAAAGATTTGGGCAAGTAGAAGCCAATCGCTTAATGGCGATTTCAACAATCCTTGACCCTAGATTCAAACGTTTACATTTCAAACAGTTGGTGCACTGTTCGCAAGCGGTAAATTATATTGGTGAATGCATGAGAGAAATCGATTTGTCAAATATGGCTGTCAATGTGGCCAGTGACGATCACGTTGAGGCTACTGCAACAGTTGATCCCAATAACTTGTGGTTCCATCATGAAGACCTTCTTAAGTCTCAAGTTGTACCAGAACAGGATCAATACTCAAATGGAACGCCTACAGATTTGAGGCACTACTTGAATCAACCGCTCGCAAAATTAAAAGGAAGTCCCATGGCTTACTGGTCGCACGATTATAAGTCGGTTTATCCGACTCTGAGTATTATCGCAAGAAAGTACTTGCCCCTCGTCGCCACATCTGTACCTTCGGAAAGACTATTCTACAGGGCTGGTAACATCTTGACTGACAACAGAAGCAGGCTGTCACCGGAACATCTGCAGCAGTTACTTTTTCTAAATTCACTATCAGCCAAAGAATGGCAATTGAAATAATATATTGTAACAGATGAAACGTATTCTTATTGAATTCTCTATTTTTTACATTGAGTAAGAAATAAACATTGCTGTAATATATTTTGTTGGGTGTACTTCCAAAAAGCGCATACATCTAGTTGATCTGGGATCGTGTATAGTGACGTATTTCAAATTGAAAATATAATTTGCGCCAATTTCCATTTTCATATTCGTAATCAACCGGTTGAAATACGTTACTACACAAACTATCAAATCAACTGGAGGTATGCGCTTTTCGGGAGTATATCCATATCCATTTTGTTACCCTTCATACATGTAGAAAATTAATTTCATTATTAATACTTTAAAGCGATTTTCGGTCGATTTTTGAAAGATCGATTCTTTACTAGTCGATTTTTTTATGAATCGATTCTCATGAATCCGATTCAAGATCGATTCAAGAATCGGTCTTCGCGACAGAATCGCCCATCCCTATTCAAAACTTACGGTATGTTAAATCCAAAAAACGACTATAAAGCACTCAGCAATATTTATCTCGTTCGCAATGGCACTTTTGACTTCTTCTCACTAAGGCAAGGACAAGAAGAATAATAATAGCTAATAATCCTCTGTCTTCTTCCTCGAATTTATTCCTAATTTCCTTTTTTCCCTATTGGCTGATTAGCATATAGAAAAACGTCAACGCTGCCGCCGGCAGTAATTTCAACGCGGGGTGGTAGTTCGAAAGGTGAGTGATGGATGGTGGCAGGAGTCCCGTAAATCACCGATCGATATCCTCTCGCTCGATGACGTCATCCACGATGACGTCATTCGCGCTACAAGCCCACTTCGCGACTTTTGTCGCCTCTCTCCCATGCTCAACACTACTCATTTTGATACAGGCGGGCGCGGAGGGAAAGCATTGTAGTCTGTTATTGTTTTCGGGAATGTGTTAACGCGTTCGGGCAGTGCCTGTAGCGAGATTTCGCCTAAGCGAAATTTCTCGTTACAGATGATTTTACATTCCGTTCAATTTGGGATTTCATTGATCTTGCACTCCATGAATTTATCATCCTGTTTCTATTGCATTTCGTGGAGTTCTCATGTTGTTATTGCGATTTCTCGTGGATTCTGCATTACGTAGACTTTACATTTCGTGTATTTTGCATTTCGTTGATCTTTCGTTTCGTGGGTTTTACATTTCGTTAATACTGCGTTTCGTGGATTTTACATTTCGTTAGTCCTGCGTTTCGTGGATTTGGCACTTCGTTAATACTGCGTTTCGTGGATATAACGTTTCTGATATCTTCGATTTCGTCGATTTGGCGTTTCTGACATTATCGATTTCGTTAATATGGCATTTCTGACATTATCGATTTCGTTGATAATGCACCCTACTGAGTGCGACCTTGACAACAAAGACTATGGAGGAAGTTAATCTGGACATCGAAAACTATAGAGGAATCGACCTGGACACTCAAACTATGGAGAGATCGATCTGGACATAAAAAACTATGGAGGAATCGACCTGGACAACAAAAACTATGGAGGAAGTCGACCTGGACATCGAAAACTATGAAGGAATCGACCTGGAAACTCAAAACTATGGAGAGATCGACCTGGACATCGAAAACTCTGGAGGAATCTACCTGGACACTTGAATCTATGGAGGAAGTCGCCCTGGACATCAAAAACTATAGAGAAATCTACCTGGACATTGAAAACTATAGAGAAATCCACCTGGACACTCAAAACTATGGAGAGATCGACCTGGACATCGAAAACTAAAGTCCAAATCTTATTGGCATATAAATAATATTATAATATTATCATGATTCAATTTAATGAATACCGAAAATTACATTGCATTATTTAAAACGATCAGCGAATATATATAAATATATATATATATATATATATATATATATTCTGGCACGGATACCAGTCGGTTGAGATCACGACCCTGCGAAAAATTAGGCTTATGCCCCTGCGAAAGATATTAGAATCACGGAAGTGCGAAAAAGGTCTTAATTTTTTGGAATATTTCAGAACTATTTCGAGATTAAAATTACGATATCAGTCCACTGGGGAAAGCTGCGGAGGCTGTTTTGGTGTCAAACGAAATGTTTTTGCCTATAGTATTTCATTCAACCTGGAAAAAGCTTGAAAACGCTACCATTCCGTTGATATCCCATATTAACCTAGAAAAAAGTGGCTAAAATGAGTTGCTCGGAGTAAAATATACTGCGGCAGCGTCTTGTCGGTCAGTAACGGAAATGTCGGTCGTAAGAAAAGAGAGGTAAATGTACTTGTCTCAAGACGCTGCCGCGTCTCTCGATATGTACGTTGCGGTTTTTGAATGTGATCGACCTAAAATGTGACGCTCTTTGTGACATTTTGTTTTTACAGTGTTGCAGGTGATAATTGAAATTTAGTTTACTGTCTATACCAATGCCTAAATATTTAGCTATTTCTACAGGTGATATTTCGATATTGAGTGGGTGAAATTTCAGTGACTGTTGGGTTATTTCGTGATTGAAAATCAGAAGCTGTGGTTTTCTTGGGTTCGGCTTGACTCTCGAATTATTTAACCATGCTACTATGTGGTCGGTAGCGTTTTGTAGCTACTCTATTGTTTTTTGGACGCTATTCTTATGTGTTATTAACACTGTGTCATCGGCGAATTGTAAAATGTATTGGCTTAGGTTGATGTGTTCTATTTTGGTGAAATTGATATTTACAATATCATCGCAGTAGATATTGTATAACAATGGCGAGAGAGGGGATCCTCGAGGTACTCCCAGTTCCGATGTAAATGACGTTGAGGTAGTCTCTTCGGTTTTGACTATTACTGTTCGCCTGTTAGGAAAATTTTCAACAGTGTGGAGTAGGTGGCCTGGACAGTTAAGTTGGTGCAGTTTGTATAATAGTCCTTTGTGCCAGACACTATCAAATGCTTTTGAGATGTCAAGGAATAGCGTCACAGTTTTTTTGTTCGATAGCTTGCTGGCAAATCAGTGTGATTTTATTCAGATTTTTAAAAACGGCGTTTTTGAAATTGGTTTTTCTCGAGGATTTTAAAATGTTGCTGGTGGTAAAAAAATCTGAAAAAAATTCCGAGGCCCTTATGGGTCGGTAATAACATCATAATAGAAAAACAGCTTAAAGAAGGATATTTTAAAATATCAATTTTTAACAAATCTACCTCTATGAGGAAGACATTTATCATTTATTTTGGCTTCCTCATAGAGATAGATTGGTTAAAAGTAGAAATTTGAAAATATCTTCTTTACAGCTGTCTTCAAATATTATATGAGGAAGAAATCTGCAAAGTTCTACTTTGCTTTTTTTTTCTCTTTAATTATCCATATTCTGTGCAGCTATGAAACACCGTTAAAACACCCTTACATCGCATTCTAATTAAGTTCAAATTTTTATGGCATCCTCTTAACCTTTGGAGAAGTTGTGACCAAAAATGTACATTTATAATAAAAATTAAAAATGAGATATAAACGTTGTGGCCGCAGTTAATAATAGTGGATTAAGGTTTTGGCTATTGGCGACCAAATAAAAAAAGAAGACAGCTGCTCTTCTGTTAATACGTTTCGACCTTATTGTAGGTCCTCTTCAGTTATTATTTGTCATCTTACTTTGATCTATAATTTTTTACAATGTTATTTGTAGTATGTGATACAGATTGTGAGTACAGTAAATTCGAGGTTAATGATGTGAGTTAACGCACTTACGCAACATGTCTGGAGCAATGTTACTGTTTCGGCCGGATTGTCTGGCCATGTTGTCAGTGGGAGGCTGGTTAATTCAATAATAATAGAAAAACAAAACCATTTTGTTTATGTCTTACATTGTAAAACTTATAAAACGATCCATGTGGCCAGGCAATCCGGCCGGTTAGTGGAAACAATTCATTAATTTTTAAGGTTTGTGAAATTTATTACTAATTCTAAAAACATTTGCTCTTATTCAAACCGCGCGAAATTTTTCAAATTTAAATTCTGTGTGAGTTGTTATATTATTGAATTATAGATATTGCTTAATTTTTCTATGTCATGTTGAAAGTTAATAGCGTCATTGTGTTTTTTAATGTTATACATCTCGTTTATTAGTCTTTTTTTATAATTGTGTTCAATTTTAAAAATTTTTGTTTTTTCAAAATCAAAATTGTGTTTTGTGACTGAAGAGTGTGCAGCTAATGCTGTGTGTGGGTGATGTAGATGGTTTAGGCTATTTTTATGTTCATAGAGCCGTGTTTTTAAGTATCTTTTAGTTTGGCCTATGTATACTCCATTGCATTCTTTGCAAGGAATGTGATAAACTTCATTTGACGTGTTCAATGTTGGAATCTTATCTTTTGTGGATCCTATAATTTTTTGTAAGTTGTGTTTGTTGTTCTTAATGAAATTTAATTCAAGTGGTTTAAATAGTCTGTGTAATGGTCCTTGAATTTGTTTGATATAAGGGAAGTTTAGTAATCTTTTTGTATCATAAGTCTTTTTTTTCTTTCATATTTTATATGACAAATGTTCCCAAAAACAAAGCATCCTGTATGAGGAAGCGAAAATAAACAAAATCGACCAGGTCATTGCCTATTGATTTGACGTGAAATGCCCCATATATTAGGATGTGCCAAAAAATATCGATATTTTTTCGCTCTCCGCCCAAAATATCGTAGAAAATGTCCTAATAAAGATCTTGTCAAAAGCGGAGCTCGTACTTCCAATTCCAAGAGGTCCATTATCGTGTTTAAAGTCTTACATTCTTTATCCTGGCAACCTGAGATGAAATTTATTTGTATAGTCGACGATTCTATAATCAATGAATATATTTCATGAATCGTCAAATTTCGGACGAAAAATCTTATTGAGTCGAATTCTTATCTTCAATATTTGATTTCTTATAAAGCCTTGAAACTTTTCAATTTTTTGTTTGTTGCATTATTTATCTAAACGATTAAAGTTAGGATAATAAGTGATATGACAATTTTGTAGTCCGTCTGACTCACTAAAAAAAAAAGTTCCCGGCGAGTTTTTCGTATCGTTGATATTCACAAAGTTATAGACCAACGAAGACTTAGTTTTTGCATCCTTAACTTTTATTAAGTAAACTACCGATGATAGTGCAACAGAGTCAAAAATTTATGATAACATCGAATTTGCTGACAAATTGTCTGGGTAAAATTTTATGTATTGCTAACGGTTATAGGTTATAGACTCATTAACTTTAACTTTGATGGTTTTTTTACGTAAACACGATGATGGACCCCTTGGAATTGGAATTATGAGCTCCGCTTTTGACAGAATCTTTATTAGGACATATTCTACAATATTTTGGGCAAAGAGAGAAAAAGTCGACATTTTCTGGCACCCCCTAGTATCAAGAGAAGCGATAGCGTTCTCGAGACAAGTACATTTACCTACTTACCGATTACCGACTGAGATTACCGACCGAGAAGACGGAACGCTACAAGACTCTCTTTCTGTAGCCAACTCATTTTAGCCACTTTTTCAATAGGTTATATGGTGATATAAACGAATTTCGAGTGTTTTGATGATATTTCATGCTGCAGTTAGACAGATTAGCTTAAAATATCAGGATTGAGACTAAAACCAATGCTGTAGCTATTGTTTATCACAAAGATATGGTTGTTTTTAATTTCGAATTTCTAAAATTTGTGATCTAAAACATAGGACGCGCGCAACTTCTCGCCGTACATGGCACAACCCCAACTTCATGCGGTAGGTGGCACACTCCTAACTTCATGCGGTAGGTGGCACACAGCCAACGAGACTAACTTCATGCTGTACATGGCACAGCCAACGAGATATAATATTATATATACATATATATGAAGTACAAAAAAATCACAAATAAATGCCGCTGCCGGCAGATTTGGCTGCGCGATTTGCAAAAAGACGCCTTATTACGGCATCGGATAAAACAGGTAATAAATGACCATATAATTTCGACTTTGGCTGAATGTTTTCATTAATTGATGTTATGATGCTTCGACAGGATAATCCGTAATATTTTTATTTCTTAGATGGAAGTTTGGCAAATCGTAACTCGGGGTCTGAGTTGACCGATGCCGAAGATTTCGTCGTTATCGATTTTCCTATATGGGAGAATCAAACATTTAAAATTTGTATATTTTGGTCCGTTCCGATTGCTTTATCAATTCATAAATTGGTGAAGCAATCTGAACTGATGATTTTATACAATTTATTTTTAATCGTGAAAAATACAAAGATTTCATATGTGTAAGTGCAAACATTTCAGATATTTTTTCCGCCGAAATTTCGAAAAAGTTCGACGATTAAGAGGCAGTGGTACACGACCAGAAATTTCGACGTGCAATGCTAAACGCCTATAGATCTGTCTCTCTCTAACATAGCTCTGATTTTCTCGCACTATTTTTTTTTCAATTCTTAAAAATAAACGGCTATGTCTGATGAGGACCCAGAAGCTTAGCCCAATTCTACGATACTCCTGCGTATCCTCTTAAAATCTGGACCCTATCTGTCGTATCGTTTGGAAGAAAACAGCTTGCAAAATTTCTGCGGGGGGGAGGGAAGTAGTAAGGTACAGGTATAGGGAGACGATTACCCCCACCCCTCCCCCCATCTGGTGGGTATGGAGAGGGGGGGGGGGGGTCTGGGGGGGTATAGAGAGCCAAAAAGAGGGCAGAGAATCTCCCCCACCCCACAGCCACCCATTGGGTTTTTAGGGGAGGTGAGAGTAGGGTGTGTGGCAGGTATAGGGAACCAATCAGATGTCGTAGAATATTCCCCACCCTCGCCCTATGTCTGTTTTCTAGGGGGAGTGGGGTGGATGGCAGATATAGGGAGCCAATGAAAAGTCGGAGAATATTTCCCACCCCTCACGCCATGTCTGGTTTCACGGGGGAGTGGGGTGTGTCGCAGATATAGGGAGCCAATGAAAAGTCGGAGAATATGCTAGAGTGTGTGTGTGTATATAGGGAGCCAATCAGAGGGTTAGAAAAATGATATTCGTCGAGGGGGAAAATATCGATCATTCAGCAGTCGGTAAGACAATTTTGTTCGACGGTCGATAATGTCAATTTCTTTGGATTATTTGATTTTATGTCGGTAAGGTACGATAATGAAAAGAGAAGTATCATTGGTTTCATACGTTTATTTATATATACATATTTATGCACATCGTTAGTGAGAAATGGAGAAATGGTGAAACACATGATTTATATTTATATCTAGAGACAATGAGATTGTGACGGTGCTTACGGCACTTTTCCTTATATCTAGATAAAATAAATGAAAAGTGAAAGTAATTAAGATTAGTATTACGACGATGATGATTACGATAATTCAATACTATTGTGTAGATGAATAATGCAAGAAAGATTATATATAAAAATACATATATATATATATATATGACATAACCGTTATTGAAGCGGTTATTCCGTTTTAATGGCAAGTGCTTTCCTTAATTCATTGGCGATGAAAGAAGTACACAGTGCGGTTAGTTCTAAGAATACGATACCGAATGTGAATTGAACGAATTCGGCATCTAGACGTCGTTGTACAGCGTCTTTGAGACTTTTAAAATTATTTTTTATGAGTTCTCTGACGCGTAGCTCATCGATGTTTTCGAGTGATTCGTCGGGCGGAATATGTAGCAGTAATTTGGCGCAAAAAACTCCAATGCACTTTTGTACGTGTATTACATATCGTAGACGTCTGAAACGTTCGTCGGTGCAAACCATGATATTGAGTAGTCCCTCGTACGATTGTTTTTGCATTACAACAGCTGGTGAATAATGTTTACGTTTCTTCTTAGTCGGTGGCTCGGCTTCCATCAGCTGGCTCTCGAACATATCGGCGGGGTCGTCTTCTACAGGTATACGACGATCGAAAACGATAGATTTCGAGCCGTAGCTCGTAGTGAAGAGAATCTCACGGTCTTCAATTTGTATAGGCGCCAGGGTATGCCAAGTTGACCCTCGAATTATCTTCAGTCCATCGTTGAAATACTTTGAAATTGTGGACAGATGAGTTTGCAGGACGCTCCAAGTCGGTGCCTTGAAGACAATACCGCCGGCCATGGCATTGTTCTGAAGTTTTATGATCGGATGGACACTTCTATCAACACGCGATTGTAGTCCGATGCTAACTTTTTTTGTCTCCGAGTGGTTGAGAGAAGCAACATACCCTATGTTGTCCCGAGAATTAGCGGTCCTTCTAGGCGCTTTTTCTCATAGTCCGACAGCACTCGATACATGGTCACTGGCTGAAGGTCACTATCACGTGATTCTTGAACGCCGCTAGCTTGACTCATGTCGAACAATTGGTACAGTGGCTAGTACAGTGATAATGTGTTAGACGAAGAACACCTTGGAGGTGTTTAGGTTACAATGTTCGGTGAAGTCGCGGGCCTGACTGCCGATTTCTCGTATTATGTTTGGGCTTTTATTGTCTTCACGGCAAATGTCTTATACGCCGCAGAGAGTATGGGACGAGGGAATGGTGAAACTGGTTTTTAGGATAATATTGGTCACATGTCACGAAGCATTCGTTTTAATATTTGCAGGTGTTCACCTCCTCTGTTGAAATTTTCCTGGACCATTAACATATTACACGAAAATCAGTGTCAGGAGCGGATACATAAACAAAGATCTTTTCGCGTCGTGGTAAGTTAAGGGTGGCGCCATACAGCAGCTGTTGTGTAAATAGAAAACAAATTTTCCTGGACCACTTAGAGATCGTTGATTGTGGAATGTATGGGAAATAAAATAGATAACTGTCACAACAATCGATGCTGACGATGGTCAGTTTAGGGTTGTCGTTGACTAACCGTTACGGGATAACAGCTGTCCATCGGTTGAAGTTTTCCGATCGTAAACTGGGGTAAGGCTATATAGCCTTTCGGAAAGTCGAATTTGTTTCAATTCTTTGTCAGAAAGTCATTCGCGACACTTCTACGGGTTTCTCGGAAAAACAGTGTTCGACGTCTTGCTGTGGAAATTCTGTGTATATTGTGCTAGTTTTGAAGTGTAGTGAAATCGCGCAATTTTCTATTGTACACGTTTTGATAGTGTTTTGTGTATAAAGAAAAAAGAAAATGCAGTGCGAAAGAGCCCGTGATCTCATTAAGGTTATTCGAAGAACCGTAAGCCTAGTGCGGTTTAGAAGTGGTGTGATTGCGCGACGGTGCACATTGCAATGGGCGTCGTGGTTGCGTAACATGAACCTTCAGGAAGCTCAACGCGAGTTCAGAGCGATCCTGAGACGTTTATCTCATGGAGCGCTATGTGAACGCTCAATAGGGTGCACGTCTGGCTGACTCTTCGAGCGAGAGTGAGGCCGATGATGACGACATTGCGGCGGAAAATGTAATTTTTTTTGCCAATGACGACGACGACGACGAAGCCGTCGTTAACGATAATATTGACGCCGCGAATATTCGGGGTCAATGGGGTATAGTCGTCGACGAGGATTCGGGTTTAGGTGCCGATCCTAACGAGCAAGAGGCTATGATCGGTCTCAACCCGCTCGTTATGGAGATAGCACCTCCAGCCTCCCCGGATCCTGAACCTGAGGAGATGGTCGTCGTCGTAACCATCCCCGAAGAACAAGAAGAAGAAGAGGAAGAGGGAGACGAAGAAGCAGAAGAAGTAGAAGAAGTAGAAGAAGATGAAGAAGAGGAAGAAGAAGAGGAAGAATACGGAGATGAAGACGGAGAAGAAGAAGACGATGACGAAGAGGATAACGATGACACTGTCAACGGCGGCAACGACAGCGATAGAGGCGAGGATGGCGACGAGAACAGCGAGGATATGGGTGTGAGCCAGCTCCACGGGCTTTATCCACAATTTCCGACGCCACGACGTTCTTCGCGGGTGCAGCCGAAAACACTGATCAACCATCGTTTCGACCAAATGATTTTCGTAAGTAATATTTCATGAAAACGGTTTTCTAACTTGATATATGTTGTATACATGTATATATATACGAAAAGCTTAAATTTTGAAATCAAATATAAACGGTATAGATATATATACATTCAAAAAATATCTATTATTATGGATTACATTCAAATTTTGGAGTCATTTTCGTATATATATATATAAACAATATATATAAGATAATATATAAATTTATATTTACATATTTGTAATAAAAAATGTCGTTTGGTTGTGTGTGTGTGTGTGTGTGTGTACGAATGAACATTGTAAATTATATGTCTTTTATTGTTATAAATACATTTTAATTTTTGAAAAAGTGTTGTTTGCTTTTCCGGATATTTTTCATCCTCTCAAACCGCTTCTATTGATTCATGGTATTTTTTATTATCGTAAATTAATTTAAAAATAGAAAAAAGATTTTTCACCAGTTTACCAACATTTTCCCCCTCCTATGTATATCGCTTTTTCATGTTGATTTCAAAATAAATAAAAAATTAAAAAATATTTTAGTTTTTTTTTTTATTATTATATTTATTAAGCCATTCTCGCCCTTTAGGGCATAAGAATACAGAATATGTTTTATATATAGAATTGTACAGAACGTTCTCTTTGGTGTTTTCTTCTTTGTTTCTTAATCTACGCTTCCATTCACTCTTCGCTCTCAGATACATTTCTCTCTATACATTCATCCATTCGACTTTGTCTTTCCAGAGTTCCTTTGATCGCTTGTTCATACACTCGGCAATATTTACACAGGATCGAATTCACTTCCCCTTTTAATAAATTGCTCCAATCCTTCTAGTCATTTCTCTCTTCTAGTAGTTTCTTCACTTCAAGTCTTGGTTCACTATCCACTATTCGCTTTAATTCATGGCATACACCTATATGCTCTAGATTTTCGATTCCGTCCCCACACAATCTGCAGCTCTCTTGGCGAAACCCCTTATTTCCTCCTCTCCCCACATTGCCACATCTCATCCTTGCACACTGTTCGTTATCCCTGCCTGATATACCTTTTTGCTCCCAGTAACTTAACACTAGGCCTTCCTTGCGCTGTTTATATTCCGGGCAGTATCTAGATTTTTCGATCCTGCACCAGTCCTCTTGGATTACTTGATCTCCTATCGTCATGCAGCCTTTGTTCATGCTGGCTTCAAGTCTTCCTCTTTCCATTCCGGTCCTCATTCTTTCCATTGACTCACCATCTCCTACTCTTTTCAAAGCTGTTTCCACCTCCTTTGCCCATCTCGATGCCTGTCCGTTTTTCCAATTTCTCATTGCTTTTTTTGGGCAAATTTTCGGCCACTATCGTCCATCCCCAGTATGATATTAATATACTTTCATGCTCTCCTTCTCGCTTCGACTTCAATCTTTTGTCTGCCAGACTCCATCCTCCATATGTAGGCCGGAGTATTTCTACTCAAACCCATTATCATTTTGACGTATCTTCCTGCCACCCTTTCTATTTCTTGTCTTTCCTTCCAACCCCATGTTTCCGTTCCGTACAGTAAAATTGCTTTGACCAAAGTGTCCAGAAGATACGCTCGTTTTTTAAATCCGTTTATTTGCGCTCTTTTCATCACACCCCAAGCTGCGTTCGATGCCATCTGTGCCTTCGCTGCCATCGTCTTCAGATGTTTTGTGTACGAATTTTTCGCCGTGAACCAGAAGCCTAGATACTTGTAGCTACTCACTTCTTCCACCTTATCTTGTCCGTAACGCCAGATTTCCCCTCTTTTTCGCTTACCTCCCTTCCGGAGCACTAGTACTTTGGTTTTTGTGGTATTAACCTGCATCGGATTTCTGTTTACCCATTTGGCTAGTGTGCTCAACATTGCATTCAGTTCTCGTGCTTCTTCGGCCACCATTGCCACATCGTCCGCAAATTTCAGTTTAAATACCTTCGTCTTCCCGATGACTGTTCCTCCTTCATTCCTTTTTTCCCATTCCGAGTCTAGGTCATCCAAGAAAATATTAAATAATGTAGGGCTAAGGGGACAACCTTGCCTAACACCTCTCTTTGTCTCAAATCTTTCTGTGCAACCTTCCTGGGTAATAATTTTGTTGAATGTTCTTTTATAAATGCTCTTGACTATCTTTACCATTCTACCCCTTAGACCCATCTTTTTGAGCTTTTCCACCAAAAG
The DNA here is from genome assembly GCA_949699805.1 of Tromatobia lineatoria. Lineage (NCBI taxonomy): Eukaryota > Metazoa > Arthropoda > Insecta > Hymenoptera > Ichneumonidae > Tromatobia > Tromatobia lineatoria. The sequence goes on along the minus strand of OX453039.1, from coordinate 6,538,507 downwards.
ACCTCGGTCTACCATATCGAAAGCAGATTTGAAATCCACAAAGGCTACGTAAAGCTTACCACCTTTGTGGATAAGCCTGTTCTCTATCAAGGAATTCAAGACGAAAATGTGGTCTCTCGTTAACCTCTGCGCTCTAAACCCATTCTGACTTTCCTTCAACTTCTTGTTCCTTTCCAGCCAAGCTCTCAACCTATTAGCCATAATTGCCGTGAGGATCTTGTAGCCCACATCCAACAACGACGACCCACGATAATTGGCTGCATCCTTTTTATCCCCCGCTTTGAATATTGGTTAAATTCTTGCCACTCTCCAGTTTTTCGGGATCTTGCCCTCCCTCCATACTGTATTCAGAATGTCATGCCATACTCTCAGTAGCCTTACTGGCATTCCTTGCAGGAATTCTAGGCTTACTCCATCTACGCCCGGTAATATTTTAGCATTCCTGTGTCTAATTTATTTAATATAATTATAAGCTTTCAAGCTCATTCAAGCCAATTATAATAATAAGCGTTAGCACATGCGCCTCATAAGCTTGTGTAGGATGGCGCATGTGTAGGTATAAAAGCTAATCGCCGCGTTCGCTCGCACATAAGCTGATTGAGCGAGCGATCGAGGCTCGTGCATCGGAAAGCTAGAACACCGCGCGGCAGGTCGCGTTAGCTTATAGTGACGTGTGCCCGCCGCGCGGCCGCCGCCACCGAGAAGCTTGTAAAGGAAAGGCAAGCTCACACGCAAACACACGAGAGTAGTTGTTTGTCAGCGCGTGCATGGAAGCCAGCAGAGGCGTCCAATTTTTTTTTAACAATTTGAGAGATATATATATATATATTGCGAATAATGATAATATCAATAAGGACGTACGTTGGAAGCATCCGTGGACATCGTTAATCTGTGGTCCAACGGGATGCGGTAAAACAGTGTTTGTTCGTCGATTCATACGAAATCTCACGGCCATGAGCGACGCCATTTTCGATCGCATTTTATTTTGTCATGGCGATAATGTCGATCGTGATACGGCGAATTTAATGAAAAATTCTCTCCAGGAGAATTCATCGGTGGTGCGGAATATTCGATTTCACGAGGGTCTACCACAATCTGAGGAATATTCAAGTGACAATAATTTGAAAGAATCAATTATTATTGACGATCTAATGCGTGAATCGTCGAATAAAACAATAGTAGATCTTTTTTACGAAAGGCAGTCATCATAAAAATATCAGTGTTATTTTTATAATTCAAAATATTCTTTATCAAGGACACGGACAGCGCTACATTTCATTGAACGCTAACTATATAGTTATATTAAAAAATTCACGAGATCGAGCGCATATACAACATCTAGCGAGACAAGTATATCCCAAAGATCCGCGTTTCTTGGTAGAGGCCTATCACGATGCCACAACACAACCACATGGATTTTTACTTTTGGATCTAAAGCAATCTACACCGAATATTTATCGTTGTCGTACATCTATATTCCCTGATGACCCGCAAATGTACGTATACGGGCCGAAAAATAAACGACGATTTCGTTAATTGACACACGTATTAAATATAATGTAATGACGAATAATGCGTCAGTTGTGGGAACCTGTGTCTTGTGTAAACATCGCGTACGTGAAATAAGGGGGGGGGGGGAGGAGATTTGGAAGGCGGAAAGTATGACGGTAAAGAAGAGAATGTCAAGGAGTAGAGCGGAATCTACACGAACACCCATCGATAAACGTGAAGCTGCTCTACTCAATGCTCTCTGTCACGCTAATAAAGAGCAACAGAGAGCTCTACTACGCACTGCCGATGAATCATTGGTCAAATGTATATGTGAATGCGCGCTAAATGTTTTACAGGGAATAGTTGAAATTAAATCAAGCGTAATAGATCGTTTGAAAAAATACAAAAAAATATTACGGCAACTTGTTCCACGGATCAAACAGCGTCAGAGTGGTGGTGGCATACGCAACGGTGGCGCTGCCGAGCGTAAAAGACGAAAATACAATTGGAGAGCGAAAAAACGGCTTATATTGCAGAAAGGGTGTGGAGCATTTTTACCACTTTTATTAGCACCAATTATCTCAACACTGTTTAGTAGAGTATTTGGCGGCAACCGTGAAGGAAGTGATTGATCTTTAAGCGCCGATAATCACATCGACAATGGAGCACGCAAAGAAAATGGTTTTAGTACCGGCCGAGGAGAGTGGAGGACAATGGAAAGAACCGATGATCGGCGGTGGTGGTGGTGGTGGTGGAGAAGCTCATACACCGACAGCCGGTCAAAAATCTGTACCGACACCAGGTGATGCTGTATCACGACTCAATGCCAAACTTACCGGTATTCTTCGCTCGAATAAGTATCGCGATGATGCAGAAAAATGGAAACAGTATCTACGAGTATTACAACAATATTTATTTCTCGTTGAAGCACGACATGCTCTACTAGACCCAACATTTCCTGGTGCATCTACTTTGTCGCGACCAACGGAAGGACGAGAAAATGAAGATTTTAATGAAGCGTCAATTATAAAAAGTGTTCCACAAATACATAAACGTCGAGCCACTGCACTCGTGGATTATCTGAAAAACTCTCCAACAGCGTCTCAACGTATTACTTGGGATCGAGAGGGACGTGTCACTATAGACGGTATGCTTATACCAAATTCTAATATTCTCGATCTCGTTAATGATGCAATACGCTCAAGAAAAGGCTTTCGCGCTAATGGCCGGCGACAGCTTATCAAGAGCCTTCGCGCAGGATCGGTACCACGGAAATTCATTGGAAACGAAACATTATGGTCGATGGGCGAGCAGAGTATCGGCGATAAACGAAAGCGTATCACGACCGATTTACACGAGGACGACGGGATAACGCTACTATTCTACAACAACCGAAAAAGACGAGAAAAAATATGGAACTACCACAAGGTTTTCAACATTGGCTTTTGCTGTGAAAGAAATATACAATAGAGATTAGCGCGTGTCACAAGTGAAAATGGATTTTAAAAAGGTGTATTATCCAGCAGGTTATGCTGGCGCACGACGTCTTCTCGATAATAAAAATAATTCAATCGATGTCTATGACTAGTTGACAGAGCAGGATACATACACCATTCATAAACCAGTACGACGTCTCTTTCCACGACTTAGCTATAACGTTAACAATATAGATGACGTTTGGGAGGCCGATCTTGTGGATATGCGGTCATTAAAAAGCCACAATGGCAATGTCGCCTATTTACTTACGGTCATTGACGTCTTGAGTAAATATACCTGGGTCGAACCACTACCGGACAAAACCGTTCACGAAGTCACAATAGCCTTTAAACGAATTTTCGAACGCAGCAAGGGACGCCTACCTGGCTGCCTACAAACCGATAAAGGAAAAGAATCTGTCGGCAAAGAACTACAACAATTTCTTCAAAAAACGATATTTGCTTTCGAGTCACACGCAATCCTGACATAAAAGCGGCGATCGTCGAACGTTTTAATCGCAGACTCAAAGAAACAATGTGGCGCTACTTTACACATCGAAATACTCGACGATACATCGACGTATTACAATAATTTGCAAATGCCTACAATCCTGCAAAACACTCGTCAGTTAAAATGCAACTGGCTGCAGTGACTTTAGACAATGCCAATAAGGCAATGGAGAATATGACAAATGCGTCAATGAAACAACGCAATAAGAGACGTTTCACAGCGGTTAAATACAAGTGCGGTGATTACGTTCGGATTAGTAGAACAAAAGGTACCTTCGAGAAGGGTTACGAGCGTAATTGGAGTGAAGAAGTATTGAGAATTTCGAAAATTTTCAAATCGTCAAGGAATACAAATCTACGAATTACGCGATATCGAGGGCGAATTAGTCGACGGTTTTTTCCACACTGAAGAAATAACACCTGTGCACGAGAAACGTGTTACACAAAATCAAGAATTCAAAATTGACCGTATCCTACGTACAAGAGGACGTGGTGTTAAGAAGCAACTTTTCGTCAGCTGGCTCGGCTATCCCTCGAAATTCAACTCGTGGATACCTGCGTCTAACGCCTACGATCTCAACACCTAAAAACATTCGACTATTATGAATGACGACAATTTTTTTCCCGTGCTGCCAAGTAACAGCAATATGCAATACTTTCCCGATAATACGACAACCCACTTTATCACGCATCTTTCGCGTGAAATACATCTTGATGGACATTGGGCTGTGGGCTTATCGGAAATTCATGTCCCCTGTACAATCATACACTTACAATGTGACGACACGGGAATTAAATGGACATCGTGCGATCAAAAAGAACATAAAATTGCTCATATCCCGTATGGTATATACAAGAGCCACGAGGAATTAACGACGAAAATAAATAATTTACAGGGATTGCGTGAAACCGGTATACAATTCATTAATGCTAAAAAGGCAAACGGTTACACAGCTATTGAAGGCAAGAAAATGGCAGAGAAATGCGGAACGCCAAATTCGAGAAATATAATACGAATAAGTGAAAAGGTTCGTCGTATATTAGGTTTTTACTTGAACCCTACAAAAGACTGGACAACGCCCGAAGGCACGTACCTGCACTTCATTCGAGACATCGAACGTGAAGGACAAATGCCTGCATGTATCGCTCGAGCACTACCTGAACAGCTTTTTGTCTATAGCGATTTATGTGGGCCCTATAGCGTGGGTGACACTCAGACCACACTTTTGCGTATAGTTAACCGAAACACATCTAATTATAAATACGGCTCGACACAGGTGAAATATTTTTCACCGCCAAATTTTTACCATTACTCAATAATTGTTTTCACACAATCGAGATAGATATAAGAGACCATCTTGGCAAACCAATCACATTCGAGTACGGGACGTTAACCCGTACGTTTTATTTTAAGCGCCTCTTCTAGGTGCGCCTCCGCCTCACACCAGTATGGTGGTCCATTATACGGCTTATTACGAAAATCAGATTGGTGGTGGTCGTATAAATAATGTTTTTGTCAGAGTGCCTTATCAACGGGGCCACGGTATTGGTCGATTTCTCGGTGGATTATTTCGGAGTGTATTACCATTGCTGAAAAAAGGAGATAAAGCTGTGGGAAAAGAAGCTCTATGCACAGGCTTACATGTTCTTGAAGACGTGAGCGGTAATCATATACCATTCAAGGGATCACTAAAACGACGTGCCGCGGAATCACGAGACAATCTACAGCGCAAGGCAAATGAAAAAATTGCTCTACTTATGAAAGGATCGGGTTATAATACGGCGGTCACTGCACGGAGTATGCAGTCGTTAACGGGTCATGCACCTATGCGTACCGCAACGCAAAGACACACCGCGAAAACGAGGAAAACCGGAAAAAGAAGAAAGAAGCGAAACAGCACCACAGGACGAGCATTGAAGAAGAAGAAGCAAAAGACAAAGACCGGCAAAGTAACGAAAAGACGAAAAAACATAAGGAAAAAGAAGCAGACAATAAACGATATTTTCGGTAGTACTTGAAAAAAATGTATTTTTTACACTCACACTCTTGCGAGTGTATGAAGTCGGAACTCGACTTATTCACCATACCGACAAAACAGACATCCGTAGAAGCATCGCAATGGGTACACTACAAACCTGTGTTCTCACTCTCAGACGATAGACCCATTGAATTTGTAATACCTGGCCACAGTGAGGAGTACCTTGATCTCGCACACACAATGATCTGCGTAAAACTCAAAGTGCTTGCCAACGCCGACTCTGCGTACAAATTAGCGCCTATCAATAACTTTCTACACAGCCTCTTTAATCAAGTTGATGTATTTTTTAATCAAAAACTCGTCGCACCACCTAATAATGCTTATGCCTATCAAGCGTATATTCAAACATTATTAAATTATGGCCCCGCTGCAAAACAGTCACATCTGACCACTGCTTTATGGTATGCCGACGATCCAGGTACTTTCAAGATAATGCCCGGCTCGAAAACTAGCCCAACTAATAATGGTCAAGAGACAAGATCAATGTACATTAAAGCCGGAAAAACCCTCCATATGCTTGGACATTTACGTTGTGATGTATTCAATCGAGACAAATTTTTGATGAACGGTGTAGAAGTACGACTACGACTTGTACGCTCAAAATACGACTTTTGTCTTATGGGAGCACCAATAAGAGGTGTCATGCATAAAGTGAAAATCAAAGATGTAAGTCTACTTGTACGACGAGCAAAAATTAGTCCTGGTGTGCTCATAGCACATGCTAAAACTTTGGCTAAAACTACAGCAAAGTATCCCATAACACGAGTGGAAGTGAAATCATTCACTATGCATAGTGGAATACTCGGTGATACTCTGGATAATGTTATTCTTGGACAATTACCAAAACGAATAATTCTCGGTTTTGTCTACAACAAGGCCGTCAATGGTGAAAAAACCCTGAATCCCTTTAATTTTCAACATCAGTCGATAAACTTTCTTTCGCTCTATGTGGACGGTCAACAGATACCTGGAAAACCGCTACAACCTGAGTTTGGGGGTAACGAAACTTGGGTTCAGAGTTACCATACACTCTTTTCCGGCACAGGTATACACTTTCAAAACGATGGACTCGACATTTCACGCAGCGCCTACGCTAAAGGCTATTGTCTATTTGCCTTTGACCTAACCCCCGATTTATCGGCAGATTGTTACACACACTGGAATCTCGTGAAACACGGTAGTGTGAGAATGGAAGTACGCTTCGCCAAAACGCTAAGTAGCACAATAACTTGCATTGTTTATGCCAAATACGATAATGTTATCGAGATAGACTCAGCTCGTCAAGTTATAACCGATTTTAGTGCCTGAACTACAAAATGCTTTTCTCTCCCCCTCCCACCCCGCCTCTACGATGCATCACATGTGTCACGGAGAGCGCGCTCACAGCTCTTGAGCGTATTTAAACCCCACTGACTGAGCGTATTCGAGAACAGATTATCTGAAACCTCGAGCATGAACGTTATAGTGGATATTCAAGCCCTATATAGCAAGCGCGGCGAATTCCTACTTAAGGAAGTTGCCGTGACAACATTACAAGGTGATAATATTGGTCATTGGGTTATCGATGTACCATACGACTTTGGTAATTTACCCAAAGAAATCCGCGGCAGCAATATCCAACTAACGTGTTTTCATCATGGCATTGAGTGGGTTGACGGCGATACACCATCATGGAAAGTATACGTTAATCTGAGAAGCATGTGCCGTTACGCACTTCGTATATACACACAAAAAGCTGAAATTCTACGTAGTATGACGTATGGTCGAGACATTGTGAATCTAGAAGACTATGAAAGGCCCATCTTCAAGAATATGCCACCCTACGACACATGGTGTATTTATCACGGTGTTGCGAGGGAACATACCGCAAAATGTGCATTAAATAATGTGAGAAAAATTAAACGTTTCCTTCAAACACAACTGTTGGACTCGAAAAATCCCATTTATTCGGAACCAGTTGGCGCAGTAGCTAAGAAAAATCGACTACTCGAAAACGTGAGAAAATCCTTTTACACCGAGATCTCAAGCGATAACAATCACCCAACGTCCGAACAGATGTATATAGACGAGGTACCTGTAACAGGTACCACCAGTGCCTCATCGAACACCTCCAACACTACGACACCTGCCGAGGACATGGTCACTCTTTACAGGACCAAGGAACTATCGCCACCACCGAGACCAAAACGCACACCAACACCTACTACACCCCGTAGCAGTTTAAATCACCACCACCACCACCACCACCACCATCAGCATCAACGGAGAAGTCACCCCCCTTCTGGACAGGAGAACCTACATAATGAACAGTCTCGAAGTACTAGAAGCACTGCAACATGTACGAGCCCAGACGCGAGGAGTCTGCCCAGCCGATCGTATCCCGAGTCGCTGGTCTAGACCCACGGCAATCGTCGTCAACACCGACGATCACACGAAACCTGGAACACACTGGGTTGCTTTCTACGTTGACATCAATGGCCGAAGTGTCTTTTTCGACAGCTACGGGATGCCACCGATCGTCAACAGACACCGTAACCGTCAACGTCGAAACACCACATCCTACATATGGAACACTAAACCACTACAATCGATAACTTTTGTAAAACTTGAGATAGCGAATTCAATTCTTGTATGGAAATGGAACAATATTCAGCCATCATATATGTGTAATTTAGTGTCGAACGGTACAAGACATTTTATTCTATAAAAAGTTAAAACACCTTACACCTTATCACCTGCACAATAAGACTTTATTCCTGAAGTCAATTAATTCATTTAGATTCGCAAAAAGTAGTAAAATCCCCCAAAAAACCCTCTCCCGTAAAAAAATGGAGACAAGTACATTTACGTGAGTTGCATTCTGCCCCAAAGTACACCGTAATTTTAATAAAAATCAGCAGTATAGTGTCTAGATTTGTATGTGCAAAAAGTTGTAAAATAATCTGAAAATATACACGACGTCATGTCATGTCAAGTACATGTATATCAGCATTACGAGTTCTGACCACCAGGAGCGTCACTTAGATGGTTGACTACCGCCGTTCTCGGTATATTCTTAAAACTAAAGGTAAAAATTATGCAAGCGAAGAGCAAGCGTTTATCTTAATTTTAACGTACGAAAAGTTTTGACATAAGGAGGATTTATGTGATTTAGTGAAATGCATTAAAATAATAATACCATAATGATAATAATAACAACAACGAAAAAAGTTAAGTTCTTGCATTGAGAGAAACAGAAATATCGACACATGGAAAAAACGAAATTGAAAGTACTTCGATTATTTTATTGGAAAAAACAATTTGCCCTTAGTACTTGGCGAGTTTGTAAAATATAGTAAATTGTTTGATTATTTTATGTGTTGGTATAATATTAACTCGCTAAGTACTGAATTCAAATTGTTTTTTCCAATAAAATAATCAAACTACTTTCAATTTCGTTTGTTTCCATGTTTCAATATTTCTGTTTCTCTCATTGCAAGAACTTAGAATTTTTCGTTGTTGTTATTATTATCATTATTTGATTATTATTTTAATACATTTCACTAAATAACATAAATCCTCCTTATGTAAATACTTTTCGCACGTTTCAATTGATATAAACGCTCGCTCTTTGCTTGCATAATTTTTACCGTTAGTCTTAAGAATATACCGAGTACGGCGCTAGTCAACCATCTAAGTGGCGGTGTCCTGGTGGTCAGAACTTGTAACGCTGATATACATGTTGTTGGAATTCGTGGTGTTTTAGGGGTTCGAATAATTAAGAGGCTGTTAGCTTTTAACTAAATATATTTTATTGAAGTATTAAATTTATCCTGTCGGTTTTCACCTATAATTTTGGTTCCACCTTATTGTAGTCTATTGGCGGTTCTCTCGCACGCTCTTACTGCGACACTCTCTGGCCGGTAATTTGAGAAGGAAGAAGAAGCCCCCAGAACTAAATCGCGGTGTGTGTAGAGGAAGAGGTTTCCCGTCTAACGCGCTATCGATCTTATGTATCGATTGCGGTCAGCAGATTGCGCAGGCTCGCTACTTAAACGTACAGTCATGATCCTATGAAAACAGAAAAATTAAACGACTACAACTCAACACATGTACTTGACATGATATGCTGTATATATTTTCAGATTATTCTCCAACTTTTTGCACATAGAAGAATAGACATTATACTGCTGTTTTTTTACTTTCTCATCACATACAAAGTATGTAAGAGAGAAAGTATTGCAATCCAAAAAAAATTCGACTTTGAGATTTTGATGGAAATACATGTTTCGAGTGTTCTAGATTCCAAAAAACACATTAACTCATTTCTGTCTGTCCGTCAGTCTGTCTGTCTGGCGTCTGTATGTGCCGTCCGGAAACACAATAACTTTTGAAAACAGCTGCGGAGCGCAAAGAAAGTTGGTGTGGACTTTCTGCATCCGAATCCTTGTTTTGGTATTGAAATCCAATCCAAAATCTTTACTATTTCTGACACTTTACCCGAAATGTGAAAAATAATAAATATAATATTTTACACATTTTTGGTCTGCAGACTGATATAAAATTTATTCTCCTTCGATCTCATACATACAGATAGACATACCAACAAATAAGCAGTAAACAACAAGTGATTCAATATAGTTAAGACTTTATTGTCTTTTTAGTTACTCACATGACATTTCTGAAACCATCCTCAATAAGAAATTTCTATTGTGAAATATGGCTTACAGGTCTACTAAAAAAAGACTGCTATCAATGATCTTGAGTAATTTTCAGTGAGAAATACACTATAAATATTCACGTAAAATATTATATACAGAAAAGTGCACAGACAGAAAAGATTCAAGGTTAAGTTAACACTCATGATGTTAGACTATAAACACCGATACATCCATAGTTTTGATTACTCGCATAGCATTCCATATGAATTCTAAATCCTGTAGCAGCCTCATATACGCCATAATATGAGAAACCTTTGGTATATCAATAACTTGAATATAAACCGACTTGTCAAACTATCGCAGCGCTGACAAGAACACCAACAAAAAAAAGAGAGATGTGGCGTGAAGGCGCGATCATAGCGCGCATGTCTACGAGAGGGCGGGTCGTAGGTTGAATTTGAATTAAAAAATGCGTTCTTAACAAATTATAGCGCGAAATGTAGATTACAATTAACGAGCGAAGTTCTTAAAATGCTATTTGTGTAGTTTATACCCCAATAAATTCACATTAAAAATTTCACGCCAGTAAGAAATGTTTCTAAATGGTATCTAAATGGTAATTGTGAAGCAATCTAATAAGAACAATAAAAATAAAAATAAAAATTGGAAAACAATAAAAATAAAAATAAAAATTGAAAAACAATTAAATTAAAATTAGAAAACAATTAAATTAAAATTAAAAAACAATTAAATTAAAATTGAAAAACAATTAAATTAAAAGTTAAAAAACATTTTTAGGTAAAAAAACAATCTATTGTCTCAAATTCATGCAATTACAAAAACAAACAAACGAACATTACACCCTAATTTCACAAACTATCTTCACGACAGTAACATGACGCCAGCAGCAATCGAGATGAGAAAGTCACGTGTTGCGTCACGCCAGTAGCAATTTTTTTAAATTACGGTGTACTTTGAGGGAGAATGCCACTCACGTAAATGTACTTGTCTCAATTTTTTCACCCGAGAGGGTTTTTTTGGGGGTATATACTATACAAACCATTCAGAATACATACATGATCAAATTAGTGTATACATTCGGAGGTTGTTGTGCCACAAGGCAGCAGAGAAGTCAGCTATAAATAATGAATGTAAATAAATGCGAGGGCTTCACTCGCACGACGCACCGCGCACGGCACCCAATTGCTGGAAACGAAAATATTAACGTGGCCCTTTTGCCACGTTTGGCATCGAATTTACGATAGTTGAAAATAATGGAAAGGACTGCAATAATATTTTTTTAGAAACATAAATAATTTGATATTGTGAAAATGGATGAAACAACCCATTTAAACATGATGATGAGTTTTCACTTTCCGAAGTTGGCCACACTTTTAAACTCTCATGTATAAACATAGGCTTTCTTCACTCAACTCACCTTCCAAATTGTGCTCGACCCTCCCTAAATAAATTTACTGAACAACAATAATCGCAAGGGAAATAACCAATCTTGTGTACAAATTTAGTGCAGGTTACAAGTACAGTAGTCATTTCTTTATTAAAACTTTTCACATAGAATCGTCGTCCTTCACATTAACCCAAAGCCTATTAAGTTTTCTACCTCGCACAAAATTAGACATTGATCGAGGAATTATCTTTGTGTTACTGAAATCTATCTATTCGGTGGTCGATGAAGCTGCGGTGGATTTGTAGATGAAGCGTCTGCTGTACTTTCCAATAGAACTTCTAGGGGGGCTCAGTCGGCAAGATTATTTGTTGTCGGAAAGGCGACCTTCATTAGCGAGCAATGCTAAGCAGAGGGTTCGTTAGATATGGTGAAAAACTTTAGTTGGATTCCTGATGAGACAGCCAGGCACTGCAAGTTTCGCTGGCTACTTCGCACATGGTGCTTAGAGCCCGACTGATAACTTCGTATTCTGCAAAATAATCGACAAATCACATTTTATAATTTTATTCCGCCATAAAAAAGCTTCGTTTACATCAAACTTTTTTTTCATAATTTTCATGTTAGTAAACTCAAAATCCCTCATTTTCGCGTGAAATGTGCGTTAGGGGAAGTGTCCGTATGAATGCATGTATGTATATTTGTATCGGAGACAAAAACAAAATTCATATCACCATTACTCGTGAACTTTTTGATCGAATTAGCTTAAATTTTGATGCTATGTGCTGTGCTATTTAATGTTTCAATAGCGCATTTTTTTTTTTTCTTAATTTATTCAAGAATAATTTTCTTATGTTAAAAATGAAATGAAATGTCTTTTATCACTCTAATTCGAAAATATTTCGCGGTACCGAAGTAAAATTCAGCATGAAACTTGAACAATGTGATGCAACCTTCAATATCGAGTTTGGTCGAAATCGGTGTAGCGTTTAGGATTATGCGCGATATTTAAGATTAGCAAAAATGTACCTTATTGCATAAATTTTCGTAACTAAATGTAGAAAGCACATATTTCCTATGCTAACGGAAAATTGTTTAGTTGTGTTAAATATTTAATTCGGTAAGGATTGGTATAATGGTTTGGATTGTATACGGAAAAGCATAAGTGTTAATTATTTT